>VXBZ01005570.1:1015444-1102342 GCA_013399135.1 Heliornis fulica
GGGCGGTGCGAAGTGCGAGTCGCCACCGCCCTCGCAGCGATGCCGGCCCAGACAGAGATCGGACACTCCCCGGGCTGTTCCGGCAGAGTCATAAAACAGTAACCAAAAAAGGGGGGCGGGGGGGTCGGATGAACCGCTGGACTTCGGGGCGGCTGTTTGTGCGGGGTCGAGAGGTACTTTAGAGTAAACCGGTGCCACTTGTCAGGGCAGCCTGTGCGCACGGCTGAGCGCTGTCGCTGGGACAGCCGTGGTGGGAACAGCTTGGTCACTGGTGGCCTCGAAGTGTGACATTCAGTGAGCTTCCCTAAGAGATATATATACATATATAGTTCACATTGTATACTGCACAGTCATGCTTAAGTAAGCATGACTTAAGGACCCCTTTCTCATTGCAAAGAAGAGGATGACAGCCTCCATTCCTGAAGAAAAGAGAATTCTCCTGGACTACCAAGACAATCACAGATTCACACAATTGTAGGGGTTGGAAGGGACCTCCAGAGATCATCAAGTCCAACCCCTCTACCAGAGCAGGTTCCCCTAGAGCAGGTCACACAGGTCGGCGTCCAGACGGGTCTTGAATATCTCCAGAGAAGGAGACTCCACAACTCCCCTGGGCAGCCTATTCCAGTGCTCTGTCGCCCTCATAACTTGTAGCAAGACCAGCACCAGGGACATCTAGAACAAGAAAGAGGCAGATGAATAATGCCATTTTGTTTTGCACAACAGTAATGTCTCTGTGTGTGTATGTTAAGCGTGTGACCAAATCACATTGTATCTGAGTGCTTGAAAGGTGCAAGAACCATGTGTAAAACCCTATTTGGAGTGTTCAAACCATGAGATTCTGTTAAATAGGATGACTACGATGGTCCCCAGGGTAAGTTGTCTGAGGACCAGCTGAGGTCACTTGGTTTGTTCAGTGACATAAGTGGCAACCTCATGGCTGTCTACACCTTCCTCAAGGTGGGGCAGTGCAGGAAGAGGTGCTGATCTCTGTTGACCCAATGGTCAACATTTCCATGAGGAAATGGAATGAAGCTGCCTCAGGGGAAGTTCAGATAGAATACTGAGAAGATTCTTTATTGGGAGGGTAGTTGGTCACTGGAATAGACTCCCCAGGGTAGCAGTCATGGCAGCAAGCCTTCTGGAGTTCAAGGAGCATCGGGGTGATGCTCCTAGTCATATAGTTTAGTACTAGTTAGTCCTGTGTGAGGAGCAGGGAGTTGGACTTGTTAATCCTGTTAATCCTTCCAACCCCAGATATTCTCCAATTCTATGAAAAAAGCATAGCAATAACTTCCCCAAACGGCGCAAATGTTGTGATGTTCCCATGAACCAGGCAAGACATTTCTCCATGAAGCATGGCTGCTGTGGCCATCCAGGCATGCCACTTGGGGAAGCCTTTTAAGCATCCACCTTTTCCAAGTGGCACTTTGCATGCTGTCGGGGAAGCGCAGTCTGGGGTTTGGTATTGCTACATAGTGTAAATGTCTGCAAGTGCCGTATTGATATGTAAAGCGTTGTCTCTAAAGGATACACACACCTATTTCACTCCAAGGCCTTTAGCAGCCCAGTTCTACAACTCAATTCTGCAATTTTTACTTGTGCTGAGCTGTTTCTTCCAGACCTGAAAAATCTCGGGGCACTTCCCAGAAGGGAAGCCTATTTGTCCACTATCACAGCCCACAATTAATTTTGCAGTCAGGATGTTTTCGTATTTAACTGCAATTTATTTGGTGATCATCTCTCTCTCCCTGGGGAAGAGGAAGGATGATTTTATCCCTTCTCTCTTCACTCAAGGCGTTTTACGCAGTTTCTCCTGCAGCAGCCCTGATGTACTCCAGTGAGGGGCTGTCAGGCACAGACTGAGCTCTCTGGGGGTCTTGAAGATGTCAAGGAGCCTTCCTCACAAGCCAGAGGAGGATGCGGTGGAAGGGGAGCCAGGTGCAGCAGGGCCAGGGTACCGCACAGAAGGGAGCCAGCACAGAGAGCGAGAGCTTTGCTGGAGGCTGAGAAGAGCCTGGAGCGCCAGCAGGATGTGGCAGACGGGCCTGTCTTGCTGAAACTAGAAATGAAGGATTGTTTCAGAAAACAGGTGTGTGTGGGGGTTGCAAATATAAATATGCATATACACAGGCGACCGTGCACACATATATGGATTTCCTTAAAAGAACATTCAAGAAGTGCTTCTTTTAAAAAATGACATCTATCGTCGTACGGTAGCCCTGCATAAAAACGAGAGCCTCTCTCTTCTCTGAGAAGAAAAAGGCTTTGACTGACATAGGGCTCAAAGAGCAAGAAATAGCACAGAAACGTGCATTCTGTTGATTTCCTTCAAACTCCAGCTCACAGGCTCGGGTGATTTTTTTATGTAGACTTGCAGGTGCGACCGTTTAAGTCGTGCCACAATAAATGCAGTCAACTGCGTATGAATGATTGTGCTACCAGATGCCCATCAATAAAATGGCATTCAGATGGGTAATGCAAGCAAAGAGGTGCTCAGACGGCATTGTCAACGGGCATGATATAAAAATCTGAGCAGATAACGTGAGGTGTGAAGAATACACCACATCTCTAAACAGTCGTCGTAGCCGAGTTTGCAGGGGAAGGTGCAGGTCCCTTGGGGCACCTCGTGTACCTATGTGCAGACACTTACAACAGCACCTGTGGCACTCCGGGTGGACGGGAAATGGAAAATATTCTGATTTGCAGGTGAGACATCTTGTCACTCTGATGCATGCCGTTATCACCATCATTCCTGCTAACACGACAGCTCTTTTCCAAAAACTTTTCCAAAATCTTGGATATTTGTCTTGAATTGCAGAGAGAAATGGAATCTGATGGACATCTAGGAGCACATAAATACTCAAATAAATACCCTGATGTGAATGTTGTCAGCTCTGTTTCTTCAAGATCAGGAAGGTGTTTCTCACACATTCTCATTTTCGCTCCTCGCTCCCTTTTTCATAAACCCCCTGCTTTACTGAGTGAATATTAATGTGAATCCTTTCACTGTATTATTTTTTTTCCTTGTAGCTTGGCAGAAGTGGAAAACAGTGGACAAAGCTGCTGCTGGGCTCAGTCTGTACAAAATGAGAAGTGCAGAAGGGAAGAACACTTCAACTTTTTGTCTGAAAGAAAATAATTTCTAGGTTAATTTGTGAATAAAAATAAGCTTTGCTGGCTCACAACTGACCACCTGCCCAAAGTAAGAAATTTGGAAAAAAAAAAAAGGTGGTTGAGAGAAAAGTATGTCAGTAGAAGTGTTCCCACTATGATGACTCTTAATTGCTTGTGACCCTGCTGTGGAAGAAGGTATGGGGAAATTAATGCTCTGAGAAATATTCGCCTTGCGGAGTGTTTTCCTTTCTTGCTCCACTCGTGGTTGATGTGACCCTTTTGGACTCCAACTGTTAGAGGAGATGTACTGCAACATGCAGAGTACATTATTATTATCTTGAACATTCTCCAGCTTTTGTACCAAATGTTTAGTCTGCTTGGTCAGGATTAAATGTCCTTTGCTTTTGACTTCTGAAGATTTCTGGTCCAGATCACACACCTGGTATGTTAACTGCAGTTTTCCTTTAAAGGACCACAAAAGCAGTTTTCTTTGCTGAAATGTAGCACTACAAGATATGCTCTTAAGGAAACTATTTTTAAAAAATATTCTCAGAAACCAAAGAAAATTACAGCTTGCCAAATCCTACTTTGTAAGAGCTGGCAAGTCCTCTGCAGTGACATTTATACCAGAGGTGTGCTGGGTGCCATGTGTGGTTATTTCCATTACTCCAGAAAAAGAGGACTTGGTCACACATTTGCTTTCATGATTTACCACCTTTATTTTCATGATTTCCAAAACGCCCCTAAACAAGGACTCCATGGTGTCTCCAAACCACCAGATCTGGAAAGGACACACTATGGGAAGAGGAACAGGCAGAACAAGCACAACTACAGGCTGGGTAGAGAACGGATTGAGAGCAACTCTAAGGAGAAGGACCGTAGGGTTGTTGATGGATGAGAAGCTCAACATGACCCAGCAATGGGCACTTTCCTCCCAGAAAGTCAACCACATCCTGGGCTGCATCAGAAGCAGTGTGTGACCAGCAAGGTCAAGGGAGGTGATTCTGCCATTCTACTGCACTCTTGAAAGACCTTGTCTGGAGTGCTGCATCCAGCTCTAGGGTCCTCAGTACAGGAGAGAAGACATGGACCTGTTGGAGCAACTCCTGAGGAGGGCCACAAAATAATCAAAGGACTGGAGCACCTCTCCTTTGAAGACAGGCTGAGAAAGTTGATGTTACTCAGCCTAGAGAAGAGAAGGCTTCAAGAAGACCTTATAGCAGCCTTCCAGTACCTGAAAAGGCCTACAGAAAAGCTGTGGAGGAACTGTTTACAAAGGTGTTGGGACAAGGGATAATGGTCTTCAGCTGAAGGAGGGGAGATTTAGATTACATAATATTGTGAAGAATTCTATCCTGTGAGGTCCTGGCACAGGTTGCACAGAGAATCTGTGGCTGCTCCCTCCCTGGCAGTATTCAAGGACAGATTGGGTGGTGCTTTGGGCAACCTAGTGTAGTGAAGGTGTCCCTGCCCATCACAGGGGGGTGCAACTATGTGACCTTTGAGGTTGCTTCCCACTCAAACCATTCTAGGCTTCTATGAAGCTACAGTGCCCCAGAGGTTTTCACACAGAGCTTCCCCTATGGCTCTACCCTGCAGTAAGTGTTCTTGAGAAAAGGTGTTAGTAGTCTATCAGCAGCATATAAGGAATAAAAACTTAATAGACATCCACAGGCCGTTCTCTTTCTTGACTTGTGAATGCTTAAGACACCAAAGGAGATGCAAGTTATTCCTTCAAAAGAAAAATGAATGGAATCTGACCTGGAGCTGTATATCCACATCCCTCCGTGCTTCCTCACCACCCCTGTTTCTATGACTTCATGCAATGGGCACCCTACTTCCTAACAGCTCCGTTCCCTATCACTGCCTGCCAGGTGGACAAGAAGCTGGAAGCACCTCCAGCTCCATGTGTGCTGAATCCAGCTGCTGTCAAGCACTGGGTACTGAGTGGGGTGAGGAGAAATGGGAGAGGCTGAGCGCTTCTTGTCTGTCCTTCATCTCATCTTCCCCCTGGCTGTCACTGGCAACTCAGGATCTCTGCATCCTCTGCCCTTCTCTCCAAATCAGTTCAAACTCAATGAGCTCAAAGTTATCAAAGGGCTCTGGCAAACAGACTCAAATGTAAAGAGATACTCTCATTTCTCCAGGACCCCAGGCAAAAGAAAACCCCATAGAGAGGATGACAATTCTGTGAGGAAAATAAATGTTCATATTTGCAGGAGGACTGTGTTTCACTATTTCACTATGTGAATTTTGGTACACCATTTGAGTATCTAACCAAAAAAAATCAATAGGAATTTTTTTTTTCTCCCTCCACCTTAAACTTGGTCAGAAATATTTCTAAATAAGACTTACAAAGGGAAGTAAAATTAATCCTTTATATTCTTAAGGACAGAATAGCCTTGGCTACAGAAAAAGTGTTCCACTTGTGAATGGATTATGTCCTTTGAAATCAATGAAACAGAATTCCTGCATTTTTTCCATGGTCAGCCAAAGCTCAGATAACCTGCAGTCCCTCAAAAGCACTGACACTCGAAAATAAATCCCTCAATAACTCACAACTTGAGATAACCTACAAAAAGAGACAGAGAGTCTGTGGGAGAAGGCAAGCAGGCCTTGTGGGAAATATGGCAGAGGGCTATGAGGACAAAGGCAGCTAGATTTTCATAGAATCATAGAATGTGTTGGGTTGGAAGGGACCTTCAAAGGCCATCTAGTCCAACTCCCCTGCAGTAAGCAGGTAGATCAGGTTGCTCAGAGCCCCATCAAGCCTGACCTTGAATATCTCCAGGTCAGGGGCCTCCACCACCTCCCTAGTCAACTGTTTTGCCTTGTATATACCTGATACTGACAAACTGTACCATCAATTAATAAATTTTAATGCCATTTGATCAACCGGAGTTCCCTGACCATTTCACCCCAATTCTGCACAATAATGTGCACTGAACTGCTTGAAGCCTTGCCATTCAAACCAGGGTTGCTGGGTACAGCACCCTTACGGAACAAACAGTCTCTGTGCTTTAGAGGAGGACCAGTTCTCTGCCATCCCAGTCTCCTGAAAATGACCCAAAACTGGCTTCTGCACACTTGAGATGAAGCAGAGAATGTCTGTCACACAATGCCTATCACTCAGCTTGCCAGTTGTGAACACCAGGTTGCAAATCCCGGTCAGGCTTAGTCTGACACAGCTTTATTTATGCTACAAATTACTGTCATATATATAAAGAGGATCATCAGCTGGGGTGAGTTCAGTAGAGGACCCCAGGATGGATGGCAGGTGGAGCACTTCTCTGAAAAGAGATGCTGAGGGAGCTGGGCTTGTCCAGCTTGGAGAAGAGATGGCTTTGAGGGCACCTAAGTGCCTCAGCATCTACAGGGAGGTTATTGAGGAGGCAGGGCCACACTCTTCACCCAGAGAGGTGCACAGTAGGAGAAGGAGAGGCAAGAGGTGATGAAACAAGAGAGTTTCAGATCGGATGTATAGAAAAAGGTTTTCCCCCGGAGAGCAATTAGAATGTGGGGGTTTCAAGTAACAATAGTATCAAGCCCTGATTGACCTGGTCTAACCTCAGAGCTGGCTGTGCTCAGAGCAGAGGTTGGAGTGGTGGCCTCCTGAGGTTTCTTCCAACCTGAATTATCCTGTGATCACGTGAATCTTTGGTAACGGAGCCCTGTTTACAGACTCCATAAACAAGGACCCTGGTTGTAGGTGGTTTCACTAAGAAGAAATGCAATTTTGATTTGTTTTTTGTTTTGGGGTTTTTTTTCCCCTCCCTATATTTAAATTCTCATTAAAAATTATGAATTATTTCAGGGTCTTTTTTTACATCACCCAGATATATTCATAAACATGCACATCCTTATATATAGAAACAGAGATCGTCTGTGCGTTTTCCTCTGTGTGTTTATCCACTAAATGCATGTTTTGCAAGGCTACAGGGTAATCTGCTTCATTCAGTAGTTACTCTTGCTCAGGAAATGCACAACAGCCACAAATGCTCCACAGCCTGGTTGCTGGGTAAACGGTAGCTCATTTGTATGCAGCACCCTGCGCAAAAGTGATAAGAAGCCAAATACTCCTAGGAAACAGCACAAATGAAATACAGCACGCAGGAGGCGAAGTATTTATAGAAACAAAATATCAGCATTTTCCACACATTTACACAAAGCAATTTCAGTCTTTTCATAGGAAAAAAAAAGAACATCTCTGGCACTCATTTACTCATTTCCCTGCAGTCATATATTTTGGCCAAAAAGCACTAACCACATAGAAAACCTTCAGGTCACAGCAAATTAAAGATCAATAACAACCTAAAATAGATGCTGTCATATTTTCACTCCTAACATGTCTTTGTAATAAGAGCATTGTTTTAGTAAGTAAATAACGTGACATTTCTGCTTTAATGGGATTTTAGCATCACGGCTGAACCCTGCCCGCAGATCCCCAGCCTGTTCTGAGAGAAAGAATTATATCTGCATTTAACTCCTCCGGACTTCAGGATTGATTAGCTGAAGTCAAGTGTAAGACAGAGGCTTGCTGGTCAGAAAAGCACTACATCTTCCTCTATGTGGGTGTATCGGATGTGGCTTCCTTCAGGACAGTGAAGTCTTGTTGTGGTCATGTATGATGCCCACCTGGACCCTGGAGACAAGCCCTCTGCCCGCAGCAGGCACCAGCTGGTGGCACTTTCCCACCTGTCCCCTCCCTGCGTGTGTGCCAGGGCCATGGAGCACAGTGCCCACGCTGCTGCCTCCACCACCTGGCTGGTGGAGCAGCCTGTGCTCCGCCTTTAAACGAATAGCCAGGATCAGAGAACTGTGTATAAAGTGTAGGCAGTTGATTCTTAAGTCTCACTGTGATGTTTTACGTGTACTCAGCCTGTCTGGTGCATGTGGCTCATGTAGTCTGATGAGCAGTGTTAAGCCTGGACTGGAGCAAAAATGCAGTTGTTTAGTCTTTCCTCAGTAAAGTAAAATATATAACAACTCTTGCTGGAAGCTTAGAAAATAAGCACCTATTCAGCTAATTCCAGGTATTATTCTCATGTGGCTAATGATGTCAGTAAAGGTTGGGCAATGATCCCTTCTGCTATAATCCCTTGACTTAAATCATTATTTCCTATTTGCGGATTTCGGGGAGGGGGGTGGCATGGGGATGGATTTGGGGATGAATGAAAAATATATGCTCAAATCCCAGCTGACGTCTGAATTTGTCTTTTATTGCTCTTTTATTGCTGGAGTTTTTATTAGGAACACCGAGAAACAGGAAAAGCAAGGGAAAAGATTGGAATCATGTAATACAAAGGAAAGAAATAAAACAGTGAATAAAAGAAAACCTCTGAACTGGGAAACAGCAGAAAGACATAAAATAGTCTTTTTTCGCTTCCATGGCCTACAACTGAGTCAAATAGGTTTTTGGCAGAAATTGCCTTTATCTATTCGTATACAAGGCATTACATTTAATGATACTAAATAATCTCATGCACATCTCTATTTTAACCTTCTCTCCAGTCTCTACTGTGGTTAAATAAGCAAGTAAACACACAGAGATCAGTACATGGCAGTGATTTACCAATATCAAAGAGCAGGCTGGGACAGCGTGGGAGGTTGTGCAGCAGGACCCACGAGGCGCTGGTGGTCGCATGTAGCTCTTGAATCTGTTTGCTGTCTGTATCTACACACTCAACGTGTGTGCAGGTAAAGCAAAGACATTTTAAAACTGTAGCACTGCAGCACAGTTTTCCTGCTCAACAGGACAGCAACCTGCAAAGCTTTAAATTGGTTCCCACCTGGCAGAGGAGTGACAGGATGCACCAGCCCTAAACAAGCCTGATAAAGCGGAATAAACTGAAGAAAAAAAGATGGAGTCGCGAAATGTTTAAAAACCTGACCCTAAAGCAGCTGCAAAACAGCAAATCCAAGGCTTTTTCTTGCCAAAAATGTGGAGGCCTTGCAGCTTACTCTGCTGTGGAGAAATTGATGCAGTGCTGTTTCTTACATTACTGAGCCCCGTTCCTTGGGGCATTGGAGGGATTAAGTAACCAAAGAGGGTTTCTGTGCTTCTACCAAGTCTCTCCCAGAGAGCGTATCTCCAAACCTGCCTCTCTGGGGTTTCTCTTACTCATATGTAGGGTAGCTCTGACTTACCGCTTGTTTCTGGGTTTTTCTCTTCTCTTGTCTCTGTAGTCAGGGATCAGCAAAAGTTCCTTTTCCCATTCTTCAGTGAATTTACATGTATTTTACACTGTGTTTGCTGCTGATACTAAGTGAAGAAGGGCTGCTTCACCAACTTCCATAACACAGCTAGATGAGTATAAAACCCATTGGAGACAAAGATAGATATTCAGGCTCAGGATGTCTGTTTCACCTTTCAAGACATGTACTGATTAACTGAGGTCTTTAAAATTAATGCAGACGCTCCATTATGTTTTGGATCATATGGTTAACCTGATCCGGTTCCTCCAGAGCTGTAACAGGGACGTCAACGTTTCCAATTTGTGTACTCAAACAGCATCTCTCTTCCTCATATCAGATTTCCATTTCTTTCGCTAGGATCCTTGTCTACATTTCAATGCTCATAAATCATACTGATACAACCAAATATTTTCTTTTACTGTGAATTCTCGTGCCGGGTCAGCAAGATCTTACCTACAGTGCAATGCACGCTCGTTAGAAGCTGTGATTTAGGAGCTTTATGTTTCAGTTAACAGGGAAAAAAAAAAAGGCTGGAAAACTAAACTAATATCTCTCTGTACAAGGTCCAGTTGCAGAACACTGATACTTTACTAAAGTATCAGGTGGCCATTGAGGGCCACGTGAAAGAGGACACAAGACTTCTCTGCCACAGGCAGAAGGATGGATCAATAACAAGTTACCTCAGGGTAGGCTGGAGGGGAAGAAAAAAGAACATCTGATGTAGAGGTGCGAGATTAACCAACTGAGATATCCTTTCTTGTGCCTTGGCCTTTCAGAGAATGATTATGTCTGAAGTCAAGAGTGTTGCACAGCTTGGGAATTTAGGTATCATCTACAGAACGTGGTTTTCAGTGGTGAGGTGGTCAAACAGGTCAGCTGCTACCTAACTCCTGTAGATCCTAAATTCAAGAGGTGTCCATGCACAAAGGTGTACTTAAATTCAAAGAAGATGCAGAAACAGGACACTTCTTTGCCTCTGTCCCCATGAAAGCCTTGAGCCACTGTGTTTTCTTAGAGCACCTTAACACACCATCGGATCAAGGCCTTCATGACATGCCGCTCCAGCCACTACTTTTAAAACATCCTCATAAGCACCACCTTCCTGCACCTGCCATCAACAGATTTCTGATCATCATTCATCGAGGAAATGACAACTCTATTCTCAGTCTTGCCGCAGGGGATTCTCTAAGCCTGGAGGGAAGAGTCTTAGCCTGGGGCTTAGAGTCTCCTCTGGAGGAGGAGGAAGGATATACTTCATCCTTCCAGGTGTGCCAATGAGGGGAGAAAAAAATCCTTCAACATTCATTAAACTGAGCAGAAGGAACAAATGGGTGGGTGACCTGAGGCCTCATGACCCAGGATGGAAGGGGCAGTGGTCCAAGAATGTCACCACTCTTCAAGTGAGGGGTGTAGGTGCCCTGTAGGGGCATTCCCATGGCTGCCCACACCTCCAAGCCAGGCACTCTGGGCCTTTGGACATCTCACAGGGCTCAGAATTTCTATATGTCAGAAAAGACAACAAGTCAAAAGAAAGGCAGCTTCCTTATAAACACTCTGAGGGCTGTGGAAGCCATTCAGAGGGGCCGGGGAGCTGTGTCACACTCGAGGTACCCAGGTCTTTTTTTGTTCCTGACCTGGAAATCAATCTCTGGCAAGGCAGTCTCTTACCAGAAGTGTTCTGGCCTAGGCATAGCCTGTAGCAGGAATCAGGAGGGAGCTGAGGTTCAAAGCTGGCCATGCTGTACTGCGGCGACACTGGAGACGGCAGCTCTCCTCCTCTCACAGGTCATGCCCCACTTCAGACCCAGGCTCGCAGACACAACCCAGAGGTATCCCAGGTCAGTGTTGAGGCTATTGCTTTTTAGACACAGCACTGGAAATAAGAGGCTTAGCAAAGCTGTTACTAATGCAAACACGCACGCTGAGTATCACAGCCACAAAAGGAGGTGTGTTGATCTCTGGCGTGGAGTCTCGGCTCACGCAGTCCCTCCCTGGCCGAGCAGACACTGGCACTTTTTGCCTCCTGCCCTGGACTCAGGACAATGTCATCTGCAATGCTGACAGATGAACAATGACAAGACTGGTTCTCCCCATGGATGCAAGTCCCACCCCACGACTGGCTTCAGAAGAATTAGCACTACAGTAATTGCTAGCTGGAGTAATGGGAGATAGCTCTGAACCAGTCAGTCGCTGAAATTTGAATTCTGAATCAACGCGCTTAAAGAATATCCTTGCTTAAGATAAAAGACCCAAGTCACCAGAGTTATTCTATACCATTCAAGTGATTTTGCTTTATATTTGTATGACCTTTTCCTCTCTTTACATTTTCCCTTTTGCTTTCAAAAGCAGATTTATTATTTTTTAAAAGTTGTATTAAAGATGAGTTTGAGTGAAATGATTTATTTGTTTTGGAGCAGTGTTAACACTCAGTGTTAAGTGGAAAAATATAGTCGAAATCAAAGGGCTCGGAGCAATTACAAAGGTGAACTCTTTGGGAGTGCAACCAAAGCTCTGGGTGTGGGAATTGTGTTCCCAGAAGTTTCTGCTTGAACTGTTGGCTGCAACCAACTGAAGCACAGGGAAAACCAGAAGACTAGCATTCAAGAGCAATTAAAGGTCATAGCAGCAGAGAAAGAACACAAAAAGATGAGATTAATCTGTTGGGAATTGCATATTTATCAAGCATAGGCTTTGAGGAAGGTCCACCAGGAAGATGAGGCAGGCAGGAGAACTTGTTTGAGGAACAAAGGGGAAGACCCTGGCATTGAATTTGGAAATAGTTAGCACCACCTATTGGCGACCATTTTAGATGGGAAAATGCTGGCATATTCCCAGCCAACCTTACACAGATAAAAGAGAAAAGCCGTTGCTACTAAGATGTTTGTTTTTATAATGGACACTTGAAATATTTATAAAGTTGGGATTCTTAGGTGCACTTCTTGTGACATAGTTTAGATTGATTTTCCATAATTCCCCAAGTACTTGGAAAATACATATGTTTGAGCTTAACAAGCTCTGATTAGGCCAGTGCTATATCTGACCTCATTTCAATTAAAATAAGAGAAAATCCACTGAAGTGCCAGTCCTATGTCTCTCACACTTATTAGTATTTAAAAATACATGCAAAAACCTCCACATGCACTAACAAGCAGCAGAGTGGAAAAGACCACAGGATAAATATCTGAAATAAAGAACTTGGTGCCTTCTTCCCAAAGCCCATCTAATCAATCACAATGTTTTTTGCTCTGCATATTTGCCTATTATATTTGCTGACCTGTGTGAGTAAAGCTTACAAATATTGGCAGTCTTGTGCCTTTCGGGAAAGGAGGCTTCAAGTAAGGAGCCATCCATCATAGCATCAGTCCTTGTAGGAGCTGTTTAGAAATAAGGTGGAACCTCTTGGGTTGTTTCGGGGCTTTTAGTTAGCGCTTGTCAGTGGTACAGGAATGGTCACTGAACAGTAACCAACAACGATGGGGTTTCTATAATGGCACATGTGGCTTGCACAGGCATCGGTACAGTCACTGCCCCAATAAGAATACAATTTAAAGGCAATAATTTCTCTATTCCCTGCACCCACCTTCTTTTTGGTTTGGTTTTCTTTTCCCTTCTTTTGCTTTTATTGCTCACCTGTTAGCTAGAAACCTCCACTAAGAGGAATCAGACTGGTCTGCAGTTCAGCCAGGTTAAACATTAGTGAGAAAAGCCCGTGAAGAAAGACTTGATTAAGGTCCATCAGGAGCTGTGGACGTTGTCCAGGCTGATGCCAAGTGCCAGCAAGAGAATCAGCCTTCCCTGAAGTTCATTTGCTGGTTGTCAACAGCCAGTAGGATCAGACCCCGCTCCTGCAAGCTCTATTAACATATAATTGGATTTGTTCAAAGGCGCTCCCATACAGCCTTGTTTTATCTCACGCCTCGGTTATCTTTCTTGCACTTAACTATCGGTTAAATAAAGGGCGAAGGCAGGAGTGACCAATTCTGCTGGGACCTGCCTGCGCTTGGCCCATCTGCATGGTAGCGATCGATAACCCACCCATGTTCCAGCCCTCGCACAAACACACATTGGCTTGAAACGCAGAGTGCACGCCTTATGTCTCTGTCCACAGCAAGGGCATGTTATTCATTTCTTCCCTGTTTTCCAGATGAGGTTGTTATTGCCATTAACTATGAAAAATATCAGGATTTCATAAAAATCTTGGAAAGGCACTTGTGTACTGAAAGTATTCCTGTAAAATGTGAAATCACAAGGGAAGTTTTGTGTACGTATGGACTGACTGTGGCTTAGGTGATCAGGATTTATGGCACCTACTGTTTACTAAGGCAATAGTTTCAATGAAACTATTAGTTGTTTTTTTTTTATTCTGTATCTCAGAAATGACTGGCCTTGATAATTTCTACCTTTAATTTTAGGTATTTTTGTATGTCTCCTATTTATTTTATTGTTGAGACTTTGCTCAAGTTTGGACAGAAATTAAAACTTCATCAGAAAACAAATAAAATTGCTCTGTATAGATGCAGTTCTACATTGTCAGATAAAATTCAAAGACAAAGATCTGCTCTGAGATAGAACCAGAAAGTTAATGTTTCTGACTAATAGCACTGAGGTCTTTTCCTGTCAAAATCTTATCTTAGACACATTGTTTTCTGGAAAGCTACAAGTAAAAGCTTAAAAAAATAAAAAGTATTATAATATAACCAGACTTCAATTGCATGTGGGTAAGTTATTGGCTTAAACTTTAAGCAAGATGTATTAAACTTCCCTAAAACCATAGACTTCAAAGGCAGTGTGCAAGAGGCTACATAACCATCACTGCTGAGGTACTTCAAATATTTAAGAAAAATATCTGTTGACAGGCCTGAAAGTGGCATTTTCTGGCAGTGCATATTCAGGGAACTGAGAGCTATAGAAACAGTGATGGCTCAGTGTCACTTCCTTGCTCCTCCACTGGACCTCTGGAAGGAAATCAGAGGTCTTTGTATTTTCTTAGGCCCTTTGAAATTATCAAAGGGTTCAGCTAGTCAAAGACAGCAGCCTGGAAAACGCGAGCGGGTTTTACCCCCACATATGCCATAATGTGGTATTTGGTCTTGAGAATCCTATTGCAACCCTTATTCAGGCAAAGTATATTTATCCTTGTTTAAGTAGAAAACAGTTACAAATGGGAGAGTTAAAGCAATCTGCTCGTTAGAGGTGCAAGGACAAGGACCGCCCGTGTCCTAAGCCACCCGACTTGGCACTGCCTTTGACCCGCTCCTTTGGGCTCTCTGAGGTGGAACCAAAGGGCATATCCAGCGCCAACCAGCGCAGCTGCACGCAAGGCAATCGGCACTCATAGGCGATCTTTCTGACTCTACTTTCTTACCTATAGAATGGGAAGGAGGCTTGTTTAGCCCTACCCTGCAGAATGATGGAGAAATCCACTTTCCATTTCAGCCTTTGTAGACCTCAGGCAAAACTAAAGAAAAAAATCACACAGGTGTTGTACAGCTAAGATCGTAAAATAAAGGGTGAAATTGAATTTTTAAATCAAAATATTTAGGTGGGGATTTTTGTGTTTTTTATGTTTCCCTGATATCAGTATTTCCACTTTTTGTGCCAGCTGCTACTTTCTACTGGTCTTTTTGGAAGGCCTTGAAGCAAGTCCCTCATGACGTACATGCTCTTGGCCTGGATCAGTGACACCATCAATTTTCTGAGCCATCATCATCTCCTGCACTTTCATGACACAGAGCTTACACCGCTATATTTTACCCAGGAAATGAGGTCACCCAAGACACCCAGACTGCTAAATACAAATGCCTGTTACTGTAGAGCAAGGCAGAAAAACAGGAGCAACCTGGACCCCAGAGCACAGAGCAGCCTGAACAGCCCTGTCACACGGGACACACGACCGGGATATGCTTGTGTGCAGGGCCACGTAGCAAGTCCCACAGCACAGGAATTCTGCAAAGGAAATCTGCTTCTCTACGTCCAACATAGAGGTGAGGAAGACAGATGAGGGAAGAGCTTCAGAACTGTCCTGTAAATGCAAGTATCATCAGCAGTGTTGCAGTGGAACAAAGACACTGGAGCAAACAGTGTGTGGGGAAGCCGAAGCCACCTTATAATTTACTAAATTCATGCCTGATCAATAGATACACAAAAGCAAATATAAAACCCTGGAGTCCTGCTTGCACAGAGGATTGGGGTAAGGCTTGAGTTAGGGATAGTCCCTTCAGAGACCTATGGAGCTACCACACCAGAGTTCAGACCCATTTAAACATTTTCCAAGCAACTCCAGTCAGCACTTGCTGTACACTGGCTGCAGCTGTGGCACTGCCAGCTGTGGTCCAGGAGGCAGCACTGCCTGCGCCTGCTTCATGGACACTTTGACCGAAGGTGGGATGCAGCCACAGGAGCACAAAGCAGCAGCAGGCAGAAAACCGGCCCCATATGGCGAAAGGCAGAGGGAGGCCACACAGCCACTGTGAGAAGAGAGACAGTGGGTAACAGCAACCTGGTAAACCAACAAAGGAGGAAGGAGGGACCCTTCGCAGGGTGAGATTTATCATTAAAGAAATACCCTGCTCTTCCTGATGTGTTTATTTTGGGAACCCATTCACTGTGCATGTGCAGCTTATCTCTGTAGCTCAGAGAAGAGTATAGATCAGCTCTCTGCTGTCACCTCGACTGACAGACAGCTGCTGCTGCAGCAGAGTGACAGCTGAAAAGCTGCGCGATTGATTCCAGTACCATCTTGCTCCATTGCAGCTAACGAGAGGCTTGTGTTCATTCCGCTTTTATTGAAGTGTTTTCTTCTAATTGCCTGTTTAACGCCTTAAAAAATACTGGAAGATACGGGGTCAGTGCTCCGGTAAGCTGATGTTTGGGCAATGTTTTCCAGGGACAAATGAAGATTTGCTTACGCTCAACACAAAGGCTGCAGAGAAAAAATTAATGATCTTATCAGGTAAAGCAGGTGTTGTGGTCACACCACCAAGGTCACTAGCATTAACAAAACACTCCGAAAACAGAACTGCGGTATGTTCCCAGCAAGGTGCTGGAGCTTTGTAGAGATAATGTGCTCAGCCTCAAGGGGAAAAAATATGATGCGCTAACACTCAGCAACAGCTGTTAATGGCAGGGTATTGTGGACAAGAAGGATGTTTGACCTACCAGTCCTTTGGAGGAAGATGTAAACAACTGGCTTGATTCCCCACTGCCTTGCCCCTGCTATGGCCTTCTATGCCTGTGCCAAGTAAATGCAGCATGTATGCTAAATGCTGTCACATCAAAAGATCTGTGTCTTACTACCACTTGCACAGAGGCAGGGGAAAATTAGGGCCTGAAAATTCAGGAAGAAGGGCTTATGCAAGAGTGAAGTGAACAGAGACTCAGAAATGCAGTTATATAGTGACTAAATGAAATGAGCATCTTTTAACTCCACTAAATGGTGCCCCAGGAGCCTCGTGAGTCACGGCTACTTGCTTCCATGACAAAAATACATTGTTATTGCCTCTTCTTCCCAAGCCCGCTGCAGAGCCATCACACCTAGGAAATAGAAAACACAACTGCCTTCTGGATCAGCAGACCAAACAACCCACGGCCAGCTGCACAGTTCACTTCTGCCTGGCTTACACCTGTGGAAGGGCCACCGCAGCCCCTGCCGCACTTGGCAGAGCAACAGCATGTCATTATTCAGAGCACAAAGCGTGCCCTCACTGCTGACATGGGAGCTGGAACACCCTTAGCCCCGCTCCGCTCCACTAGCAAACCCACACACAGCTCACAACCTTGCTGAAGGTGGCAGTAGTATTGCTCGCCACAACCTTCAGTACTGGCAAGGGTGCACAAGTGATATGGAAGTGTTTGTCTTACCCATCTTCGTGTGAACAGGGATCAAAAATCCTTTATCTGGAAAAGGAAACACTGACCCAGAAGCCACCGTGTGAAGCCAACACAGAGCACCTTGGACAGTATACATAGACTACAAAGACCTCCAGCAGCCACAACAGTCTTTCTGAAGACACAGAGCCATTGAGAGGCATCTCATTCCCAGGCCTTGGGGCCAAGGAGGCTGAAATTCCTAAGCATACCTTCAGGGAACAGAGGGGAACCATGCTAGCCTGGCTTGCAAGAAGATCCACACGCTGTGCATCTTTTCTGGAAACCCAAAGTGCCACCCTGACACAGATTTAACATTCAGCTGAAATTTTTAGAAACAAAACCAGAGAAAACCAGAGCATGACAGTTTGTGCCATCTGCGTGGAATACGAGCTTGAGTTTTAATAGCATCCGTTATATCATTATTAAAAAGCATTTGTACATTCAAATCCATTTCCTGATTATAAATCCTTCAACAACAACAAAAAGCACTAGTGGCATGTGCACTCGGCACCTGCTGCCTTTGTGTGCTCTAGCTGACTTCTTGCATACGAAGTTCTGCATGAGTGGGGACGGCAGTGCACTGGTAGCATCATCCCCACATCCCCATCCTCTTTCTGATGTACTGGTATGGCAGAGCCTGTTAAAAAATACCCACCAAAAACTACTCAGTGAGGTGGAAGGAGAACAGAGTACAAGCAATGAATACTATTAGAGGGCATGCTCTTATTGTGATGGAACGAGAGCTGTATGTTGACAGTATTCTCCGGTACTTGCAGTGTGCAGTGGGTCATGACTTCACTACACAAACTCTGATATTGCTGGAGACTCACTACCTCCTCAGCTGCACAGCAAGAATCTCAAGCTATTTCTATTTTTATAAATTTCTGAGACACTTTCCTCATTTTTCATTTAAAAATATATCCCAAGCCACTCCACCTACTAAGTTACTTACAATTCCTCTACCACTACTGAAAGAGATGCTGTATAAGATCAGAAGCCAGAGTCTGTGTTGTAGCTTCATTACAGAGAGAACCCAAAGAAAATAGTGAGAGTAGTAAGACAACTTTTAAACAGTATGTTGTGGGTTTTTTTGTCTTGAGCTACATTTGACAGATTCTTCTTCCCTCAATAGCTACATTCCTCATCTGACACATTGCAGACCAGATGAAAGACTCTAGCAGCAGTTGCTCAGGCTTCAGAAGTACTAGTTGGAGGATTAACTAACTGCTCAGCAGTACCTGTGCCAGCAAACTTGTTCTACTTGTCACATCTGCTCAGCATTCCAGTCTTAAAGCAAAGTGGGAATGTTTTGCCTCGTCTGGGCAGAGACTTCTCCTGCAGCCAGACCTTGTCTCTGTGTTTGAGAGGGATCCCACTGGTCCTGCGCTTACCGAGCTTCTCACTGCACCGAATCCAGCTCAGAGGCAGTTGAGGTACTGGACCAGAATGGCTGCAAACATTTTTCAAGAGCTGGCATAGCAATTTAAGCTTTATACATACCAAAAGACAAACAAATATAACCAGTTTTGAAACCTTCCAAAACGTTGGAGACCTCGTTCCATGTGCTCCCTGGATACCCTTTGATCACAGGAAATGCTTCTGAGAAACAGCTCTGTAAGAGAATGGGTCGATAAAGCATACATGTTTGTCTTGAACTCCCAGTGCAGTGGTGTTCCTACTTGGGATGCCTGAAGAAAGATTAAGAATGTGCCCACCTCTCATATCATTTGTACAAAACCAGCTGCCCCCCCCAACCAGCAGAACATGTCAGCCTGATGTTTGCAGCTCTTGGAGAACAAGCAAGAAAGGTTGCACCCAGCTGAAACCACTGTATTCTTCCTATGTGCATCAGGTAAAAAAAAGTGCAGATATAATTTTGCTGTAGGTGACTCAGTCTGGATTTGAATCCAGGATCTAAAGGCAATTAAATTTCACCATCCATGTTAAGACAGCAATTCAGCTTCTGAACTGGATCAGCTTTGATGCTGTGCTGAATGTAGCTGAAATGTGTTACGATGAAAGACTCCCGTTCAGCAGCAGGTATAATTATCACACCAATTTTAATTAGATCATGAACTTGACTTTAGGGTCCCCAGAGGAGTACTGAAAGCTTGGGCCAGTTACACTGAACTTGGTCCAAAACAATGAAGCTTATCCATCAATATATTACTAGTACTTTGATATGACAGATGCTTGATGAGTGACAGTGCAAATTCCTTTTTAACTATGATTTTAAAAAAGAATTATTAAACTGCTCTAAAGCATACACTGTTGTCTTGGAGGTGAAAAAAGTATAACACATGAAAAACAATTAATACAGAGCACATAGAGCACAATTTTTCAAGCACTGGTTTCAGAATTAAAAACATTTGAACTGAGGTTCTCTCTGTGGAGAGTCACTTTGTAACCAATTCAAGCCTTTAAATAGCTATTGTTTAAAAAAATTGTCAGCTACAGAAATTGTTTTTCTTCCAGATTCCAAATCCCGTCAGGCCAGGTTGATTAAAATGTTGCATTAAAACAAACAAAAAAGGCAATTGAATCACGCCTTATAAAAGTGAAAACAGCAACTCGATTTTTAAAGCATCACGAACAAAAGGATGCAGCCCATCTATCATTCACATATGGATTCATGTAATGATTCTTCAATTAGAATTATTATCTATACAGCAGCTGAAGACTGAGAACTGCTGATACACTGCAGATGAGAACATTTGCTAGTCTCTGGGCTCCAGCCTTTCTTAAAAAATGATGATCGGACAATACAGATTGCTGGGTTTATATGTGCATTAAGCTGCAATGCCAGCATTTACATTTGCAACATTACAATTTTGCTTTCTTAGGCTCAAGAGAATTTGCCGCATCTGGTAGATTTTATTTGCTTTGTATCTTAGGCAATCGTTAGGAACAAAGTGTGAATAGGCAGTCCTATTGCTCAAACTGTCCGTCATTTTGTCTGCTGTCTCAGATACTACAAAAAAAGTAAACCAAGAGTGGGCCTGTGAGATAGGTGGATCATTCGGTGTCAGTTCGCTTGCAGTAAGTTATCCCAGTGCTAATTTTATAGGGCACGTCCATCTGCTCCTTCATTTCTTCTACCTATATAGATCCAGAGAGCATGAGATGCAACATCAGAGGGAAAGAAAAGCCTCTGTCTCAGAACAGCTACAGGTGCCATAAGGGAGGGAAGACACTTGGCAATTCAGACTGCAGCAATTTGACAGGTCCCTGCCCATGCACAGACCCTGCCCCCCTCTCAAAGGTGAGCAAGTACCTGTTCAGCACACGCTCTGCAGAAGCAGAATGGGGGATGTGCTGGCTCTCATACTTGCAACGCTCAAACACTCCCAGCTTCAGTACTTGTTCCCACACTGTACAAGCTGCGGGAGCTGCCAAGCAGACAGATTGCTTTGCTGCCTCTGCTACAGGGTGGTGACTTTTGGCAGAGCAACACGCTAGGCAGCAAGAACAGTAACCTCTTGAACTTCCCTGAATCTTCAGCTTTCCTGGAACGCTTCAAGCGCTTGCCCATTCCTGTTTCACGGCTGGTACTGACATGCTGCAGCCTAGGACATGACAGAGAGAGGTGACTACGTAAGCAGTAGCTGCAAGATAGCTTTACCAACAGACATCTCTTCTTGGTGTTGCTGTACTAAGGATTCTTGCTGTGTGGTCTTCCTAGGTGTCTTGCTGGTGGTGTGGGGGCTGGAGACAGCAAGGTAGCTCTTGCAGACTGTTGAGGTATGTAGAAGCCTTTAGCAACATGTGCCCATGTAGAGGCTGGGAAAAGGGCTGCAGAGTTAATGAAGTCAAGAAGGTTCTTATTTCACTGTACAATCTTAGAAAGATCTTCAGAAGAAAAATATTGCTAATATATTTGTTTTACTCTGTGTAGTTTGACAAACCTCTGCCCATGCTATTACCACCTCTCACAGCACTACTTCTAGTTGGTGAGACCTGCTATGGCCGTGAAATCTACCCATACCCATTTGCATAAAGGAAATGAAAACTCTGCTCATGGGTGCATGTTCAGTATTATTTTGCTACTTTACTATAAATATTGGTGAATAGAGAATATGTGATTTATATTCTTCCTTGAAAAATATTACCTACTCCATCCTCCAAATAACCAATTATTCTTCCATTTATTTGAAAATATGATTAAGATATCGTTATATTTATAATTTTATAATACTCCTGTCTCTAAAAATTTAATATTAAGTGAAGACATTTAAGCAGGCAAAGTAAGCAAACAACACTGAAAACAGGTACAGCAGCTTACCAAAGTAACATAAGACAAATGTTTAGTTCAAGAGTTTATACACAATGGGGCTCATTGTTCAAAGTATGTTTTGGCTTTGGGTGGCATCACTAAGATTGTGAAGAGATGCAATGACGCACAAATGAATTATCTTTTTTTAAATTAAAACCACTTTATTTTTAAAAATAAAAACAGGTTTAAAAGGTCAAAATCAGAATATACCGTTCAATTCTTTCCTTTGATATATTTTTACAGACATTTATTGACATTTTCAGCTTTGATTTCAAATGGGATACATTTTGAAGATGGAAAAAAGCTACCTGAGAAAGCAGTTCTATCTGTAAAAGTGAGTGAATTACAGCAGACAATTTATTATGAGAACATAAAAAGCAGAGGATTATTTCTCTCAGAGAAGGCCACTGTTGTTTTCTTTATTCAGTTTCAGGATATTATTTATTCATCAAATGCTTATTTTAGTTGCTACCATACACCTCCCTAAACTCTTGTAACAATAGTTCTAACGCTCGCATTATATGACTAGTCATCTAAATTAATAATTGACACTCATTCAGGCACAGAACAGCACTACTGAAAATCAGGAAGAAAGGCATTGCTAAGGCCTTGTGGTTTTCCCTGGCTGCTCCAGTATGCAGAATACTGAGGCAGTGAGCTGCAGGTTTGGCTTCCAAGCTTGTCAAAGAGCATTACTGACTGGAAAAACTGAGGTACAGCATGTTCTTGACAGAAAAAAAAAAAAAAGAAAGGAAAAAAAAAAGGGAGGGGGGCAGGAAATAAAAAAAGTGATCCAAATTTACATCTCCTTATAGCTACAAGGACTTAGTGGTCACGTCATTGTAGGTGTCTGCTAGGATGCGTTTGCAGAGACATCTGCAAACTGCAGCAATGACAACACAGAAGCAGCAGTTCAGTTTAAACTTAAGATACAATGGATCTCGCTAAGTGAGAGTGCCTCCATGATGATTAGTGTACTATTAACTTCCACGTATTAACATCACCTTTTGTATCCATTCATTTGCACACACTGGATAGACAACCCTTTCAAAAGCACCGCTATTTTGATTAAGCAATTTACAGCAGGCTCTGAGGGATACACATTTCAGATCCCACCAAAGTAGCTAGAATATTTCCTGACATTTAAAACTCATTAACTGCGGTGTCCCAAGTATGGCTGCATCACAGACAGACAAAGAAAACTTCTTTGAACATTAAGCTCACTTTGAACAGTAAATGACACAAAACCTACATACAATGTAGTAATTGCATTTAAGAATAATTAACTAGAAGTTCTGCAACCTACAGCACTGTCACTCCAATGATGCAGAACCTTTGTTTCAAGAACAGACTCTGAATCTATTGTTTGCTTAATGAATTCAAATCAGCAACTGCACACAGCCACAGAAGCAACAGTGCCAACAGTAGGAGACACTTCGGAAATGGGAGTCTATACATTTTAACAACAATGGACTAACAATGCCAAAATACCCTCAGATCTCACTGGCTCTTGAAACTGCTGCATGTATCCCACAAGGCACTCTCTTTCTGCTGGGTCTCCAGCCTGATCACCCTTATCAAAGATGAAATGGAAAAAGAAAAAAAAGAAAAAAAAATGACAGTACCTCTCCAGAACCTTTTGCTTTTACTATTAAAATTCCTCTGCGTTACTGAACTTTGCAAATGTTTCAAAGAGCCAAATACTGACACAATATGAGGTATTCTAGGTTCTTTGCCAGTGAGGGTTGCTTTGTTCTAGGCAGTTTTTGAGAGGTAAGAACACCTGAAAACAGTACTATTCCAAATCTACCATTTCCTCTTGCAGTTTTAACATTGTATTTTCTAAGGGCCATCCTAAAGCTTATATAAATCTTTGAAAAGAAACTAAAAGTGGCACATATGCTGAGGAGAAACAAGGTATTTTGAGAGCAGTGAAGCATTTCTTGCTAGATGGTCTATACCTAGGAAGGAATTCAATCACTGCCACAGAAAATCTTGTTAATCAAAAATATGTGAATAAGCATTCTGTGATTTGCTGAACAGCAGCCCAGATAGTCACCCACATACTCGGAGGCCAGCTCAAGGTCTTTACGAATTTACTCTAGCAGAGATGAAGAGCCTATCTGCGCTTCAAAAAACGTGTGTCTAGCTTCTCTCTTGGAAAGAATATCACCTGTTTTATTTAAAGCTGAATTTCACCCAAGGTTTTTTCGTTGTTCCTTTCAGATCAGAAATAAGTTTTCTCCCTGCAGATTCACAATGCTAACCCAACACAAACCTGACATACTTCAAACAAAAGCTATCTTCCTGCGTTCCTAAATCCATAGCTTTTAGTCTTCAAGTTGTTCTGTGCCTGTATTAGAATTATTTATTTCATTTACACCTTTTTCTTGTTTTGCTTCTTTTCTAGAAGTCTTCAAACACTTGTCAAGCCTTTTTAGGAATACATCCACATCTTGCTTTTTAATTCCAATTGCTGAGGCAGCATTGAGGTAAGCACAGGGGTAGTCATTTGTATGTGACATAAAACCTTTAAAAGTGTAGTTATTCACTGTTTGTACGGTCCCACAGGGAACAACCCTGAAACAAACAAACAAGATTATGATTCATTTTAAGGTGCCTCAGATATTCTATGTGATACTCTCCAATGAACACATTTTCACAAGTGCCTGTATTCCCAACTTCCTCCCATCCATTCTTCTCTACTGCATCTCCCTTTTCCCACATTATAGAATGTTAACCACATTTTCATTCCCTCCCTGTAGCTGATACTTTTTGCCACCTCTTTTGCCTCTTCCTCATACTAAGAACCAATATGTATTGCACTCTATTTCTCAGCACTTTCAGTACATATTCTTTCTCTGATAAATCAAGACCCTGATCCACTTCTTAAAGGAACAACTTTCCTTGTGGCTGTAGTTAAAGCCTACACAAGCAGTTAACACTGATCAATTTATAAGAATTTACTACTCTATAGAGACATTCCCTGCAGTTCATAAAAGAAACTGCATCCAGACAAATACCACAAGGATTAGCAGATTCTTCTCTGACAAAGTCTAAGTGCTTTGGCCACAGCTTGTACACTAGCATAGTAGGGAGTTGCTATTCCTACAGCTGACATTCAGCACAAGCATAACATTAAAAATCTGTTAAATGTGGGGTCAAACAAATAGTACAAAAGGTTTACATACACACAAAAAAATGGGGTGTCTGTGGAACCCAATCTTTTTATACTGGGCAAAGAATTGGAGACTTGTAACTTAAAAACTGAACAGCTTGAATCATTTCAGCAAAAAAAGGCCGAAATTGCAGGACAAGCCAAGGTTAGGACAGGCAAATTAAAAAGAGCATCTAACTACGGTACATATAGATTTACTGCCATCCATCAGTGCAGGAAGTGGAATAATCCAAGCTAATGAAGCATACCTTCTGATGAGGAAACATTCAGCTCTGGTACAAAAAAATTACATTAAGTCTATGGCAGAAGTTGGCATGCAGCAGTAATAGATTAAGGAATCCTGCCAAGGCAAATTTTGTATTATTCTCTTCTTCTAAAAGGTTTAAACCAAAATAATTAAAAATATTTGGCATGCAATTCTATGCACTGGTGTCTCTGAGAATAAATTCAGCTCAGATTGTAGATTTTTTTTATTTAAATTTTTTTAAAAACAAATTAGTTCTGGAAAGTGTATGTCACATGGAGGATTTTCCTCCATATGACAAAAAGCTGTGTAGGGTATTAAAAGCTTATTCCCCTGATATCCAGAACAACCATATTTGTGCTGTAATAAACAAAACAAAGATCCTCCCTAAGTAGCTTACAACTTAACTATAAGATCAGACAACAGCTGGAATCTAAAGGAAACCAAAGGATACTAGGGAATAATGACACTATATTAAATGGGCATATTTAGCCTATCAAAGTTAACAAAGGGGCCTTATTGCTAACAGAGGCAGGTAGAAATTATTAGTAGATAACAAGGATGAAGAAAGGCATATTACTCCGACTCATTATTGTCAGACTGTAATAATGAGAAAATTGGTACAAAGCAAATATAACAGGATTTCATAAAATATATGCCAATACAACCTTCTAAATCTTTCACATTCATAGCATGCGTACCTTGCTCCAGAAACTTGTCTTGTGAAAAGCATAGATCCGAGCTGGGTAACAGCAGCATCATTATTTTCATCTAGATTCTTCAGTGACATGGCTAAAGTACCAATAAATCAGGTTAAAGCTATCAGAAAGCCTCTTATTCTCCCAAGGTCTTTTCCAACAATATCAACCTATCCAAATATTTGTGTTCAGATACAAAATTAAAAAAAAACAAATACTTTATTTGTTTCTTTTTTAAATTTTCCCAGAAGCAGTCATAGATTATGTTATACTGTATGAAAGGCCCAATCTACTTTATTACTTTGGTGTACTGTAACAGCAGTATTCCTTTGGTATTTAGCAGAATTTTTGTTTAGAACAAATCTGTGTAGGAATTGCATAATATCTTTTTACAGCACTATAAGTTGATGGGTAAAATAATTATACTGTTTTACTTTAAAATCTACTTATTTATAAACTATTACTACATGCTAACATCTTCTGTCTGCCTTGATTACAATAAATATGTTGGATGGGAGCGATTTTGTAAAAAAAAACCCCAAAAGCCCAACTCACTACTGTTACTGCAGGTTACCTTTTTGGGTTCAATGGTTTCATATCAGCCTAAGAAAAAGTTAATGGAGTGTAGTGAACAATGTTTAATTTATAGGAACTGTATGTGAAAGTGCATTACAAATGCACAGTTTATTAGATTTTTTTTAAGATAAAAAACAACAATTACCTAAGGAAATAGGATTATGTGGTGTGTCTAACAGTCTCTCATTGTGGTTATCTGCCAGCTTCTTCAGCTCACTTGAAAGATAGGAAAACATCTCCTGGAAAAAAAAAAAAAAGATGCAGTATTTTTGTTATTAGCTATCAAACAGAGAAAATAGTACCTATTTCACAAAACTGTTAAGTCTCCATTATATCCTACAGGTGCCAGCTGATCCTCTTTTCATATGTACCAAATAAGCCGACCAGACAATTCTCTGAAATTGTTCTATAAAGGAACAGCTCAATTTCCTGAACACTGTTCTTCCCCTTCAGGCGGGTACAAAGCTCTCGATCTGGTCTAATACATGTGCTTGGGATGTCAATCACTCTCTCTGTGGCCCTGAAACTTAGGGGGGTAAAATCCTGAGATTTCCACTGCA
Source organism: Heliornis fulica (assembly GCA_013399135.1). Taxonomy (NCBI): domain Eukaryota; kingdom Metazoa; phylum Chordata; class Aves; order Gruiformes; family Heliornithidae; genus Heliornis; species Heliornis fulica. The sequence continues at coordinate 1,042,155 of VXBZ01005570.1, forward strand.
CAACAGGTCTTACCCCAGCCCACTCCTGCAAGAGCTTCCTCGTCCCCCCTGGTTACCATCCCACATGGCCATGTTAAGGCAAATTGCTCCTTACTTTGTTTTGTATTAACACATTCCAGACTAAAACCAGTGCATTTGTTACCATGTATCACACCATCACAACTACCCCTAGTACTTATACTTCTTTATCAGTATGAAAATGGCAATACAGTCCCTTAAGGTGAAGGCTGTGAGTACCCATCTGAATATATTTTGTTTCACACAATATACAGCCCTATTGTGTAGTCAGTTCTCTTCCTGGGACCAAACCCTCATGTTCAAGCCTACTAAAAGAATGGAAATATCTGAATTTCTGTTATCACTTAATTAGACTGCACCTTTATTGTGAAAGTGTCATAAAACTGAGGTTCATAAATGTTTTGGCTCAGATACAAGTCATACTGCATACGGAGGGATGAAGTCAGAGAAGCAGCCTTTTTTCATTCCCTCCCTCTTTCCAAGCAAAAACCTATGATAACTGCTCACCATCTTCCTCAGTTTAATAACTTCCTCTTCATCTATCAGCTTCAAACACTTATGGACAGACTAAGAATAAACACCATTCTTCTTATTGTATCCTTTGGCTTCTTTTCCATTCTTTTTAATGCTTACTTACTCATAAAAAGTAGCAAAAAGATAGAGATTACTAGGTAGTCTTTTAAAAAGACACTAAAGATCATATTTTTCCTCTTTCTGGCCATAAAAATTGTGCTGCTCATCTGCTTCAACGTGACTGCCTGTTTAAGCATCCTCATCAATTTCTGGACTTGACAAGTGATTTTTCATTCTTTAAATAGAGTTGCCTCTTATGTTTGTAGACCAGTATCCTGTTCTGACCTGTGCACTCTGATAGATACAAATTACAGCTCGTGACCAAAATTATGTTTTTGAGCAGAACCTCTTAAAGATCTTATGAAACCAGATGAATTTTGTGGTAGTTAAGTTAGGTGAATGTTCTGGCTGCTCTTCTTGAGCCAATGCAGTAAACCCTCTTGAATGACCAAATGAACGCAGCTTTTGATCTGTTCTTCCCAATATCACAGAAGGAATGCAGCCAGATAGGAAAAAGTACCATGTTACTGCCTAAATAAATTAGGCTACTGACTCAACGACCAACAAGAGCACAAAGCTTCTGCAACACCTGCAACCACAACAAAAAATTTGGGAGGCACCTACGTTTTATTATCAGAATTTGAATTTTGTGGAAATCATTCTTATTTTTCACAGGCATTTGTAAATCAAGTGATTTTACAGTTTCAAGTCAGTTGATTTACAGTTACCTGCACAAGTTGAATAACATTTGTGTTACAAATGCTCACTTTTGTGTTCCTTTTGGTCCCTCACTGAACACAAATACATCACTCATTTGTTATTTGCTTTCCACAATAAGCACTACCAATGTGTTAGCCATGTGTTAGTATTTCTTTGGAATCCAAATCATAAATTAATTTGTGCTCCCTCTGCTGGCTAATTACTCCTACAACCAAAAGAAAGACAAGTATACACACACAGTGTCTGCTACAGAGGTATTACTGGTGAAATCAGTACTGAACCAAACCTGGACAGGAACAGGAAGAAATTCCTAAGTAATTAGTTTTTGTGTGTTGTACCTAGGGAATTCTTTATTGCATCTCTTGCAGTATTTATTAATGAAAGGACTGCAGTTGGCATGACCAGTTACCCACCATATTAATGTATCAAATTAAGATTAAATACCTAGGTTACTAGATGAGCCTTTACATACGTAGGAATTTGTTAAAATAAGTAAAACAAGGGAGAATGGAAAGATAGTTACCTGAGCACAAATTCAGAACTTCTTGTTTTTATGAACAATACTACTTCACATCTTTCCACTGGAAACCCTCTAGATATTTTAGCGTTTCAGAAGTTAAGTGGTTTGTGCAAAATAGATTAACGTCCTTTTCAACAAAAAAAAAAAAAAAAGGGAAAAAGGCAGTATATTTGTGGGGTCAAATCTATAGCCAACCTCTATTATAAAATATTCCTGTTATGTGAAAAATCTATAAGCACCCTAAGCAACTATATACAAATGAGCTCTTACATAATTGATTTTCTGTGATGGGCACTCAAGCTTTCTCCAATGAAGCTAACTATTATGCTAAAGTTGCATTGAACAACTCAAGCACTAAATGTCAGTTAAGTTTCATTATTTAATTCATTCTTTCCCTTTAGAAACTTATCCCAAACTTCACCAGGCTAATGAGATGAATGCTAAACTATGTGAAAACGTTGTGTGCTTCCTCTGGTCTTTCTAACACCTAAACCAATAAAATGCCTCAAAAATGGGAAGAATTCAACAACAGTGTATGCGTCAAATGTTCAAGTAATCCAGCGCAGAATGGCCTACTTCCACATAGGTATACAAAAGTGTTTTCAAGTATTTTTTTAAAATTATTAGAAAAATTAGAACCATACTGAATTTATATTACAAAACTACTTTTAACAAAACCTACGCTAACACAGGTGACTCTTTGCTTGTTGCTCCATTGTGATAATCACTGTTCTTCCAAATAAAGATAATTAGAGGGAAATGAGTAAGAAAAAAGCCAGTAACTCCAGAGAAAAAGCAGAAGATGGGGATTCTACATATGCTATTAGTCCTGTACCAGGTGACAGAAACAACTGACCAAGGCCAGAAAACCTTTTTTCGTGTGGCTGAAACAATCCTAGCTGGTTCTGAACACCCAGCTCGCTTACCCTTGGAGTGAGTCTTTCTTACCAACACTTGTTCTCTTCAGTGCTTCCAAGACCTTGAGATCAGGCTCTCTGTAGGCTATACCTGTCCATTGACATGCTGAGGGTACATAAGCCACTTTGAAGCTTCCGTTCATACTTGGCACTTTTTTAACTACATAAAACCATTTAAGAGAGTGATTACATTCAGTTAAACTATCATGCTTCCAGCCTCTCTAAAATTTGAATGTGGTTCCATGTATCTTGTACAAGGAAAATCCTGCAATATTTCCACTCATGTGACAAATTACAGTGTCACAAACTGACTATAGAAAAAAAAACCACCAAGAGGAGTAACAAATGTCTTTTTGTAAGACCACTTGAATTTTTTACATTAATATCTAGCATTAAATCACTTTTCCTTATTCTTGAATTCATTCATAAGTAGAGCAGCAATGTGAACTCACACTAGACTGTAAAAATAATTGATTCCTATAAAAATAACTGTATCAAAGACAAAACATGAAATGTAAGCCCAGTATTTTACTGAATTAGAAAACCCAAACAATTTCCTCCCAGTCGTTGTGATTTTAAATATTTCAGATATATACTCCATAAGGACATAAAAATTACACCAGTTAATCACTTTAAGAAAGTAAACAGACAGATGGATAGAGATATAAAAAGCTCCATCACGTCCCAAGTAACACAGAAATACATTTAAGAAAATCAGAATTATCTTGATCTTTAGAGTAAGGGAAGTCTAATGATAGATTAAGGAAAGTCTAATGAGAAAATCCATACTGCTACAATCAAAATGATGCCATTACCTGTTCTATATCAGTATAATAATTTGTGAAATGGATTACATGGACCACATTGGAAAATATTTAACAGGTATTAAACCTGATATGTAGTGTCCTTGCTCTCCATCAATTGTGAGTCTACTCTTTGTGCTCTTACACAGTATAACCACTAAATTTTGCTCCATGAGTCTCAGCCACAAACACATACATGAAATTAGAGTGTTAGGGCTTGGCAATACAGAATATGGGACACAATATAATCTGTACTGAGGAATCAAAGGAGTCACTACAAAAAGCATAATATAGGAGTTCTTACAGGACTTCTTTAAAAGCAAAATGCTTAACAAATTTGACTATGGATCAGCTACCATTATCTGTATTACAAAAGGACCTAGGATTCCCTACCAAGATAACACCACTGTTCTATACACCGCACAAAACATATAAAAAGGAATACTGAAAATTTAGAACAAGTGAGAATACATTCTGTTGGTTGTCTTCTTCCACCCTTTCTCTGGAAACATCAAGGCTAAATATGACTGCTGAAGACTTTCCTTATTAAACTTTCATATACAGCCACCTTTATTCAGACACTTGGACAGGGTGTGCGTTACTCCCTTGGCTCTTTTGTCCTCAGATCCGTTGCACGATTTTACTCTTTGATATCATAACAAAATCTCATACTCTCAGAGAATTGCACACTCTGTGACTGTCAGCTTGCCAGAAAATTCTACTCCATGGGGATGGAGTACATGCTCCTCTCCCTCGTATAATCTCCTCTTTGCCTATATTAAACAGTTTGTCTGTGTGAAAGAAAAACCATGCAGACTGTTTCTTTGCTTGGTTGTGTGAGATTAATCTCTTCTCAGTAATATTCTGATCTTTCTGGCTTGAGCTCAAATAACCTGAAGTAACACCCATGTGAATAAGGATTAGGTAAAAAAAGAAAAAAATACTTTGAGTTTTTTATAGATGACTTTTTGTGTGAGTAGGTGTACCTGCACCGATATAGAAAGGAGTACTCAATGTCAAGCTATAAATAGCTCCTCCTGGGAGCCTAATAGCTCTGCCTCTGCCTTCACAGAGCACAGGCAATAAACTATCAGTATTATGTTTTTACAATTCAGGAACAAACAGATTTAAGGAAAAAATGTTTCTATTTCTACAGCAAATCCAATAAAAGAAACATATTTATGCCATATATAAGGCTTTGTTTATAGAGTATACTCACATATGAGATAAAAAGACCTGAAGTTGTAAAAACAAAATGCTCTATTCACTTTAGAATTCTACTTCCAAGAAAATGACACGATTAATAATATACAGCTATTCATTATGACATTTATGAAAGAATTATTATTTATAACTTGAAGAATATTTATACTGCCCATTATGTATCTGCTACCAGTGTAAATCTAACATAAAAATCAGCTTTGCACAAGACATGATAAATTAAATTGAGTTTCTTTTGGAGATAAGAGTGAAGGGATGGGGGGGGGATTATAACTTGCTTTTAATGAAGATGCAAACCATACATGGCAATACAAACACCAGTTCAGAATAAAATGTCAGAAACTGTATTGTAATAGTGGCGTAAAGTGGTAACTGCCTTCAGTGTTTCATAAGCCATGCTTTCACTGCAGTTATACAGACCACCACGTAGTCATAAGGCCACTAAGGTTTTCTATAGCCTAGCTATTCCTGTGGGATCTCAATTCCAGTACAGAATTTCTGGATGTCTCTACAAGCGACTAGAAACAAGTCACAGCATCCAGCACTACTGCCCTGTCAGTTAGAGACATCAGCAAACTGCCAGCAGGAAACAATTGGAACACAGTTTGTAAATAAGTGAAACAGACTATATGGAAATCATGCTTATTCATAAGCACCATTTGGCCAAGAAGTAGTTATATCATACCACCTTTGCAAATTGAGAGCTGTGAGCTCAAATAAATTCAGTGGCTTTCTAGGCAGAAACTGGATTCACTACACAAAGCAGTTTTGTAGCAAGACTTTGTTAATGGCTGACTTGAAGTAAGTGCTGCTTGCCAAAAAGCTTACCTTTCTCTCTTTCAGTAACTGTTTGTAGCCGCTGGCCCCTAGGGACAGAAGTGTAATGAGGACATCTAAAGAAGGAGACGCAGATGCTCTTCCTGAAGAAAACAATATACAGATTGGGAAAAATAAAAATTATGTGAAAGAACACTGATGATCAAGTTTTCTACAGTCATTACATATGGATGAAATCAGCCCATGAACTAGTTACCTGGATACATTTTGCTGATCTCCTGAATGAAGGACTCGTTGAAGCCAGCAATGACAGCACCACCTACCGGAACCATGAAGTTTTTGTCCAGGCTCTGAACAAAAGCATCTATTCTGCCTACTCGAGCACCCTTTATCAAAAAGAAATGAAGAAAGAAGAAAAAAAATAAAATAAAATCCACGGTATACATTAGGAAAAAGGAAACGGGATAGCATCATAACTAGACAGCAGTGTAACTGAGATAAATGTCCTGAAACTCACATATTGTATTTTGATGAAAAATCAAGTCACAGTATTACCTTAACACTGCTCGCTGTTATCACCATTGTCTGCTTACAGCACCTTACAAATTCTTGTCTTGCTATGATCTAAAATACTGATTTTAGTTCCTGCAAGTCTAAGCGCAGTTTATTTTCAACCACAGCCAAAAAGAAAACCCTTGGAATTTCATGGGAATTAGAGTTAAAACTGTACAACCCAAAACGTTTCACAGACTCTCACAGTAAAGGGCTACAGGTTAATGCTTTATTAGACAGTAAGAATTTTCTTTATACATGTATAATTTTGCATTAAAACAAGAGGGCTGTGAAAGCACTCCTTATAAAGCTGCGTGCCCTGTAAGCTCTTATAGCAGATATCCCCACTTCCCAAATAACAAGATGTCCTTCTATCTAACCACTCAGATATTCTTAAAGGAAGAAAAATGCAGATTCTGCTATGTGCAATCTGACTAATAATATTGTGAACTGTACAATTCAAAAGTAAGCAGCATAACAGAACCTGAAAAATATATTAAAAATCACATATATATATCACACACATATATATAATCATACTCATATATAAGAGAATATTAAAATAAAAAACATTAAAATACTATACACTAAATCCAAGAAATAGAAACAGAGTTAATACCTATGGCAAAAAGAGTAAAAAAAGCAGATCCAACTAAACTACATTTATTATTTCTATGTTTTAATAGCTTAGTGCATGGGAGGTGGGTAGATGCACTCCAAGTTTGTCAGCTTTTTTGATAGGAAGATGAATGCCAGCAGTTATCATTTGATTTAATTGACAGGAGACCACCAGAGGAAAAGCATGACAAATGAAATGGTCTCAAATGCTCTCCCCTGTGATAGTCTTGCAAATTCTGTTCACACTGTGCTCAGCATGTGCATATTGCTCAGTATTCATTAATAACTGCTTACTCATAGACAGCATATTTTCTATTGCAGAAATACATTTATGTATATAAATGTAAACCAAATCAGAGCTCAAATGTATACATCTGAATCAACAAAACCCAAGCAAAACAACCCCAAAAACCCATCCAAAGCCAAAAGCACACACACAAACCAACAAAATAACAGTTCTATTTGTAGCTTTGTAGCCTGGTAAGATTATCATTAGTTACATTTCTCACAGCAAGACTCAGCAATTTCACAGCCCCACTCATGTCAGAATTGCACTAAGCTTTCACAAGTTAAAGACAACAAACATACCAGGTACATTTCAAATAAAGCATATGCCATTCACATATCACTTCAAGCTTTGTCAATTTCCTTCAGGCTCTCCAGATTTAGAAATGCCAACATGACATTCCTGTCAAATTAGATATCAAGTTAGTCTGTGCCCAATTAATAACAAAATGCCTTCTTAATTAGAAAAAGCCCAAAATGACCAGTGTATTTTAAATTCATAAGAGTTCCGGATCCCCTGAATCCTATTTAAAAAAAAAAAAAAAGAAAAAATAAAATTTGTTTTGATATGGGCAAAAGAGAAAAAAGGAGTATTAATACTGTGAAACATCTGACAAAATTTAGGTAAATATCTGATTGTAACAAACTTGTTAAAAAATTCTTGAAATACACAGCTCCTACCTGCTGGATAAGATGCATACATTTTGAAGACTGAACTCCATACGCATTGTTGACAATATGGGGAATGTCATAATTAGCACAAACCACAGCCAGTTCCTCCAGTCTATGAGCATAAAATTGCAAATTTAGAGAAGAATTGGTAACTATAATTCCTGTTACAAATCAGATTATTAAAAGACTGAAAGATCTATAAGGGGGTCAGAATGAGAAAATAAACTACTTTGATTACTATCTCAAGGTAGCACTTGTCAACTTAAACTATGAAGGTCAAGATGAACATTTTGTTAGCTTTTACATATGCTACAAATTGTTGACCTAGGCTGAAATGTTTCACGCTTCACTGAAAGTTTTGCCTGGAACAGAGTAAATAAATCTTAAAACTTTCTGCTTAAGATATAAGTATTTTTATGTTAATTATAATTATCAGAGCTTTGGCTATTCAGGTGCTTTTTCTAATATTCAACATGAAAATTGCCTAATGGAAGTCTCAAGGTGAGGCTTGGGAGTCAAAAGCATCATAGAACAGTAAATATTTACATGTTTCAGTTTATTTCAAGGAACTAATATGTAACCCTTTGGCTGAAATCTCACTTGCATATTTCAGATAAACTGATTAACAGAAAAGATATTCTTCAAATGAATGGAGAGCTCTAAAATATCTGAATGTGGAAATCAACAAATTAAAACTTTGTTCAAGCAGTTACTCATAAATAAAGACTTCTCACTTGCCTTTAGAAATTCCCAAAGTCACAGTGAGCTCAGCCTGGATTGATTTCTCAAACTAGGATTTATGTGGGTGCATAGATCACTTTCAGTAATGGTCTTCAGCATTTTAAAGACACATGTACTTAGCATCCATTTTTTAAGCACTCTAGTCATGCTCTTTGTTTTACAAAAAGCTCCTGATTTACTCCAAATTTGTGAATATATTTTAGAAATAAAAATTTATTTGAAAAAAGGTAAAATATAATTAATGTCATTATAAATGTAGTATTTAAAAAAAAAATCAAGAAACTCTAAGCTTCCAATGCATTTTTTACTCTTATCCCCTTCTGTACAGTCCTTCACTGTAATTTACTGACATTCATACAAAATGTGACAGAGTATGAAAACATTTTCCAAGAGGTGACATTTCTTTGCTTTCTATTTCTATAACATTGTCCAGTGTCATTTTGTAATACAAAATTCATCTCTAAACCTCAGATTGAATTCTCTAAACATCAATACTTAGGAAAACATCATCATCACTGCATTATCCCTAAAGAAATCAGGTATTTCATGATTAGGAAACACCAGTAGTAAAATGTACGCACTGATGTTCTACAGTCAAGATATTTGTCACGAGATGCATGTCCAATAATTTTTCAGTCATCAACATCGTGAACTACATAAAATCAACAGAATACTTCAGGAAAGGTAACACTACCCAGGGCAAAATTTCTGCATTCTGACCCACTGCTTGGCCTCAGACTCATTCTCACACCTTCCACAGAGACTCAATGGAAAAGAGTTCTCCTCTTACAGACTTCATTTCAAGGCAGGTAGAGAACTTCACCAAACTGGAAACACAGAGGGTGTACTGCACTGTACGTTTGCCTTTCTCACCTCCTGAGACTTCAAGGAGCAACAAGCCAGCTTCTACAAGTACCAGAAACAGAAAAGTCTCTTGACTTTTCCTAAAAATATTCTATTGAACAATTAGTTTCATATTACAATACAGGATGAGAGTGCTACAGTCTGAAAAGAATACTTGATTACACAAGGGAAGCAAGCAATTATGCACATCACTTGTCTGCTTCCAAGGCTTAAAAAGAACCATTAAAAGAGCTGCTAGTCATATTAGAAAAATAAATCATTAATGTAAGTTGGGCTACTGCTCAATACTTAGAGAAATATTTTCCAGCTTTCTCTCCATCTTGTGAAGTTCATAAAAAGCTTTGCTCTTTTTTCTAATACTAATGAAAGTAACAAGAAACAGGATTCTGCGAAGTACATAAATTGAAAGAGACACTTTTTTCCTTTAGTTCTTTTAAACGGGGCAGTTTTACAGAAAACTCACAGCAACAGCAGATAAAACAGTCTGAAAACTGATGCCTCTCTGAGGAAGTATACACTAGTGAATTATTCACAGAAAGTTAAATAGTTCAAAGGAAAGCTATAGGTACACAGGCATAAAAGTCTTACCTTACCTTTTAACAATCCTAAGCCACTTAAAATTTTAAGCCACCACAACAACTAAACAAAGCCTTACAGATTCAAGATATTTTAAAAAAACCCAGACATTTAAAATGGTAGTCTCCAGAAATGCTGTATGGGATTTTCCTTTCCATAGGAAGATGAATGTTACGGCCTTCAATAGTTGACAGTATCCTTTAAATAGAAAGTGTGTTCAAATCCTTCTGTATCTGTGGTATATCATAACACAGTGCCACTACCTAATAATTCATCTCTTAGTTGCAGAGGACAAAGCAATCGCATGTCAAAAACAGGAGGAAGATAACGAAAAGATTAATTTACCCAAGCTATAAAATAGACCATTCAATTTTGATAGCTGTGATTTAAGTTAGCCAATAAATCTGCAAGTCAACTTCAAGCAGTGTTCATAGTATTCTGACAGGATTATATGGTTTTTAACTTCCCTCTAGCAATTGGGTTAACCTGTGATAAATACAGGGGTTTTTTAAAGGTAGGAAGACAGAGCAAAACATATCTTTTCTTGCCATATTTCAGTTTCAATAATGTGTCTTTCCTAGATTTGTAAACGTTCAACTAAATTTTCCAGATAACCAAGCAATTAAAAAAACATGCATTGTATATAATACAGTAAAAATGCCTTTCAGTTCTCTGCAGAACTGTAAATGCAAGTCCAAGAAGATGTCCTACTAGTATCTCACACTCAGTGGACTACATACAAGTCCATAAAAATATACCCGTTCAATTGTAAAACCTAACAAAATTTGTTTCTTGATACTTATTTTCATAAGCAAACAGAAGAAATGCATTTTGTGAGTAACAACAGTGGCCGTTTTGGACAGATGACTCGATATACCAAGTGCTTCGGCCATCTCTACTCCAACTAGACATGTGCAGATTGAGAAGACTTTCACATATTTTACATCCAAGCTACTCATTGAAATATCTCAGACACTCTATTCCCCATCCATAACTCTAATATTCACCTCTGTTTCAGCTAGTGAATCTCAGAATGAATGAATCGCAGAACATCATGAGTTGGAAGGGACTTTGAAAGATCACCTAGTCCAAGCCCCCGCCAGAGCTAGCACTTGAATGACATCTTCATAGCAACTACAGAAGTTATCTACACAAAATATTAGCAAAGAAAGTAATTTAACCTTCTTTTAATGGCAATTGTACAACTGGAAATTGTAAGAAGTAGCATCATGCAATCAGGCAGCAAATATTCAAACCAAGGTAAGTTACAGCAGAGTGAATAATGTTATACCTGTACAGCACATCCGCCCTAGATGTTTCCAAGAGTTTCTTTGTATCAGTAAATCAAAATTAGTTCTATAAATATCAGTGTTAACACAGGAAAGAGTAACCCAAGCAATGATTTTAAATTTTGCTGTAGTTTTACTTAACAGCCTAGGAAAATTCATCATTGGCTAGACAAGAAGGGCAGAAAAGGGAACAATATTATTAAAAAGCAGCATTAGGTATGGAACTACATTTACAGGATGATGTTTCTATTAAAGTCTACTTATAATGCTTCCATGAAATAAGAAAGCCTCTGGCAAAATCACATTAATTTCACCTCAAGAAATCATCATTAACCTCAGTTATAGGACAGAAGGAAAGCCTTCTGTATTATTCTCACTTTTTAATATACTTTTCTGAAAATGGAACATTGTTTCAACCTGTTTCCTTAAGCAAGGACTTGTCAGCAGCAACAAAGTAATTTTAAGAAGATGGACATTCAAAACATGGGAGGGAGGGCTGGTTTGTTTGGTTTTTACAGTAACAAGTAACACACTTCTTACAAAGACTACTTACCTATCAGGTACCCTGGGAGCAAAGCAAGATGTGGTAGAATGTACACAAAGAATATTTTCAGCACCAAGAGCCTTGATTTTAGCCTCCACTGCTTCCATGTCTGTCCGTAGCTCATCACCTTCTAATAGATTTTCTATCACCACAGGCTCAAAACCTGACACAAAAAAGCAAGGTGTGAATGTGTATCATTAAATCTCTGACTAACTGTGGTGTTTCAGTTCCAGTATAAATCTGAAAACCTTCTTGATTCTGTTGTTTTAAGGGATTCTTTCAGACAGGGTTTATGAAGACAGATATATAAACTGTTTTATTGTACAATATACATATAGCTAAAAGCTAAAATAATGTTCTTGTTAAATACGGGACTCCACCAGAAGCTTACCTTACATTCTTCGCATACAACAGCAAGAGGTTTTAAGACTGTTTGAAAACCAGAGTAACCCTCATGATTAAAAATAAAGTGTTTGAGTGGCATTCTTATAAAACATTAGCATACTAAGCTTCTCTAAAAAAGGATGCCATTAGATGTGGCAATGCAATAATGATCATTATAAATTAGCTTTCACCATAAGCTTCTGCCTTATTCAATATATAAACTTCTGAATTACTTCTTAGAAGATAAAAATGTCCAGGTTTGACCTCACCTTGAAAGTGAACTTTCTCGTGTAATGAAAATTAAGCTATTTCTCAAGGCCTAATTTTTTTAAGTTTACAGTTTAAGCCTGTATTTAAGATGTACAACAGCTGAACCTTGTAAGGTTGTTCAAAAAAAGGAACATTCCAACTGCTGGAATGTTTTCAGTTTTGGAATGGGCAGGTCAGAAAGGATATGAAAAACCTGAGTGGGCTACTAAGATGATCATGGTATAGTACATACAGCTTAGAAACGAAGGATGTAAGATCTAGGCTTTTCAAGCCTGAAGAGTCTATGAATAATATCTAATAGCAGCCCCCAAACATCTGAAAGGGAATCACAAAGTTAAGAAGGTCAAAGTCCCTGGGGTGCACAATTTAAGAAAGCTGTGAGGGTCTTTCAATGCGTCCAGTGGAGGACAAAACTGGTGGAAGGAAAGGAAGGCATATCTTCTGAGGAGCAGCTAAGGACTTTGGTCTTGTCTTTTCTGGAGAAAAGGAAGATGAGGGTGACCTCACTGCTCTCTACAGCTTCTAGAGGAGGGGAAGTGGGGCAGGAGGTGCTGAGTTCTTCTCATTTAGCCCTAGTCTGGTTTTCAATTAGTGATCTGGAAGACAGAGATCACACTTAATAGATTTTGGTATCTAACACCTGCTTCTCTCATTTTTAGTTGATAATTATTTTAATTAATTATGCGATAGCTATCTTAACTATTAAAAAAAATAACAGAATTGTATTTCCTCACAACCTTCTCCACCGTAAACATAATTTCCTTAGCTTGATGTTCTACATTGAGCATTATATTCCAAACCCACGCCCGCTTCTCTGGTATAAATGTTCTTTTTGTTCTGATTCCTTTAAAATACCTCTGCATCTTACCTGAACAGAATCCAGTCCCTGCCTGCAACTGATTAGTCATTTTTATCTAATGAGTCTTTTATGTAAAAGAAAATGTGTCCTGGGAATTAGGACCAGAATCTATGCCACCACCTGCAGGTATGTGCACCGAGGTGGAAAATTATGGTCTCCCTTACTTGCCCTTTCCTTGATCCCATGCATCTGTCTGCAGGAGAGGACAACTTCAGTGCAGGGACAGACTTCAACCCTTATCTTACTTATGGTCTGGTAAACAAGGAAATCCATTTGAGAGAAATTAAGGTTTGAATTGAGAAAGGCACCAAACTCATTTTCTGAGTGATACCACAAGATTAAAAACAAATACAGCAGCTAACACTTCCCATGTTCTGAAAGAAAAGAATGTGCAAATCAGACGGTTTGTCACATTCCAATCAATTCATAGGACAGATACACTTTTTGCATAAATCTAAGAGAGAGATGTGAACTATGAGCCTTGGCTTTACATAATTCTCAGGACAGCAAATTAGGCATTTAACTCAAAGAGAACTGTAACTTCCTTAGTATTGTATTCTCTATTGACCACTTAATACACCTGTGTACCTTGGCACACATCTACATTTTACAAGGCATTAAGGCAACTCATATACGTGATTGCAAGCAAGAAATCAGACGTGTAAAATTAAAGCACTTCTATTATGCATCAGGCCTTTTCTGGATCTTACTGCGAGCATATGAATTGATTACTCTGCAAGACTTAGCTTTATATGGTGGAAGAACATACTGCATAGTCAGCCAGCCCCTTCTTACCTGCAGTTATCATTGATTTAAAGCAAGATTTCTGGTCTATACGTGGCCAGATAATGTATTTTGCCTTTGGTCTCTTGTGCCGCAATGTTAAAAAACACAGAGTCAGACTCATGCCAGTTGCCATGGGAACGACAAAGCAATTGGTCACTGTCCGGACACCTGCACATAAAAAGCAAGTCAGAAATTATCAAATAGAACCCATGACATGCCCTCAAAAATGAGAGGTATTTTCAGATTTATACCTACCAGCCAGTTTTATAATATCCATAACTACTGAATTAGTAAGTTTGTTCAAAAGGCTAGACCCTGCAGCTTTGGGCTGGACTGCAGAAATATCACCTGACCTTCCAATTCCATGGATCAACCTAAAGAAAAAATATTGAAAATGCATATCAAGTTTTTTCACATCCCGAAGCAATAATTTGTGCTGACTGAAGAGAATTTGATAAATAATTGTGAAAAATTGTGTATCCAATGCAACAGCAATATCTGCCATAATTAATTCTGTTATAAAAACCTACATATATTCTTATGAAACTGTTGGGTTCCTTTTGCTTTGTAACAACAGATAAACAATATTCCAGTATGCAAGTAAAAACTTTGAGAAGACCCTTAGTACCAACAACTTTAGCATCTGGCAGGCTGTCTTTTAAGCACACCTCAGCATTTCTTGTTGTCTGTTGAATTAGCATTATAAATGCTGATGCGTTCAGATACATAACTCCAAGGAAAAGAGAAATCAGTTGCCTATAGTGCAGCATACCACAGGCACAGTGGGATTATACAAATCCTCCCCTGACAAACACTTCATCTCCATAGGGCAAATAAATAATATATTGTGACAAAATGTCCTGAAAGACAGTTAATGTATCACTTAGCCCAACTTTTTCTAGACCTTCACTTCATCTACCTCATTCCACTCTTCAATATTATGTATCATGCAATACCATCTCTGTTTATAAATTATGTTTCTAAACAGCATTTATAAATGTTGGATATTATTTAGCACCTTTCAGGAATGGAGAATCCTGAAATAATTTACAAAATATTTGCTTACAGAACTAACTCCACCCATGGCTGAAATGCAGCAGCTGCTCAAGTAAGCCAGTAACAATACACATGTATTTATGACCAGTTCTGTTCTTGTCTCGGAAAAAGAATAAATTGTAGTTTGATGAATGCATGGAATTCAAAGCCACTTGAAGGATAGCTTTACAGCTATTTTTCCCCATTTCAAGCTATAGCTGAAATTAACATTAGCTTGATAATTGACTCTTGCACAAAACCCTCACTTATTAAAAAATATTTTCTTCCCTTGTTCCTACTGATATATTCTTAATAGCTTTCTCATACTTCTACTCTTCCTTTTCTGCATATACACGTGCTCCTTCCTTAGGAGCAATCCTTCCTAAGACTGGCCCTAAGAATTTATTAAGTTGAAAGAACAGAGAGCTTGAAAACAATCTCCAGCTACCTCCACCACTCCCATTCACCAAGAAGGTGACATACCAGGTGATAGAGCTGCATCATATGAACGGCAGCTAGATGCCAGCCTTGACTCTCTCTGGCCAGAATTCGGACATGCTTTGAAGGAAGGAAGGAAGGAAGGAAGGAAGGAAGGAAGGAAGGAAGGAAGGAAGGAAGGAAGGAAGGAAGGAAGGAAGGAACCCAACAGCCAAACTAAAGTATTATCAGTTTTCTTCATTAATTTTTCAAGGTACCATAGGGCTTATGAAAGCCATTAAGCCTAAGTAATTTAATTTCTATGTGGTAAAGTTCACTAAATTTCTGGTCTTTAATATGCTTTTGTGTTCAACTTTCAAAGCAAAACATGCCAGGAAAAAAATCACTTTGTTTCATTCCTGTTAGATAAAACATCACAGCAAGGTATTCACCACAGACCTCTATGCAAAATCAAACCAAACCAAAAGCGTATCTTTATAAAGAAAACACAGAGCCTCCAGAATTATCACATCATGTGTCAGAAGGACTGCAAGCTCTTCTTGTCTTACTTCATCTGCTTACTTCATACAAAATCTGTTATAGATGGACTGGGTTTTGACGTACATATAAACTAATCTCATTATATAAACATATTAACAAATAAACCGGAACACAAATAGCTGTTGAATAGGAATGTTTGATAGTTTACAACTACAACATGTAGTAAAAAATTCAGCAGTGTTAAAAAAAAAAAAAGCAAGTAATGCATGTGTTATTTTAAACGTGGAAGATCTCTGCTTCCCTTGCATGCAGTCAACTCAACATATTAAGCTTCTACCAGTTTGGCATTTAGGACGTAAGCGTAAGAGAAGATTTTTGTTTCATTCAAGACTTTCCAATAAGTTATTAATGAAAGCTCAATACAGAAATCTGTATCAAATCGACACTACATGATACTGTTTTTCTCAAATGCTATCAAGGTCTCATACAACAAGACACAATAAAATATGCCATTTGAAAGCATTAATAATAGACCTCAATAATTCAAGCTGCCAATAATTTGTACCTGTAATGCCTTCGGGCAACAAGTCCTGACGCCACTCTTCCTTCCCTCTCCCCCACACCACAGTTGCTCAGAAAGTTATTGCTATCCATTATAGCAAGTTCATGAAGAAACAGTTCAATGGTGCTTTCATCCCATCCATCTTCAGGGCATTTTCCCTGAAATTACAAATGAAAACAACCGTATGCAACTTGTTTGAATAATATTACCCTCCTTTCCCACGTTGAATAAAAAAAAGTATTTTTATTATGCCATTTTATATTATCTAATGATACAAACCTCATTTATGATAAAAGTTAAATGATTTTTTTCATACTTTCAGTGAAATCACATTAGCACATCCTGATATCAAAAAGGCATGGAAATTTTCCACTGTCTTTTTTAAGGTCTTTTTTTTTTTTTAAACCACTGCAGTCCATACATGTTCATTATTCCCTAGAAGGCTATAGAATATTTGATGTATTCTCTAGGCAAAAATCTACTACTACAGGAATTCAACAGTCAAAACTGGATGAAAGGAAGATAACTATTACAGAGCCAAAAATATTAATTGTGATCAGAAGGGAAATATAGTTTCACTTGTTACCTATCCACATATTTTCCTTTCTAGTTATTATCTAAGAGGTAACGAAACCCCTCAGAGCATGGTGTCAAAACTGCAACCTTTTCTGTGTGCTCTTTACTGCATTAAGCACTGAGCTCATCTTTGCAAACTGCAGAAAAGATCCTCAGAGGAAAGGTACCCAGTCTCACCACACATCGTCACAGCAGCTCAACAGCCCAGAGGCTTCTTCACCTGCCCCAGTAACAATACAAGAAGTTTTGTAAAACCGACTGACTTCTGAAGTGTGCTATGAAAGTTACGTATAAATCAGTGGATTATGAACTTTAGTTCAAGAACTGAAGCGTTATTCACTGATAACGATTTCTGTACACTGGAGACAGAACACGCTGTTTTGGCACCGTAAACGTCTCATTCGGTTTTACCTCATGTAACGACAAACGAGTGTATGTCATTAACAATCCCTTAACTGCTTGCTGGGCCTTTCTCAGCAAGCGCACATCAAGAGGCAAGGCAGCCCCTCCGGCCCAAAGGCCGCGCCTGGACCATCCTGCAGCTCCACAAAGCTTCCGCTGCGCCGGCAAAGCGCGCCGAGCTCTCCCGAGCCGCCCAGCCGGACTGCACCCGCTGCCCGCCGGCTGGAAGCGGGACGGAGAACCAGCGGGGGCAGTCGCTGTGACAGAACGGCCTGAGACCCCGCGGACCTCCGTGCTAGCAGGACTGCGCGTAGCCGCTCCGCCCGGGCGCACAAGCGGGTACAGCCCTCCGGACGGGTTCACGCATGCGCGCGTCCCAATGCCGCTCCGCCGCGGACCCCGATGCCGGGCGGGCCGCGGGCCCCCGTTACCTGCTCCAGCAGGGCCCGTAGGCGCAGCTCGTGCGCGCGGCGGCCCTGCGCCCCCTGGCGCACGTAGGCCGCCGTCACCAGCCGCTCGCTGGAGCCGAAATTTTCTGCGTTCATGGCCGAGGGGCGGGCGGCGGTGAGTGTCCGGGCGGCGCAGACCCCAACCACCGCTTCCCCCCGTCTCCTTCCAGCTCCGATGCGGAGGAGCCGAACGAGCCACCTAGGAGCAAACGGGTTCCCGCCGGTGAGAGACGGGATGAAGCACTGCGCATGTGTAGGAAGCGGGGGCCGGGCCAGGCCAGGCAGCGCTCAACCCGCCGCGACTCCGCGTTGAGGGCGGCGTTTTCTGAGCCCGGGGCAGTCGCCTGGTAGACGTGAGATGGTTGTGAGGACACGGGACGGCCTTTGCTCGGAGCCGCCGTTGCGTGCCTCCGTTTTCCACGCTCGGGGTCGGCCCGAGGCTGTGGAGGCACCTGGCAGCGTTCCTCCGTGAGAGGGGAAAGCCCGCCACAAGCTAGACTTATCTACGGAGAGCCCGTGCCTGGGTTGCTTTTTCCCCCTCCCCTGTGAAGTTCAGCATGAGGCTGTTGAGAACAGCCACAGAAGCACCCTCGGCAAGTTTGCTGATGACACCAAGCTGAGTGATGCTGTCGAGGCCCCATCTGGAGTACTGTGTCCAGATCTGGGGCCCCAATTCAAGAGAGATGTGGAGCTGTTGAAGAGGGTTCAGAGGAGGCCACAAAGATGATCAGGGGTCTGAAACACCTTGCCTCTGAGGACAGGCTGAGGGAGCTTGGCCTGTTCAGCCTGGAGAAGAGAAGGCTGTGAAGGGATCTCATTGCAGCCTTCCAATACTTAAAGGGAATTTACAGACAGGAGGGGAGTCAACTTTTTACAGTGGTAGATAGTGGTAGGACATGGTGGAATGGATTTAAGCTAGAGGAGGGAAGGTTTAGGTTAGATATCAGAGCAAGTTTTTTGTGGAAAGAGTGGTGCCCAGAGAGGTGGTGGATGACCCAGCCCTGGCGATGTTCAAGACCAGGTTGATTTTGGCCCTGGCCAACCTTGTCTAGATCCTGTCCTGGAGTTTGGTGGCCCTGGTTGTGGCAGGGAGATTGGAACTTCATGATGTTGGTGTCCCAACCCAGACCAGTCTGTGATTCTGTGATAAGTCCCTGTAAGGTTCCTGCTGGTGTAGAGCCTCTCGCTCCTTGTAGAGTTCCTGTGAGCAAAGGCAGTTGTGTGATGCTCTTACACAGTGATAGTAGTCTGCTTGCTGGCTGCAGTTGCAGCCAGGCCTACCCACTGGGGCTACAGCAGAGATGTAATTTGCTTTCTTTTCGTGTTACTTGGAAAAATACTGTTTTGCCAGTAGGAAATCTGGGTGAGGCATTTGTACCGTTACTAGCAGCTGAAGCTGATGGAAGTGCACCTGGAGCACAAAGGCTCCTCAGGGCACTTGAGCACCTAGCTGCCTCTCCTGTCCGGGGCTGGCAGATCACCACCGGCCTTCCTAAAATACCCAGTAGTGAGTATGCAAAAATTGAAGATGTACATTAAGTACTCAGTGTGTGTTTGTTTCAGTGTTTGGTTTCAACCAGCCTGTACCTGGTCAACTGAATTTCTTTATGAAGATTTGTCTGGTTCTTCTTTACACTTTTATGCTTAGATAGCTAATTAACACGTGAGAAGTACATAGTGCCCATACTGTTTATGTAGGGTTAATTAGCCTGATTATGATCTTTCAGGTGTTCTTGCAGAGTAATTTCATACACCCATTTGAATTGTTGGCTCAGACTATAATTAACACATTTTCGTAGTCCTTTTGAACAGAAAAGCGCTTTGCAAGTTGAATTGTCCCGTTTCTCAGGTCCCGTAGTCATGCTGCATCTGAATTGCTACGATGTGTGTTGGGTGTTGCTGTTACTTTAGAAATACTGAGCAGCCATTCATCTTGTTCTTCATTTTAAAATATCACAAGAGGGCGCTCACCTAAAGCTAAAAGTGCACGATTGAACGTGAATTCCCTCCACACCACCCCTTTTATTTTTCCTCCTGTTTTGCCCCTCAAACGTTTTGACATAGTTTGTAGATATAAAGAGACGACAAAGTATGCTTTATGTATTAGAATTATGTATTCCTCATTAGCATGAGGAAGACGATCCAACTTATTTCCATGATTTATTAGCATTTTTAACCAGGTGGCTAATTGAGACTATTAGATACTCAGAAATAAAAGTAATAATTTCTTAATAACTATGATGATGATGTGTATTTTGTTTAATTATGAGCTATCATAGTGTTTGAACTCTGCACTACTGACGTTTGATGCGATGTAAAGGCTTCAGTAGTTCAAGACGTGAGCAAGTAACAGGATTCTCATTGGAGCAGAAGATGGAAACTAAGTTAACTGCATTTAGACATACCCTAGTGTGTGTAGATTAATCCCAAAGCCAGAAGAAATAACTAATGAGATATTTCTAATTTATTCAAAAGAATAAGTTTGGGAACTTGTTTGCCTTTTTGGGAACTTGTGGATGAACTATTTGACAGAATGTTATAGAAACAGCCACAACTCACTAGTAGCTAATGTAGCTAAAGGGAAATGCAGTCTTCTTCAGTGGTCTTTTCACATTTTAGTTTGATCTTTCTGTTCATGTCACACAGGAATTAACATTAGTATAATTTTCTGTACAGAAAGTTGCATCTAGTAACTGTAATCTTCATATACTTGTTTACTGGGCATAAAATGGCTATTTATCTGGAGTCATAGTTGACTGAATATGTTCACTTTTAATAGAAAGGAATGGAAACAGAAATGCAAGGGTTTACAGACTTTATCGAATGTTGCAGATATTAATAGTTACATAAGTAAATGACACTCACTTTAGTTCCAAAGTCCACTGGCTGACAGGTAACCTGAGACAAAACAAACACAAGCCTTTCAGTAAGGTTTCATTTTGTCAGTAGCCAAGCAAAGTAATTTCCTTTCTGTGATCCAGGTAATGTACAGAATGAATCCTTGTATCATGAAGAATTATGGGAATAACCAACATAAAAAATGTGCAGTTACTTTTTTGGCTGACAGCTGATTTGCCCCCCATATAATCCAGAATTCCAATTGTATACAAGTACTTTGTGCCTATATCTTTCTTCCTTATTTCACCAATGCCTTTGAGCCCTGCTCGAAAGGAAATCCCTACCTCTACAGAGTGAGTCGTGGGAGAAAGCAATCAGATCAAACTCTGACGCATGTGTTGGGCCTATAGTTGTACTCTCTTTCTCCCAGTTAGTAACACAAGAACAGTAGTGGGAATGTGGAAACATATTACTTCTGCTCTCACTTATATTGTTTTTAGGCTTCTTTTGGAAATTACCACGATGGTGTAAACCAATGTCTTTTAAAGCACAGTGAAAAAGCCACTCTTAGGGGGTCTTAAACTACCCGCAAACTAATACCAGCTGATGCTGGTATCTGATGCAGCCCCAACACTCAGACCAGCAGGTTATCCCCCCTCCCCCGGCTGACCTACCCCTGCCACTTCAGTGTACAAACTCTGATTCCCCCTGAACAGCTCTGCCGTACTAGTTCTAGCTCTTCACGTACCATGACCGGTAGCTGACCTGGATAAGCCCTCACCGCCTGCTCCTAAACCCGATGTCGCTTGCCACTCAAACACACGACCAGCTCTAGGAGACGTTTGCACAGCCCAGGAGTGTGGGGACTCCCCGGAGGCGTCGCTGGGGCCGCGGTCCCTTTAAGGCAGGTAGCGGCGGTGGGGCGGGGTGCCGGTGCCGCGCGCATGCGTAGGGCCGTGACAGGAGCCGTGGCCGCGGAGTTGCTGTGGCGGCCGAGAGCGGAATGGGCTGCGGCGGAGTGATCTGAGTCTGTCTGGTGGTGCCTCCCACCGCGGTCAGCTCCCGGCCTCCCATGGCGGAGCCGGGCGCTGAGGAGCCAGATGAGCGGCTGCTGCTTCTCGCGGAGCCGGCACCTCAGGCAGGGCCTCCCCGGCAGGGCCCGCAGGGGGTGAAAGCTGCCCCCGGCGGGGCTGTGAGGCTGTGTGGAGAGTTGGGGCTCGAGAAGGAGGACGACTCGGGTGAGGAGGACTCGGAGCTCGAAGGGGATGGAGAGGACGAGCCGCTCCTGCGGGCGTCTGGTACCGGTCGTGGCCGCCGAGCGGGCGCCGCCTGGGACAAGGAACCCCGCGCCGCCGCAGGTATGGTCCGGGGCCGACGCCTCTGCCGCCAGGCTCGGCTGAACGCGGAGGGCAGCTGTGGGTGGAGGGGAGCTGCGGCCGGGGGGCGCCAGCGAGGCACGGGGCTTTGCCCGCAGAGGGCTGTCTGGGTTAGCCTGTCCGGGTGTCGCTGCCCTGCAGCAGGACTGCCCTGTCCTGCCAGCTAGGGTAGAAAAGCATCTGCAGGGGCTGAAGTACGGTTGCTGTGCCGTGCCAGATGCCTTTTTGAGGTGTCCCTCCCCCGTCGGGAGCTTATTGCGGGCCTCTTACTAGCAGGCACGGTGTCAGCGAGCGGCAGAGGTGCGTCGCCTTTGCTGGGCACATGGGCTCGCTGAGGCTTTTAAGGGAAAGTGCTGTGAATAGCTCGAAATTTGCGGGCTTTGTCCTTATGTGCGGGGCTGCGCGAGCTCATTTACATCTTCATGAGTGTCTCCACTGTTACTTACACTTGTTCTCTGTTTTCTGTTTTGTTGGGTTTTGCCTTGTTGCTGTCATGTTGTTTGTAACTTCTGGGTTTGCACGTCTTACAGACTGTTCTGTGGTGGGACTGGCTGCTGCTTACTGAACACTTGGCGAAATCTGTCAAGTTTTCTCTCTGTTTCGCTTATCCTAGCGATTACTTGATTGTGATGCCCCATCTTTCTTCGAGTAAAAAAACCCCCAACTTTAGTCTGTATCTGTTCTTTTCTCCAAACATACGTCCACTTCTTTATACCATCATGTGTATTAAGAATTTTAAGTGTGGACTATTTGCCATATTTTTGGGTTTAATGAAAAAATACATGCTTTCCAAGTTTTGAAATCTAATCTTGAAAAGAGAAGGAAATGAGAAAATTCAGGAATGCAAGAACTTGGTTATCAATGTGAAAAGAAGCCTAAACATTTAATTGTAAATATATGGACAAGGTGATAAAATATATGTAGGATTTCTTGTCAGAGACTGTTTTTTTTTTCTTTTCCAACAACAGCATATTAAAATATCAAAGATAACCCCCAACTTGAGCAAAACAAGTTATCCTAATACCTTTTTTTCTTTTAGTAGCCACAGAGAACTCTTGCTAGCGTATTGTATGACCATTAATAAAAGTAATTCTCATCCTTGAATCAGTGATCTCAAGCATAGATCCGACCCACAATGTAAACCTTTAAAATGTTGGAGTTCTGTCTTTGCCTACAATATGTGTTAATGTGACCGTGCTTCTAACAAAAGATAGTAGCTAATGCCTCAGAGTGGAGACTAGAGCTCTGTGTCTTTCACTACTGGGTCAGTTAGGGTGATGAATGCAAAGTACTTCTTGGGATCTGCCCCAAGAGCCTGTAAGAAAAATCTCAGAACTGTGACTGATCCCAGCATCTCATCTCCTGTTCTTGTTTCTTTGTACTTATATGCCTAACTGCTTTTAGGTACAGAGTTGTTTCACATGTCAAGTGGAACAAACATGCAACAGATGTTATTCAGGCATAATACTGCAACATGAAGAGTGTTTTCATAATGGAATTATAGTCAGAATAAGAGACTAGAAAAAGATGGAATTGATTCAAGGAACTGCCGTTTAATTATGCTAATGTTAAAATAATATAAAACCAGTTTACTATTGAAGAAGTTCATACATATTAATCTTGCAAAGTGAATTAGTGTAGTTTATGTAATGTTAACTTGATGGAAGAACAGGTTGAGATGTGTATTTGGATGATAGCATTTATATCTTTGACACATCTTAATCATTCAAATATAGCAGCTTCACAGCCTTAGGCTTTATCCAAAATTTTTGGGAAAAAAAAAAAGTTATTGAGGTTGGCAGTTAGACTCTGCATGTGTGTGAGCCTTGGTCTCCTGAGTGGGAATTTATTGAGTAGTTTTCAAGGGCAATCACAGGAACAAAAACCCTAGATTAGTTATAATTGTAAGTTTAGAGACTGTACTGGGAGTAAGTTATGACCATAACATGCTTTCGTAGTGGAAAACTTGATTAGGATAATATTTGAAGAAGAAAGCAACTTGGAGAATGCTGCCACATTCAGCAAATACTAGCTTCAATTAAAATGGCTTATTTTCATGTGGAGAGTGTTGATAAAGCCTAAGGAAACTCCTTAAAACTACTACTTTCCTGGTGTTCACCCTGTGTTTTTATATGGCAGCATCACTGTGGTAAGAAAGACCTTCTAATAGCACAGTAGCAATAATGAGTCATAAGTTTAAAAAGTTTTAAAAATATAACTTTCTATTACTTGAGTACTCACCATAATGTGGTTTGGTTTAAATTTGATTTTTTTAATTAATTTTTTTTCAAATAACATAGAAAAGACATGATTGAACAATTTCCTCAAGACAGTGAGATTTCTTAAGACTTTTACATTCTGGAATGAGTGCACAGAAATTAGTTAGTGACCTCTTGAGAAAATTGGCTTCTCCGCAGGCAGCACCGATCCCTGTGATAGAAATTTTGTTTGTAGGTTCTCTTCACCTGGAAGATCAACATTCAGAGCAACTTAATATGTGTGTTGCACTTCATTTGGTAACAGTATAATGAACAACCCCGATTTTGCTTTCACTGGCAAATATTTGTAGTAGTTGTAGCCCAGCTGTATGTGATGTTTCTTGTGTATTGATAGTGCAGGTTTGAATATGGAATAAGATCCACTGAGTCAAAGTGTGTTTTGTGGTTTTGGTTTATTTCTGTAAGTGAAGTACTTTCTGTCAGGGAGATATCTTGCAACCCTCTCCTTCTCTCTTAGTGGCTGACTATGAAATGCATTAAGGGCTAATCAAAGTCTTAAAATGTAGTTTATTGCAGATGTATTGGCCAAATAGCCTGACCAGTTATGATCCAGTGCGTTGCACTTGTTGATCCTTAAGAATGAGCTGTTACAAGTTTTAAGACTTGTCTTCCTGTTGCCAATTTATAATAAGGTTTTCCTAGGTGTTACAGTTTTTTAGTTGGTTTTATTTGGAAACCATGTTTTTATTTGTGAGTGGTTCGCATAAGCAATTGGTTATGTTCTAGGAAAGATCAGATTGTTCTGTGATAGAAAAAGGTGTTCTGAATCATAAAGAGTTTATTTGTTGTGGCTTTTTTTTTTTTTTTAAATCCAGCTAACCACAAAATCTTTAGGAGTATCTCTTCTGAATGAATTCTGTATCACTTGTTCTGCAGGAATGAATGTGTGTTAATTTTACCTTGTGTTTCCACAAGTGCTGAAATGGGAATGAGGCAACTCTATCTATGAATGTTTAATATAGAATAATGTATTTTTTTCTTAATGCAGAAATAATCCCTAATGTACAGACCCATTAAAACATACTCTGTAACAGTGTGGAATAATCCTAGTCCTAAAAGTAAATCCATAGTTTCAAAAGTTGCTAAGCAGTAATTTGAAAAAGTTTAAAGAGCATTGGAGCCACTGAATCTTGGCAGATTATTTTCTAGTTACCTTTCTGAACGTTTGCATAGTCATAGAGTTTGCCTATGTGCCTGTAGAGACCCGATCTCCTGGTAGGCAAAGAAATTCTGCATGTAGATGATAGTTTTTTAATGTTGATGGCATGAAGTACTTCAGTCAGATACATGAAGTACTTCAGTCAGATACAAAATCCACTACATGTAGCACTGACAGGTGCCACCTGTCAGTGCTACATGTAGTGGATTTTTTTGTGAATAGCATGTTTGTCTTAGTAGATAATGAACATGTTAGCCAAGCTGTTAAATGAACTACATGATAGCATTCTAACAGCGGGTAATAGACAAATTTCTCTACAAAAGGACACACGAGTATTAATAAAAATGGTATGCAAAATCTTGAGGGTTTTTCTGTTTTGTTTTGGGGTTTTTTACAGATATGGTTTTGAAGGGTTTGTTTTCATATAGACTTCTTTATGTAAATAAAAAAAACCCCAAACTTGGAAAATGTAACCACTTTGCAATGCTAGTCTCAAATTAGTTGTCACAGATTTGGCTGGTTTGTGTTAAGCAAGGTTAAATGAGAGTTAATTAGTGGGAAAACTTGCACTGATTTATTGAACCAGATTTTTCACCTGATATTCAATGGACATTAGCAAAGAAGGCTGTTGGCTTTTCAGTGTGTCTACTTATTTGCTGTTAATTCCTAGTACAAATTAAAATTGTGATTATGGTTTTGGTTTTCTTATTTTTCAGGACATACTGCTGATATGAATATATTTTTAGATGATACAGAATTTGCAGAAATTATTCTGAGAGCAGAACAAGCTATTGAATGTGGGGTTTTTCCAGAAAGAATCTCTCAGGGATCCAGTGGGAGTTACTTTGCCAAGGATCCAAAAGGGGTAAGTATGTTACTGTAAAGTTAGAGACACTATCAGCAATGAGTTTAAAGGGGAAATTAAAAAAATTATATTTAAATTAATTTCCATTTAAACAACTTGTTTAGTAACTTGTGGTATGTGAAAATCTGTGTTAGAAGAACCCAAGTAACATTTAGATATATAGCTATGTGTTGCAGTATAAGTGAACTGACCTGTTATTTCTCTGTTGCAGATTTACCATATTCTCAATGATCTGCCTCAAAGAAATGTGGAAAAAAAATGAAAGGGCCCCTGTAACATTTGCAAACAATACGGGGATTTATTTGTGAAGAAGCTAAGATATTGTTCTCTCTGTTGTCATTGATTTTTGACACAACTGAGCTTCCGTTTTGTGTTTCATTAGCCAAGCCTAAATTTTTATTTCTAGTCTTTCATTTAGGTTGTATCTCCTTTCTCCTTTGCCACTTAATTTTCATAGGTGTTTGGTTTGTTTAAAGCCACTTTTCTGATGATAGTCTTTATGCTTTATTGAATGAGTGGCTTTTAGACTAGTTACCTGACTTAATGAGCATATGAATTTATTTCTGATAAAAGTGACAGAACTACCCTTTCAAAGAAAGGAGTAAGTCATCTTTCTCTGATCACTTTGTGGAGTCTTGCTGTCATATGTGAAAACCTATTCAAAGTTTCATCAGACTTCTTAAACCTTAGGTCACTTCCCTACCTCTGTAGTTTATTCCTTGTAGATTTTCAAACTGTGTGCTTACATACACAGTCAAGCTTTATAGTGTTTTTAGAGAGGTTTTTCACATTAATTAACATGCAATAGGAAATCTATGTAATCAAATACTGGTTTAAAGTGTTTTTTTTTTAAATTAATGCACAGCATGTCTAAAGAGTATTCTGAAGTATTAAGCTAAATATGCTTTACAACTGCTTATGTGTCCGTGTTTTTTTTTTCCCTTCATGCTGTGCAATTGAGATATTTTCTCAGAAAATAAGTAGAGAAATTACTAGGAAAAGGAAATTCCTGGTTTTTCTGGATTTTCATATATGCAAATCTGTTTTGTCTGAAACCTCGCCAGATTGATTTTGCAGGGTTTTAGTGACTAGCAAATGGCTGAGGCTCACTGTACCATGGGGCTAATGAGAGAGTGCTTAGACATCATGTTTGTAACTGTAGTGTAGAGCTCCTTATTTCCTTGTTTCATTTTACATGGTGACTTTTTCTTGTTGGTTTTACTTCTGTTTTACAGTGAAAAGTTGCTTTTGTTCCTAGTTAAGTTCTTGGTAGTGACTTGCCCTCCTCCTTCAGGCAAGTTATTTATTTGAATGTAAGCATTTAGGAGAAATGAAGGCTAAAATACCACCAAAATGGAGGTTAAAATGCAAACAATTTTTAATTATTTTTTTAATGTGGTCCTGAAAACTTCATTGC
Source organism: Heliornis fulica (assembly GCA_013399135.1). NCBI lineage: Eukaryota > Metazoa > Chordata > Aves > Gruiformes > Heliornithidae > Heliornis > Heliornis fulica. The sequence continues at coordinate 1,070,020 of VXBZ01005570.1, forward strand.
AAAATATGAAAGTGTTTTCCAGCATCTGTGACAATAATGATACTGAGTTCCTAGCTGACTTTCAATTTTGCTTTTATCCTTTTCACTAAATTTAGAGCTTATCTAAATGTTATCCATCTAAAAGGTCAGATTGTTTCATTTTGTCAATAGTGTAACTCCCATTTGTAGAATGGATTTCACATCCTGTTTGACAGAGTATTGCATCATTCTGCTTCAGACCAGTTTTGTGACTTGCTTTCTCCTGCTCTTCTTGAGTAATCTCCTCTTCCTTATGCTGGGAAAGAGCTTATTTGATGTGCTAAGCCTTCTTACTGGTCTGCTTCTGAAGTGTTTACCTACACTAATACTAAGTTGCAGGTAAAATAACCTGTTTCCATTAGGTCATCTTATTCACCGATTTGAGTTTGCCAGAAAGATAATAATTTTAATTAGGCAATTTAATTTTACCTTTGCATTTATTGTCATAATTGCATATTGATATGAAGCAGTTCAGTACTTAAGCAGCAGTATTGCTGAAGTGTTGAATGTGTCTGCATTTGTGGTTCGTTGTGTAACTAATGAAGTAAAAGATACTGTGTCTGATACAAACTATTCTGCAATGTGGTTTTGGCAGTTCAGCTACTGGGTAATTGGTAATGCCATTGGAATTGGTCTAAAAATTAATTTTGACTTGCAAAATTTAGACTGGCCTGGTAGGTTGTGTACATACTGACCTTTCTGATTCTACTCTGGTCCTCAACAGTAGTGGCTGTGCAAAATCCTTGCAAACAGTATCTAGATTTGATAGTACAGCACAGTATGGTCCAGACAAGTAATGGAGTGAACTAAGCTCCTTTTTTAAAATGAGCAGTTTGTAGGAAATATTATCCAAGAGTGATTCAGAAAAAAAAGAGATAATTAATGACTTGGCATATGCTACCAAATATACCACTCTGTTTCTGGGAAATTAAAAGCTGCTAGCTTTGTTTTGAGCAGATATCCATGACTCAATAGGAAAAAAGTTAATAATTTTTCAGCAGTTTCCAAAGTGTTGTGTGGTTTTGGTTTGGTGTTTTTTTGTTTGTTTGTTTATTTGTTTGTTTGTTTTTTTTAAAAAAAAGTAAACTGTTCAGAGTACATCCCAGCCTTTCATGTTGCATAGAATACTTTCTGTAAGAGTAATCTTCTGGCAAGTCTAAATTGAATTGTGCCTGTGCAGTTGTATAGAACTTGCTCATAAATTTGAATGCAACCCAAGAATCACAGATAACAGCATATTGAAAATAAGATAATTTTTGTCAACTTGTTTCTTTCCCCTTGGGATAGGAAATTTATTTTATAGGATGAATGTGAATGGTGTTAATTCATAAATTATTTCTCCTGATACTTGATAAGAAAAAATCAAAATAGATGGACAAGGCAGGTGATGCTACTAATGCCTAGTGCCTTGTGTAATCAGTTTGCAAACTGAATAAAACAAGGTCTTCGTAGTTAAAAGTGCCTTGAATAAAGTGGGTGAAAATTCTGTAGAGTCTAGAACAACTGATCAGGTTCTCTTCCTAACCTAGTTGATTCAGCAGTTACTGAAGCAGAGTGCTAATTTCGTACTGCCAACAAGCTTGTTTGTGACCTAAGAGTGTAAACCAGCTATGAGTGTTGGTGCAACAACAGGCAGTGCTTACTTTTTTTTTTTTTTAAAGAGGAATCCAGTACTAACTCATGGAAACTCTTTCTGAATGGTTGTTCCTAAAAACAGATAAGATTTCAAATTACCTACCATAGTCCTGTGAGAATGAACGCAGCATTTCGCTTGAACTGAAGAGCCCTTCCATGGACTTTATGCACTAGGCTAAAGTTTATCACAGACAATTGGAAGGTTATATATTTTAGTGTGGTAATAATCCTGTGGTTTGAGGTTAACAAATACAGAATCATATGTAGGAAGCACCTTGAGAAATGTATTTAATGTGTATGTTGTGGAGCAGGATTGCCTTTAACAGGTTAGACATTCATCAGGAATCATGTGGTTAGTGGCATCCTGTTTTGGAGACTCCACAACCTGGCAGTCTGTTCCAGTTTTAAGTGACTCTTAAGGTTCAAAAGGGTTTTCTTCTTTGCAATTTTTCTGCTGGGTTTTAAGCCTATCATTTCTTGGCTCGTTAAAAGTAAATGTGTTGTTCCTTTTTTCTGTAGCAACCTATTACATAGTTACTGTGCTCCTTTTTCTCTTGGGATAAACCGTCCCCATTCCTACAGTCTGTCATTAAATATACCCCAAAAATGCAAATATTGTTTTCAACTTTCTCTGGTTTGTTATCAGATTTCTTGAAGCATCATGTCCAAAACTGGACATAATAGTCTGGGTAATTTTAAGCTTTACTACATTTAAACTTTACAACATGCAGGTGAAGGTTTAGATTGGGTGCTAGGAAAAATTTCACTAAAAGTGTTATGTGCATTGAAACGGGCTGCTCGGTTGAGTCGGCATCCCGGGAGGTATTTTAAAGACATGTAGCTGTGACACTTGGGGATGTGATTTAGTGATGGACTTGGTGATGCTACATTTAGAGTTGGACTTAATGATCTCAAAGGTCTTTTCCAGCCTAAATGAGTCTGTGATTCTGTATCTGCAGTGTAAATGGTGGCTGATAATGGAATGAACTGCTGTCAGCTTTTCTGCTGAGGAACCTCAGCAGAGGTGAATGATACCACACTTTGGAACTGCAAAGTGTGGAACGTTTTGATGCATTCAAACTAAAAGCAATAAACAAAATAAAGGTAATGTACAAAATGCTAACAATAAAACGTTTGTCACATTCCTGGAACCATTATGTCTGAAATACCTTGTTAATGAGTTCATTGGTAGGCTGAAAATGATTTTTAAAACTACTTTTAGAACCTCGTTTTGAAAACCTAGAAAGCCTAAAAAACCTTCAATGTAACCCTCTCTAATTTTGAGGGGAAAAAAAAAGTAAATATTAGCTGGTTTTAATTTTCCTCTTTTGATGAGCTTATGTTTTTTAATTTGTACTGCTTCTGGACAAGCACTTGATAATAATTTTATGTGTAATACCATTCAGGTTATTATTTCATAATCTAAAAAGAGCAAACCTAAAATGCAATGTGTTGTATCTAGCCAATAATTTCAAATAAGTTGCTTTAAAAATTTTAGTCTTTTTTGCAACTCAAAGCATTCATGCTTTAATTTTATATTATTTGTCCTAGAAAATTATTGGAGTGTTCAAACCAAAATCTGAAGAGCCTTATGGACATCTAAATCCAAAATGGACCAAATATTTTCACAAAGTTTGTTGTCCTTGCTGCTTTGGCAGAGGCTGCCTCATTCCAAATCAGGGATATCTATCTGAAGCCGGTGCCTATCTTGTGGATGACAAGCTGGGGCTAGGTGTGGTACCTAAAACTAAGGTAAAATTTAAAAAAAACTACTGCAAACCCAAAGGCACAGTAGTTTGGTGTAGAAATAATGACTAAGCTTTGTTTGAGAGAGTAGACTTGTGTTCTTAATTGTGTTTCTTCTTTGGAACCACTTCCATTTCTAACATTTTATTTCTTTTATATTTTGTACTTTGTGTTTGGGTGAGATGCAAAAAGCACTGTCTAAAGCTTCACACTTGAGTCTTCTACCACACTTTTTAGATATGTAAAATAGCAAATATTAACTTTTACATATAGAATTTCTCCATTGGAAATGTCTTTTACTTTTTGCTTTTTTTGTCAACTTAGCATAATGTTTACTGTAATTTTATAATATTAATAATGATTTCTGAGCTCTGTGTTTTAACTTCTGTATTTTAAGGTTGTCTGGCTTGTCAGTGAGACCTTTAATTACAGTGCAATAGATCGTGCAAAGTCAAGAGGAAAAAAATATGCTTTAGAGAAAGTGCCAAAAGTTGCTAAAAAATTTAATCGAATTGGACTACCTCCTAAGGTAAGATGCAAAATAAGTGATTTATGCACTTCTCATTCCTATATAAATCTTTGAATTAGAAAAAAAAACCCAGCAAACTTTCTAGGTAACTTCAACACTAGAAAAAAAATCCTTGTTACTTGTTCAAAACTCTATGAATGACTGAAGTTTGATAGATTCTGCATGGAAAGAGTTGTCACTCTGCTACATCATTGCTTTAATTGTACTACTTTAATAATCTTGCCACTTTGTATCAGTCTGCAGTTTAGCTTTTTGTTATCAGAATAACAAGTTGAAATGTTATACATCTCTCACTTTTTTTTCTTGATTTTTTTTTAGTACATTTCCCTTCATTTTCATATTGTTATATTGTCTCTCTCCCCTGCAATTTTTCTATTTCTTTCATTTTTCCTAAGTCTTTTTTTCTTCTGTTATTCTTCTAGATATCCTGTTGTTGTGTTTTTCTTACCTGTACTTGTGTGCAGTTCTCCACTGACTAAGCTCTCACAGCTTTTTTGGCTGATGACCCTTATTGCATCCCTAAAATAGCACCACAGCGTTCTACTCCTAAACCTTTAAAACCTAAGTTATGTACAGCTTAGGTAATCCACTTGTGTTAGTTCCCAGCAATTTTAATTCATGTGACATGTGCAAGCTTGTATTAGCATGGTTATTATACATGCTGTCTGTTTTTCCGTGTCTGCATGTATGTATCTATCTGCATTTTACTTCTTGAGAATAAGTGAAGAGTTTTAATCTTCAGCACCTTTCCTGTTGCTCACACATATGGTGCCTATACCATTTGTAGTTTTCTTTCTTGGACTCTTTTTTGCAAAATACATTTCAGCCATTTCAATTAAAAAATGTCGTGAACAAATGGTTAATGCTACTGTGTATCAATGGATCATAAAGCTTTTCAGAGAGGGAGATCTTTCTCATGTAATTTTTGGTGAGTTTTTTTATGAACTCCTTTACATTTAGAAAGAGAATAGAAGTTACTTCTCTTTTCATCAAATGCTGCTTGTAATGCTGAGAACTCATTTATGTTGAACTGTCTGTCTACATTTTTTCCTGGTAAACTCAGTGTTTATACAAATATGAAAAAACAAAATAAACCACACCCTCCCTCCCCCCAAAAAAACCCAAACAACAAACCCTTATGATTTGAATCTTTTTAATGTAATTTAGAAATGAGAGAAACCACTTAATTCCTTTTTTTTTTAATGTTATACTTTGTGTTCTGAACTCTGAAAGCATATAGTCAGTTTTTCTGTTAAGATTAGTTACATGTCCTACCCAAGTGCGCTTTCTAAGTGCAGGTTTTTAATGTTTCAGGTTGGCTCCTTCCAGCTGTTTGTTGAAGGTTATAAGGAAGCTGACTACTGGCTCAGGAAGTTCGAAACTGATCCTTTACCTGAGAACACAAGGAAAGAATTTCAGTCACAGTTTGAAAGATTGGTTATCTTGGATTATGTTATCAGAAATACAGGTATTTCTTAGTGTCTCTCTGTATCTATCTACTTTTGTTAAGCAGAAATGGTAAGCAATGCTGGTTGAAAGCTGCTGCCAAAGGCTTTTAATGCATTTCAGATGCTTTTTCTCACAATTGAAGGCAAGAATGTTTAAACTTTAAAATATTTACTTTGGATCGAAGTGTTAAATATTGCAATATGGCAAAACTCAAACTACCCATTTTTGTCTGTTGCTTGATATTTTTAAGCAATGTAAAATTCAGTAACAAATGCTTTAATTATGCTTTAATCCTGTCAGTAGGCTATTAATTGTTTCTTCTGATTAGGGTGAAGGATTGTGAGGTTTCAGGAACCACAAGAAAAGCCATGACTAACATTCTTTTTATACTAAGCTAGAGCTGATAACAGCACAGTTCCACATCAGTGAAAAATTATTCATATTCACTGTGCTCTAAAGTACAACTGTGATGTATATCTCTTCTCCTATGTTCTTGTTTCTTTCACTCAGAAGCTGGGATTCTTCTTTTGATTAGGTGATTTATTTCCTCAAGAATCTAAAGGCAGATATATATATTTAAATTATTTCCTGTGCTGCTTTGTCAGAGGTGGGCCTCTCTACTCCTCTTTGGACATACCAGCTCCAGTTAATTTTCACTTACTTGAAAGGAATCCAGCTTACTCTAACCTGTGGCAAATTACAAGAAGGAAGCTTCATAAGAAATTAATACTTTCTACTTGCTGCCAGGGTCTGTCCAGACAGTCCCAGTGTTTCCAAATAATTACTGTGTCCTGTAACATCCTTAAAATTGTAAGGAAAAAATACTCAAAATGCAAACCTGCATTACTTGCATGTTTTTACCTTTTACCTTAGTATACCTAGTGATGAACTAGAACAGAACTAATTTCAGAACTAGAGAAAATGGCCTTAAGTTGCGCCAGGGAAAATTTAGGTTAGATATTAGGAGGAACTTCTTTACTGAAAGAGTGATCAAGCATTGGAACAGTCTACCCAGGGCGGTGGTTGAGTCCCCATCTCTTGAGGTGTTTAAAAGACGGGTAGATGCAGTGCTTGAGGACATGGTCTAAGGGTAGACTTGGTGGCGGTAGATTAATGGTTGGACTGGATGATCTTAAGGGTCTTTTCCAACCTTAACAATTCTATGATTCTATGATTCTATGATGCTATGATGGAGCATGAAAATCTGATGGATCTCCAACTAAACCTGAGGGAGTACTTTAGGAAACTGGAAGCAGCTATGAACCTGTGTAATCCTCTGACTTGTTAGTCTCAAGTGTCTCAGTTTTGTCTGAACAGTGCAGACATTTTCAGCTTCTAAAAGGTTCCTCAGTTCCTCCCCCTCCATCTTTGAAGAGTACATAGTCAAACATGAGTCTAGCCATAATTTTGGAGGGCCTTTCCCCATCGGTATTGAAACAAACTTAAAAGTTAAGTCATTCTAGCTGCTGCTGTTGCTGACAGTCTTTTCCCCAGGAAGTGTGTATGCTACAGACAATCTCTCTGCATAAAATAGATGAAAACAATTTCTCTTAGCTTTCTGGATATTTTGCTGTATATTCAGCCAATTGGTGAAACTGAAGCAGTGGTACCTACCTAACAAAACTTGGTAAATGTGTGGTCTTTACACTAAATCAATTGCCTCAAACATTTCAGTAAACTTACACAATGTGATTGTGATACAAAAAGCTTTGAACAGTTTTGCCTGATGCCTTTTGTAAATCCTCATTTTACAATATTAGTTATTGTATATCACTTTGGATATGATTTCTTTATAAATTATGTGTTGTGACTTGTTTTCCTGTTTAAAGACAGAGGTAACGATAACTGGTTAATCAGATACGAAAAACAAGATGATGGACTTGATCTGTCAGATAAGGTAAGAAAATCATATGCTGAAACTTCAGTTCTTCAAGTTGTAGCTTGGTTTTGCAGGGGATTAAATGCATGGCTTTAACTCTGGTACTTGGTCTCATGAAATACGGTAACTAATTGTAGGCTAAATGAATGGAAAAGCTATTTTGATTAGCAGATAGAAGAATGCTAGAAGTTCTTCTTATTGTTCTGTTTGTTTGGGTTTTTTTACTAGCTTGGGCAATAATAATAGCAACAGTAAATGTCCAGTGTTGCTCAAGCACACTACTTCAGCTATTCACGTGCTCTGCTTGTTTTGTGTTTGAGGGAAGGGCTTCTTTTAAATGATGGAAGAGTAAGACACTTGGATACTCCTTTGTATTGTCTCAGTTAACTTTAAGCAGAAAACCTAAATAGTGTATATAATATTTTATTGTCTTTCACTATTTTTGTAAAATCATAGGTATCACTTACTTTTGAAATATTTCTTCCGTAGGATAGCCAGTGGACTATAACTAAAGAATCTACTATTAAAATTGCTGCAATTGACAATGGTTTAGCATTTCCTTTTAAGCATCCTGATGAGTGGAGGGCATGTAAGTACTGCATGCTTTAGTTATCTTCCTTGTGGGATAGTAACTTCCAAATAATTTTTTGTTGTTGTTTGAGCAGTTCTAGTAAGAAACTAAGAAAACCTTACTGTAATAATATCATTTTTTTAAATAATATACTCTTCTTCTGAAAGTTAGCAGCAAATGCCATTTTTTGTAGTAGCACATCTGAACTAAATCACACTTTTTTAGTCTTATGCTTTTAAACAGTATCAATATATGGATATTCATAAGCATGCTACTCTGTAAATGGTAGATTTGGAAAAAATAAGCAACATGTTTCTCCTCTGTTTTCTTGAAATCCGTGGTGGAAAATTACTTGAGTGCAGGGATATACATATAGTCTTTGAAATGGTCAAATTCTGTTTCAAAACAGCGTACTGTTGAGAACACATAGACAAGTTACATGTTTACAATATACTTGTTCTGAGCTTTAGCTTGCTTAATAGAAGTTAATAGTTAGACAGAAAATTGGTATTACTATTAAAGCTAGATTGTTTCTGACATCTTAAAGGGAAGTGCCCAACAGGGCTTGCAATTATATCTGCAGACTATTAGCCAATGAGGTAGTTATGGCAGTTAAGCATGGGCTAGTTTTGCTGTCAAAAGGCTAGTTAATTACCCCGCCCAGAGTTCTGTATAGTCTCTGTATATCCTGATACTCGGTCACTGTCCTACATATGTCTTGGCTACTGTCATTTCTGTGGCTGTTCTAGAGACATGAGAGTTATTGCTTACTTTATACAATCTTTTACTTCAGCACCAAAAGTAGTAAATTTGGATAATCCTTTAGAATTCTTTTGCAGTTGGACAATTAATAGTGTGACAATTCTGTAAAGGTAAGCTTGTAACATAATGTTGTTTAAAATTGCAGGCTCTTGAGGAGCAGGTAGTGTTTCTTGATGACTAGAGCTAGTTGATTATCAAGGATAACCTCCTTAAAGCCAGAGAACAGACTATCCAAAAGGCAGGAGGTTGGTCCCGCATAGATGGACAGGGAACTCCTGACTGAACTAGGATGCAAAAAATAAGTTTATTTAAAAAAAAACAAAACTCAAACCAACAGCCAATCCAACCAAATAAAAAACCCCAATTTCGCCTCAGTTATGACTTGTAAGATTTGCTCATAGGCCTCAGAGCTCATAAACAGGGACCCTGGGAATGAATTGTTACCCAAAGCAGAAGAAAGGGAACACTTAAGCAAAATGGACATATGGAAGTTCATACGGTAAATAGGATGTGTTGGAAACATGGTGGGGTTTTGGATGATGTCATTGTGAGGTTGTTTGCTACAGTCTTTCAAGACTGATGAGAAATGTGGGAGGTTTCTGATGACTAGAAAAAGGATGTCCATCTTCAAGCAGGGCAAATGCAGGGTACAAGCAGTGATGGGGTAGCCAGCCTAACTTCAGTCTCCATGAAGTTTGTGGAATGCTTGTGGAAGCCATGTTTGAGCATATGAAGAATGAGAAGGTGATGGGGAAGCTGTTTGAATTAACCAGATACAAATTGTGCTTGAATGACTAAGAAAGCTTGTAGTGATGAGTTGCTCAGTGGATGAGGGAAGGGCAGTGAATAGTTTGGCAAGGCCAAGTGCAAGATCCCACAGATGTATAGGGCTGTCCCAAGCACAATTACAAGCTGGGCAGAGAATGTATTGAGAGCAGCCCTGAGGAGAAGGTTTGGGGGTGTTGATGTACAAGAAGCTCACATGTCCTGGCAGTGCGTGCTTGCAGCTCAGAAAGCCAACCGCATCCTGGGCCACATCAAAAACAGCAGGACCGACAGGTGAAGGAAGTATTTATTTTCTGTTTCTTCAACTAAATATGTCTTATTTGTATATTTTCACTATTTGGAAAGGTTAAGTCAGCTGAGAAAATGCTTTTGTAACTGTAGCCAAAAGTGGTATGTGGGGTAACAGTGTTGTGGAAAGTGGTGAGTTACTGAGAACTGTCAGCGGGCAGAAGGGCACAGGATCAGTGAAACTTGAAAATGTCATCTTTACCTGCTGTTAATCAGTTAATGTGCTGTTTTTTTCATCATTAGATCCCTTTCACTGGGCTTGGCTGTCCCAAGCAAAAGTTCCTTTCTCTCAGGAGACCAGAGATTTAGTTCTTCCTCGCATTTCTGATATGAACTTTGTACAGGATCTTTGTGAAGATCTTTATGAACTATTTAAGGTGAATAAAATGCTTTTTTGAATTGGGCATTATTGAAACAGCTAATACCTGTAATGGGACAGCTAGATGTTTTTTCTTTTTAGATATTTAACTTGTGTGTATCATGATATTGTGCTATTTCAGCTCTAACACCCATATGGTGGGAATAGTTTATATAATTAAGAGGAAATTCTGTTACTAATGTGGGTCATTGATAATAATCAGCTCAGATTTTATTTGCATACTTGATTAAAGTATGTTGTATATTGTTAAATTTTGTGCATGAATTGGTGGGAAAAATACATTTAACATACCTGTGTCATGTATATACACTTAACATATAAATTGTAGCAACGTGAGGAAATAATGTACTTAATGTAACTTCAAGTACCTGCATACCCGTCCTATAGTTCATTTTACACACATACATTGTGTGAAGTTGATGCTGTCTTAACCCCATTTAAATAAATCTTAACCCTGTTTAAATAAAGTAAAACTTATTTTAAAGATACTGAAACTACTGCAATCTTGGTATGTGAAGGAGTGTCCTTCTCTGACACAGTCAATATATAATTGTGTTAGATGTTCAGGTGAAATAATCCAAATTATCAGAATGGAATGAAATAGAAACTTCATAAACTTTAAAGAAAATGCAGCTCTAAGGTCATGACTAGATCCTGAAACACATTTGTAATAATTGCATGTGAGATTCAGATGTATTCAGAATGATTCTGGGTTGTCTGTCCAATCCAGTGGAAGCTGAAATATTTTAAAAATCTGATGGAGGAACTACTTTTGCCAAGGAAAAGTTGAGAGACAGAGTGGTGTAACAATAATGCCATTATATGATGGTATTAAACATACTACCGATGCCTTGAAGTAATACTCACTGATATAGGTCATGATATGGGACATCACTCACTTTCACATGTGTAAACTTGCTGCAATAAGTAGACCTGTTTGTGGATCATATGAGTAGTTGAAGCTTCCTAAATTATTGTACTGTTGGTAAATAATTTTACCTGGATGAAGGGATTGAGTGTGCCCTCAGTAAATTTGCAGATGACACCAAACTGGGTGGGAGTGTTGATCTGCTGGAGGGGAGGAGGGCTCTGCAGACGGACCTGGACAGGCTGGATCGATGGGCTGAGGCCAGTTGTATGAGGTTCAGTGAGGCCAAGTGCTGGGTCCTGCACTTTGGTCACGACAACCCCATGCAGCGCTACAGGCTTGGGGAAGAGTGGCTGGAAAGCTGCCTGGTGGAAAAAGACCTGGGGGTACTGATTGACAGCCGGCTGAATATGAGCCAGCAGTGTGCCCAGTTGGCCCAGAAGGCCAATGGTATCCTGGGTTGTATCAGGAATAGTGTGGCCAGCAGGAGTAGAGAAGTGATCGAGCCCCTGTACTCGGTGCTGGTGAGCCCACACCTCGAATACTGTGTTCAGTTTTGGGCCCCTCACTACAAGAAAGATGTTGCATTGCTGGAACAGGTCCAGAGGAGAGCAACCAAGCTGGTGAGGGGTCTGGAACACAAGTCATACAAGGAGTGGCTGAGAGAACTGGGGTTATTTAGTCTGGAGAAGAGGAGGCTGAGGGGAGACCTGATCGCCCTCTACAACTACCTGAAAGGAGGCTGTAGTGAGGTGGGGGTTGGCCTCTTCTCCCTGGTAACAGATGATAGGGCAAGGGGGAATGGCTTGAAGCTGTGCCAGAGCAGGTTTAGGCTAGACATTAGGAAAAACTTCTTCACTGAGAGGGTTGTCAGGCTCTGGAATGGGCTGCCCAGGGAGGTAGTGGAGTCCTCATCCCTGGAGGTATTTAAAAGATGGATAGACGAGGTGCTTAAAGGCATGGTTTAGTGGTGGGATGGCAGTGCTGGGTTAACGGTTGGACTCAGTGGTCTTAAAGGTCTTTTCCAACCGAGGTGATTCTATGATTTCTATGATTTTGTTGGAAACAAAACTGTGTATTGTGAAACTGATGAATTTGCATGCTACATATATAGCTAAAAATAAATGGGTTGCTTCCTATAATAACTTTTGTTTTCTTTAATAAAGACTGATAAAGGATTTGACAAGGCTACTTTTGAAAACCAAATGTCCGTTATGAGAGGGCAGGTAAGACTGCTGTTTTTACACTTTTATTTATGTATTTCTCATCACTTCTCAACTGTTTTTTTAGAGCTACAAAAACTGACTCCTACTGAAATTGAAGGATGCTTAAATGAATTTTTATCTTGGAAGACTAAATCTCTTCCTAGAGTTTGTTTTTTGTCTGCATATAGATGGACAGCAGAAAGTGTATACTGATTTATAAAAAAAATATTTTAAAAGAGGAATATTTTCTTAAATAATGTAATTGGGTTTTATTATTTTGGTGAAGGATAAAGAAGGACTTAATACCTATATATAAGATGGTATTTAAAAATTTAAATTCTGGAGAAGAGTAATAAATTTGTATTAAAATTTAGTGGGCAGTTTTGTTAGTTATTGAAATAAATGTGAATTTATTTTGGAGAAATAACTTGATTGAAAAACCTCTTGCAAAAAACCAATATTGGGTAATAAAGCTTCTTTCTCCTAGCAAATGTCAGAACCATACTTGTAACCAATTCAGCCATTTTCAGATTAGAAGTTTGATGTTAATTCTGGTGGGGTTTTTTGGTTTTTTTAATACTAAGATGAGAGGAGAAGGTTTTCTCCATGGTCTTGCTGTCTGAAAATTTAGAACTGGTGTGATACACTGGAAAACAAGCTTTATCTAAGAACAAACTTTTTATTTAGTGTAGGTATGAAGCAGTGATTTGTGAAAAGATAAGGGAAATTGATAGTCCCATTTTCCCTGAATTTACTGAAACTGGCTTCGGTGTTCCTAAATTCAGCATGGATAGTTTCAAGCCAGACTCGCACAATTCTTAGAGTGACTTGCTGACCTTTCTCTGTAGCATTTCCTCTGTCAAGGAGCACCTTGCAGAAGACTGCAGCTCTGCTTAGTCAAACATAATCCCAGTTAACATTAGTTCTCTGTGGTGGCTAAAAGCCAGCAAGCCTTACTTATTAAATTGAATTATATGAGTTATTTCTGAAGTAACTTTTCTGAGAAGTTTGTGCTGTCACTGGAAGGTCAGTTCTGAAGTATTCATCCATCTTAAACTGTGTTAAGTAGCGCTTTTTTGTGATGAGACAGCTGGCCACAGGCAATCTGTTATTTAACAGAAAGCTAAGGAAAAAAAAACCCGATCTGTGTAATTGAGAAAGATCTAGCTAAGGTTTTTTAAATTTCCGACTGTAAAGGCTGCATCTGGACCCTTTCTCCCCATCCTTTCACTGAGATGGATTTCAGCAGAGATTTATTTTAGTCTAGCTATACAGGAACATGTTTCACTGTGGGAGACGTCAGGTTCTCTGTCATGGATTTAGGGAAGAGATACAGATAATGAGTTATTCTTAGATGTGATTGGAAATACATGAGCAAATGATGTGGCTTTGACTCAAGTTTGACTTACTTTTGGTGTAAAACTGAAGTGTGTAACAGGGGCGTTACAGAAGTATTGGATATCTAGATCCGGTGTGTTCAGTTTTAGCTGCTAGACAGGTTAAACAACCACACAGCCATTTACACACCCTTCCTCCCCACTTTCCCCTAGTGGCATGGGGGAGAAAATAAAAAAGAGAAGATGTAAAGCTAGGAGGTTGAGATAAAAACAGTTTAGTGGGATAGAAAAGGAAGATAATAACAATGGTAAAAACATATACAATTGAAGTTGATGCTCAGCTGGTTCCTAGCATTGCACCTCCTGGCCAACTCACCAGTTACATACATAATATGACATCATATGGTATGATATATCCCTTTGGCCAGTTTGGATCAGTTGTCCTGTGCCCCCTCCCATGTTCTTGGACACCCTCTACCTTCTCGTTGGCAGTGCAGTATGAAAAGCAGAGAAGCCCTGGACTGCTTGACAACAACTAAAATGTCAGCGTGTTGTCAATGTTATACTCATCCTAAATCCAAACCACAGCACCTAACAGCTGCTAGGAAGAGAATTAACTTGTTGCCCTTATTTCAGGGGGATAATGATAGTGGATTCACTCAGTTAAGATAAATTTGCAGGATAGCCAAAACACTGTAAAAACACCCTTAAAAATAAAACCTTCTAAGATAAAGATAAGGAGGTTGATGAGAAATACATCTTGCGTGTAAGGGGCAAAATCTTTAAATCAAAGTATTAAAAGTAGTTAGAAGAGTATTTTTGTGAAGCAAGGGAAAAATTACTGGGAAGGGTTTCAAACCCAAGATAAACAGTTCTCTCAAGAACACAGAGGCTGAGAAACCAAGTAACATGGATCTTTAGATATTAGAAAATGTAAATGTCAGAGTTGCTGGAAGAGCCAAATTGGAGAAAACCATGCAAAATTTGTCAGGGTGGTTCTGCCATTCTGCCATCAGCGTGCAGAGTGCACAAGGGATCAGTAAGTCATGGGGCAAATAGGTACCTTGAGCAGAGAAAAAAATTATTTGATATTAAGGATAATATGTGTGACTTCAGCACTAAATTGAATACTTGCCTCAGTTTTTGTCAGGATGCTGCTGAACTTAGAGTGAATTATCAGGGCAGTTAATAAGCACTGAAGTTTTGTAAGGAAGATAGGAGTCTTGGGAGCTGAGGGATGAATTTGAATCTTGACACTGGGTCTGTTGTAGGATAGTATGGCTTCATATATTCTGATATGAAAATAACGTGTAGCTAAACTCCAAGGTAGATCCTACGTTAAATACATGTTGATTGCTTTCCTGTAAGGTTGCTTTTTTATATTAAAGTTGCCATGCTATGAAGAGATGTGCTAAATTTAAAATGTTCTTAGATTTTTGTCTTTGAAATCTTCCAAAAATTCAGAGGATTGCATGAAACATTCAAGGAAAGATCAGAAAGATAGTCAGCAGTAGGATGTCATGATATAGTAGTCATAATGTTACCAAATAAATACTCTGTTGCAAGTAGAAATATTTTATCTTTTAAAAATAATTTGTCAGTGCTGTCCTTTCTACAGAATCGAGGAGTGATATCAAAATTTATAAGCCTGTTATCCACAGTTTTATTTGTGTACCCTCACCTTACATGCTTTTACCATTTTAGATACTAAACCTTACTCAGGCATTAAAGGATGAAAAAAGTCCCATTCAGCTTGTTCAGATGCCGCGTGTGATTGTGGAGCGAAGTGCCACCGGAAGTCAGGGCCGTATTGTTCATTTGAGTAATGCGTTCACACAGACCTTTCATAGCAGGAAGCCTTTTTTTTCCTCCTGGTAGCAACAAAAACACACGTGAAGAGTAAGTTTCTCTTAACTTGTAAAGCTACTTCTGTGTAAAGGCTCTGCAATAACATACTTCTGCTGTATACCAAGAGCTCTGACTGGCGACACCTCAGAACTTAAATTCTAAAGACTTAAGAAATGTATTTTGAATGTAATAAAATTTACAATTTTTGTCTCAAAATTGTGAATTCTTATGTCAGGGAATGAGAAGAACTTGTCCATATTGTATTTTTATAGGGTAAATTAATGTGTTCTGAAGAATCTTCTGAATAAGGGAAGATGCATATGCTGAGAAACTACTTTTGAATACAATAGGAATTCTTTTTCTTTAATATAGATGTGAGAAATTTATGCTGTCAATTTCTTTTTTATCATCTTTAAAAATATGAAAGTTCAGAATGTTACCTTTCATTGTAAAAATGCTTTTTCTTTGAACTTCTTCCTGATATTTTAAGCTGCTTATATATTTTCATGGGCTAGTTAGTGGAAAAACACTAAAGAAAAAATAACTTAAAAATAAAGTCAGTCTGTTCTTGACAAACAAGTGAAAGGGAGAAGGGAAAAAAGTGTTCCCAGTGGGTTTGTTTTTGCACACGGTGACCAAAAATAGTTAAGTAGTTGGATTGGGCAAAATTCAACCCACATTAGTACACACAGTTCCTACTGTGACAAAATAAACTGCGTGTATGTTTCAGAGGTTGAAGTCTCACCTGTAGCTTTTAGAACTAGTGTATTTAAGCACATACATGGAAAATGGTAATATTTCTTCTAGATCCATCCCAAGGAAAGAATTGTACCGTGTTGTTACAGGTTTGTTTTGCCACGTTAAATGTGTTCATCGGTTGTCACCAAAGTGGTTCTGCACTATTTATGACAAAAGCACTGATGTGTTCATCACAGAGCCGGTCTGCCTTCAAAATTTCTATTTAAACACACCATTATTTTTTTGACCAAGACAAGACAGTAATACGTAGAGCACAGAGACTTCTTATTGTGCCCTTAGCAATGTCTCGTGCGCCTGCCAGTTGCCGTTTGCATTTAAGTTATGTGGTTTAAGACTTGATAGTTATGTTTCTAGATTTGTGGCTTATATTGATACTTTGAACATGGTAAATATTTTTATTTTAGTAATTTTCTGGACAGTTAAGACTGGGAATGGGAGAAAAACTGCTGCTTTTATGAAACCTTCAGTATTTCAGACATCGCTGTATTTTGTAATTCTAAGCAATACTGTTGAACTAAAAAAAAGCTTGTATTTTATATTATTTTGAGTGGATGTAAATATTAATGTAGCATGTCAGTAATGCACAGGATTAACTGCAATGTTTAAGCCTTAACTGTAAAGTTCACTGTATGGTGGGGCTCACAATAACGAGATGACCACCTTTATGGACTTTCCATGATTGTTTTTATCAAAGCAGTTTATTAAAAAAAAATCAAAACGACCTAAAGCTGGTGTTTATGTACCGGACACGCCTGCTGAAGAAAACCAATGTCACGGGGAAAGCCGCCGGCTCCGGGGCTGAGGAGCGTGCCTTGCTGTGCGGTGAGCAGCCCCGTTTTCGCTTCGGTCCGTCCCGTTACGGCACCCAGACACCGCTGGCCTCGGACTAGCGGCGCCGCACCGCACCACTGGGGGGCGCCGTCGCGACGCCTGCCCAGCGAAGGACTGGCTGGCGGGCGGCGGAGGCTGCCGGGAAGGAGGCGGTGACATGGCGGCCAGCGGCGCGAGTGGTGCGGGAGTCTTGCGCGGTCCGGAGCTGTCGGGGACGGACGGGCTGGTTCTGCTCGGCCTGGTGCCCGGCGCTCCCAGCTGCCCGCACGGTGAGCCGGGTGACGAGAAGGAGGAGGCGGGAGCGGGGCCGCCTGACTGAGGTGGGGGCCGGGGGGTTTGGCACACTCCTGAGCCTCTCTTGCTCGTCTGCAGCTGCTTTCTCGGCTCCTGTGCGAGCAGTTGTGTTCTACAGCAGACTTCCATAATGCTTGGCTCTGGAAGCCTGACGCTTCCAGTGAAGGCATCAGAACACATCTGTGCGTGACCCGTGTGTCATCTATAATTACGTTTGCCCTTTAGGTCCTGCTCTGCTGTTTGTAAAGACCAGCCAAGGAAGAGAGGAGGGAAGAAGATTTTATGCTTGTTCAGCTTGCAGGGATAGGAAAGATTGTAACTTTTTCCAGTGGGAGGATGAGAAGGTAAGAGAGCACTGCTAAAGGCTGTGGTAAATATTGGGAATTTTGTTCTTTATTTAACAAAAACTTGGAAAAAATGTTTGTGTTCTCGAAGTCTGTGGCAGTTACTGTTTTGTAAACTTTGTCTAATAGTTTGTATTTAGCAGAATGCTTATGTCTGTCAGGAGAACAAGTTTCAGGTATACCTTTTACGAAAGGGTGTGCACAGTTTGAACAAAACCAGCATTTCTTACTGTATTGCCAAACCCCTTAGGAATTCAGCTTACAAAGTTTGCTAACACGGTGCAGTGTTGAACAAAATAAGATTGTTCTGATGCCAAGTTGTCCTCATCTTCTGTGATGAAGGGGGAGAAAATCTGGTGATCTAAGGAAACTATTTATCCAAGATAGTGAGATGGTGGGAATATGATGCTCATCATCATCATCACCAATGTCACACTAAGTAGTTCCAGAATATTTGCATCAGTTTCTCTTCATCTCAAGAACTTTGGCCAAATAATTGTAGAGTAGCAAAATTTGGATTGATATGTATTTGCAGAGAGCTTATCACAGTTTTTTTTTTTTTGTCTACTGTGTTTTATGTTACTTTTCCTGTTTTCTTAATCAGTATCTTGTGTTTTAGTCATTACCCTCAGGAGGTTGTCAAGCTGGAAGTAGTCAGGTGTGTAAGCATTTCCATGCTGTGCTAGTTGATGCTATTCCAAATGAAATTTCATTCTGGATGTCACCATTGCATCTTTGTTGTGTTGCATTGTACTGTCCTCCCCCGTTGGACAAATCAGTTCCACAAGTTTTGCACAAGTGTCTTGAAACTGTGAACTGTGAAACCACTAAGTACATTTTGTGGGAACAAAGTGGAACATTTAGACAACTGGTTGAGGGGAAAAAGCTAGTGAGTTATGATCAAGGGAACAGAGCCTAGCTGGAGACCTGTAACTGGTGGAGTCCCTCAAGGGTCGATACTGGGACCAGCACTGTTCAGTATATTAACTGATGACCTGGATGAGGGAATAGAGTGCACAGTCAGCAAGTTTGCTGATGACAAAAAACTGGGAAGGGAGCCTGACACACCAGAAGGTTGTGGTGCCATTGAACAGGATTTAGACAGGCTGGAGAGTTAGGTGAGGAGAAGTTTAATGAGGTTTAACAAGGGCAAGTGTAGGGTATTGCATCTGGGGAGGAACAACCCCAGGTACCAGTATAGGTTGGGGACTGGCCTGTTGGAGAGCAGTGTAGGTGAGAGGGACCTGGGGGTCCTGGTGGACAGCAAAAAGACCCTGAGTCAGCAATGTGCCCTTGTGGCCAAGAAGTCCAATGACATCCTGGGGTGTATTAGAAAGGGGGTGGCTAGTAGGTCAGTAGAGGTCCTTCTCCCCCTCTGTTCTGCCCTGGTGAGACCACACCTGGAATATTGTGTCCAGTTCTGGGCCCCTCAGTTCAAGAAGGACATAGGACTCCTGGAAAGAGTCCAGTGCAGGGCCACCAAGATGATTAAGGGAGTGGAACATCTTTCTTATGAGGACAGGCTGAGAGAGCTGGGTCTCTAGCTTGGAGGAGACTGAGGGGTGACCTCATTAATATTTATAAATATGTAAAGGGTGATTGTCAGGAGAATGGATCCAGGCTCTTCTTGGTGTTGACCAGTGATAGTACAAGGAGCAATGGGTCCAAGCTGGAACATAGGAAGTTCCATCTGAATGTAAGGAAAAACATTTTCACTGTGGGGGTGATGGAGCACTGGAACAGGCTGCCCAGAGAGGTTGTGGAGTCTCCTTCTCTGGAGACATTCAAGACGCACCTGTCCGCATTCCTGTTTGACCTATTCTAGGTGATCCTGCTCAGACAGGGGGGTTGGACTAGATGATATTTTGAGGTCCCTTCTAATTGCTAACATTCTGTGATTCTGTGACGCTGAGAGAGCTGTCATGCTCTTAAAATAATCAAATAGAAAAGACTTGGACAATGTTTTACTGTCTTCTGTTGTGCAGGATAGATCATAGTTCTGAGGGAATGCAACTGATAGTGTTCATTAGTGGAAAGCATAATTCTTTCTGCTTCATCACAGTCATGTTTTGAGTTTTTCCCTGAGTGGTCAAAAAAATGATACGCTTCTGTTTTACCCAATGAGAGTTCTGTAGTCACGCAGCATGCCTCTGTGCTGCACTTATGCTTGTTCAGAAACAACAAAGAATGTAGTCAATTTCCTACACAGAATAGCTAAAGCATAAAACTGTTGCACCCTTTTTGTTAAATATTGAAATTTAATGTACAATACAGAGACATATCTGTTGCTTTTATAATTTTTAATGTACATAAATTTTACAGGTGTCAGAAACTAGGATTGCGGCACGTGAAGAACATAATAGAATTCATCAGCCAGCATTTACACACAGACAGAATGTGGAAAGGTATTGCTATGTATATTCTCTCGAGTTTTGTGTAAGGGCATACAGGAGTTGCTTGCTGGTAGTTGATACAGAGTCTTCACTCTAATCCAGACTTTTTATGGAGACTCTCAGTATATTTGGCCAGTGTATTACATGCTTACTTTCAGGGTAGGCTTTGTCAAAGTGTTCTTTGACTATTTTTTCATAAATACTACCTGATTTACACATAGATAGTGGTGTTTTGCAAGAGAAGCCTATTTAAACTGAAGTCTTAGAGAATTTTAAATCCCCTCTATAGCTTCCCTTCACATCTTTTATAGAGGCTTTTTCAAAATTTGTTCTTTATTGCCTTTTGTATTTAAAGGTACAAGAATTTTGTTCGGTTGCCGCTGCCAAAGAGGAGGTTTTGCCAGGAATGCCAGCAATTGCTGTTGCCAGCTGAATGGGAAAAACACTCAGATCACCAGTTCCTGTGTGATATCTCCACTGCCCAGTTAAAAAGTCCCAGTCAACTTCTGTATCCACTGGAAAATAAAAAAACAAATGCACAGTATTTATTTGCAGGCAGAAGTTGCCAGTTCCTGCTGGATCTTATTAGTGATTTAGGATTCCAACGAGTGCTGTCTGTTGGAACGCCCAGGTACATCAGCGAGAATTGTTACACCTTCAATTAATGTTTATGTCTCAAAACTGGATAGCATACTAATATTTAAATAATCAGGGATTCTCACACAGTAAGAGGTTCACTATGCTTTAATTGGTTGGGATTATCCAAGCATGTAGTAGTGGGTTCTTGCTTTGAGCTTGTAAGATAGAGGAGAGGGCTGTAGCTGTACTGCAAATAACACATATAGACACTTTAAATGTCTTGCTTTGATTCTTACAGAAGTGATAATGAAGTTTTTTTACTTATAATTAGGGGTGCGGCAGGGTGAATTGTTCACTGTGATCCAATTGGCTCCGCTGACTTTCATCTTGCAAGACGAATGTATTTTTCTAACTTTGAATACTAATTAAGTGGAATCATCCAAATTCAGATTACTCCAGTTTCTCTATCTGTTTGGTTTTAGGTTTAGTAAAATACCAGGCATTCTTGTATTGCTAGGTAATTCTGGAAGCCAGTGATTATGTGTTAAATTTCTTTGTTCTGTTTATACTTCAGGCTTCATGAAATGGTCCAGGCGAAAGCATCACAAGAATATTTCAGGATTAGAAGCCTTCTGCTAGATATTGATTTCAGGTAGGTTTTGATAAGCATTTAGCTCTCTGAAGAGTATGCACAAAGATTTGTGTTCTTACTGCTTTAAAGGATGAATTGGTGGTTTGTTTTCCCTTTCTCTGCATTTTCTGTTTCTGCACACAGAAATCACACCCGGTTTATGAGAAAAGCAGTTATACGTAGTAACCCCCAGTATTGATATGTGTTATCAGTAATCAGAACCCAAAGAAGTTATCTTTCTTAAGGCCTTGTTTTCACTGTAAATGCCCCTTAGGGCAGGGAAGAAGTTGTTTATATTTTTCTACTACTTAAAACTTATTTTACAGGTATTCACAGTTTTACACAGAAGATGAATTCTGCCACTACAATATGTTTAATCATTATTTTTTTGGTGGAGAGGTAAGGCCAAGTATATCTCAAGTGCTTTGTAAGGAAGTACGTGTTGTTGATGCAGAATTTTGTAAGGAAGTCATGTTTAGTCTAGTAAAAGACAACTGTCTGAGATAAGAATGGTCAACAGTAGTGAAAATAAAAGAATAACACTGCCTCTTCAGTAATCCCCCCACACTTGAATCAAAGATTGATTCAAAGTTGTTGATTAAATTTATGCTAACTAATGTTACAAACCTTAACTGATAATTTTATTAGAATGAAAATTTGTTCTGAGTTGTTGCCTTAAATAAATATTCATTAACCCTAGCAAAAATTTTTATTCCCATCAAAATGTTTTATTCCCAGCCTTTACAAGCCCAATGGATGCCATGAGGCCTTTTCTTTTGTACTAGAGGTGGGAGGGAAGAGGAGGTTTTTCTGTTTTATTCCATGTATGCAGATTTAAAATGTTAATCTGAAAATAAAGTACTGAATTTCTTGTTTCTTTCAAAATGTTACATTAAGTGCTTGATTTTGAGTCCACCAGGGAATCTACAGCTGCAGTAGTTAGTTAATAGTACTGTACCTTTGTACAGAGAATCACAGTGTAAATCAATTCAAAAGATTAATTTCAAACTTTTACCCATGTAGTATACTCACTCTTTGCTCTTCCCTGCCATTACTAGTAAGCCACCGCTGATTTGCATCAGCATGTTTATTGTAATACCTTTCACATTTTATAGATAATTTTCAGACTTTTTTCCATTCTAATGCCTAATTTTGAATGAGATCTGAAAATAAGAATCATATAGAACAGAAAGGGAGACTGGTCTGAAAGCCTGACCTTTTTATTTCATTTTTAATTTATTACTCTATTCAGACTTTGTATCTTTTCAATTAGAACTAAAGACTGTTCATACACATCATAAAACTAGTGATCCTTTCAAGGTGTGAAAGGTGACGCCTGTGTTGGCACTGTACTGCAGTGCATGCAAGGGCTGAATTGCAGTATTTTTGGATGTGTATTAACATTAAAAATCTGGGTTTGGATTGCAACAGAATCTAAGTAATAAATGAGAAATACCGCAGGGTCATGGTGAATCCTTAACTTTCTACATTCCTTTTAAGAAGAGTCCAGGTTGGACTGATGAAATGTGAACACGATATGGTTTTATAACCAGTATGGATTGAATCAGCTTTCGGTGGAGTGAATTTTTTCCCATTACTTGGATAATGCTAATAAATACAATAAATGTATTTATCGTAATAAATTAGTATAATAAATATAATGAAAGTAAAGTTAATGGGCATGAATAAAATGTATTTTGAGCCTCAATCTAACTTTCTTAGCAGGAGTAATGTTGGGGTTTTTCCCAGTTAAATTTAATACCCATGGGAGGAAGACTGTCTTAGGAAGCTCAAAACTACATCTGCCCTTGATACATTAACTGAACAGGGTGCATCTTTTTGGTGCTTCAAATTCAGCTATTTATTTTTTTTAAATTTACACAAGAGGAAATTCACCTCTGAAAGAGGAAATAACTTCCATCCTCAAAGTTAAAACTTTTAAAAGTAACTTTATTGCAAAATACAGTAATTTTACAGTTCTTTAATCTGTATTTCTGGAAATTAACCTCTCTTTTTTACAGGCTGCACTTGAAACTTGTAGGAAATTCCTCTGTCAAGACAATGGTGAAAGAGTCATTATGGTAACTGATCCCCCATTTGGAGGTTTAGTGGAAGCACTAGCTACTAGTTTCAAAAAACTCATGGCAATGTGGAAGGAGACAGAAAAAGTGGGTGTGTATTACAACAGTTAGGTGGGTTGAGCTGTAGAATCACTGTAAGAAAAAGTATTTTGAAAGCTATTTAGAAATCTCTAGTTCTTACTGCTTGGGTGAATGTGAACTTGATCGTAAATATGTGCTACCATGTATCTAGTATACTCTTCTGATACTTTTAGATTCCTAAGACCAAATTCTCTAAGTCTCTCTTCAAAATGTTTACAAATTGCTAAAAATCTGCTTTGCAATGAAAATGGACATTAAAGAATAAGCTAGCAAACCAGTACAGTTTCTTACCAACATAAGCAGATGACGAGTGGTTAGTTAAAT
Source organism: Heliornis fulica (assembly GCA_013399135.1). Classification (NCBI taxonomy): domain Eukaryota; kingdom Metazoa; phylum Chordata; class Aves; order Gruiformes; family Heliornithidae; genus Heliornis; species Heliornis fulica. The sequence continues at coordinate 1,093,637 of VXBZ01005570.1, forward strand.
GGAGCTTACAGCTCCACACCTATAAAATATACAAAAACTTTCTTTCACCTAAAGGAACTAGTTCTTATGCCCAGCACAGCATACATATTATTAATGTAAATTTTTCATGCTTTATGTAGATTAAAGAAAACCAAGAAACATCTAAGTCTTTTCATTACTAGGTCATAACAACCAAGAAATGCCTATGTTCTGGATATTTCCATACTTCTTCGAGTCTCGTATTTTGGAATTTTTCCCAAGCTTCACTATGGTGGATTACCAGGTAGGACTGAGCCCAGTGAATTTGCTAAATTTCAGTTGTGTGCAGCGTGAACAGGAATATGAATGAAAGGAGATGCGATGGCAGGGTTTGTCTGCATATAAGCCCCTGCCTTGAACCTTTAATTTTGACTGCATTGCAAACCCTGTGGTGCTCATCATGTGAATCCCAGATTTTGTATCTCTAATAGTTGTACTTTTGATAATTCTGTCACACTCCTGCAGTTTATTATGCACCTTTAACTCATGTGCCATCTGCCCATTAACCCATTTCTTCTGCCAGGTTTTCAGTGTGACAAAATTTGCACTGATTTCTACAGGTTCATATTGCAGAAGTGAGACATGAAGAATGTTTTGGTTTTCCCAGATGTTGAAAAATCTGCAGCTTACTGGGTAATGCCCAGCTCTGATTTGAAAAAAACCCAACCAAAACCAAACATCTTTCATCTCCAGAACTGCTGAGACTAGAGTAGAATTACAGCAATGGAAAGTTTTGGGATTTTAGGCTAGACTCTGCATTGCTGATGGTGTTCAGAGATGAGATTTTTTTGTTAGGAGTCTCTGAAGGCAGTGCTGGGAAACGCAGTGCTGATTTGGTTTGCAGCTTACTCAGAGATAGGTTAAGATACACATCAGCTCTTGTATGGACAGGTAGACCAACAGTATAGTTCTACTTTTTTTTTAATGTGTTGGTCTTCTGTAGAATAAAAAAACTGTAATGTTATTTTTAGATATCCCAAGCAGAAGAGCAAAAATTGATAAGTGAAATAGAATTATTGTAGTGTTGGGAACTTAGTTTACTGCATCTCGCCTGATATAGTTGCACAAATTTAAAAATGAGACATTTGCTGTAGAATTTGTAATCTAATTTTAGGTTAGAATCTTATCTAAAAAAGAAAATTTCATAAGACACATATGAAGAGAAATATTATGTAAATAATTCTGTCTGTGCTTAGCATTTAGTTTAAGACTCTCTATGTTTTTATTTTTCTAGGTGGACTATGATAATCATGCACTTTATAAGCATGGCAAGACAGGTCGTAAACAGTCCCCTGTCCGCATCTTCACAAACCTCACACCAAGTATGATTGTACTTCCTGTGGAAGAGGGTTATAGGTGAGATGTGTTAACATTCAAGTGACTGAGGGAGTGTGCCTTTTCTTAAATAAGGCATAAAGCATTTGGGATATTGCTGTGCGGTATTGTCATGCCTAACTTTTGGATGCCGGGCTCAAATGAACACCAAGAAGCATCAAGGACAAAGGAATGGATTTGATTTGCTTTACTGCTGATACTGTAGCTAATTTGAATTCAAGTGTCTGAATTTTACTATTTAGATATACTGTGTCTAAACAGATTTGAAGCTTTGGGTCTAAGTGGTGATTTTATGCATAAAACCATCCTCTTTAATTTAGTGGAGTGATTTTGCAATCCTTACGTTTATTTTTGAGCTTGTATAAAAATAATTTTATATTTCTTCTTTACCAGATAGTGGACCAACACATATATTACCCTTTTTCCCCCAGGTTTTGCACTGTATGTCAGCGATATGTTAGTTCTGGTAACCAGCATTGTGAGATATGTAATTCATGTACATCAAAAGTAAGTATTTTGACTTCTTTCTAGATAGAAGTTTTAGTGGTAGTCAGATGTAATTATGTAAATTTTACTCTAGTACATACTTATTCTGATACTGATTTCCTTTAGAAAGCCCAGACAGTTCAGTTTTGTAGACTTAAATTGACAGGTTGTAATTCATAAACCACTGGGAATAAATTTCTATTTCCCTGGTTCCTTTGTGTTGGAAAGAATAGGAAAAAAATAGTTTGCTACTTCCTCTTACACCATACAGTGTTCATCAGTGGTCTGTTGACACTTCTTTTATGTTTCAGAAGATGTAGAACTTGTAAGCTTCAAAATGCAGTCAGTCACAGGTGCTGTGGTTGTCACAGATTCTCAGGACTGTTGTTTTTAAGTTACAGTCCTTCCTACAGAGGACGTGTTTCCCTAAATAACAGAGACCATACTTAGTTTTAAGATAGAATCTGTGTGTGGATTTTTTTTAAACAAATAACAGTGCATTTATTCATCTTTTGTAGGATGGTAGACAATGGAAACATTGTGCTCTTTGCAATAAGTGTGTAAAACCCTGTAAGTACAGAAAACCCTTTTTCTAAATAAAAATACATTTCCTGTTTAAGCGATAGCCCAAAAAACTAGAGAGGAGAAACTAGAAGAGAAAATACTCTGTAAAAGAAATAAAATGTAATCATTTGGAAGACAGATGTAACCATTTGGAAGACACAGAGTAAAGGAAAATTCTCATTTGCACCTGAGTTGTCATTTGATAACTTAGGTAATTTGCACTGTGTGGAAATTTGATAAAACTTCGTCAAAGCATACTAAATCCTATTTGTGTTTGTTATGGGGAGAGCTGAAGTATTTGAATTTCTCATATAAGTGCTCCTGATTTTGTAAATGTTTTTCATTAGATTTTTATAAAATTACTAGAATGTTTGTGAGAGCGTGATCAAGATATTCTTCATACACATGCAGTTGTATTTATAGCTGTGCGTCATTAGCTGAAGCATCATTTTTGTTATGGATACAGAAAGTGCAATTTGTAAGTTTATTTTAACATCTGGAATATTTTTCATGTTAAGATTTTTTACGTTGAGATATTGGTTCTAAAAGCAAAACAATTCACTTACCTTGAAATAGTTACATCATGTATCTAATGAAGACCTATGTGGCTGCCTTAGTGATAGGCACCAGAAACTGATTACATCCATCTCTGAAAAACTGAAGCAAAATTAAAAACCTGGTCATGTAGCCTATATTTAAAGTTTGTTTTCAGAATGATCATTCTAAACATGTTCAAGATCATAAATCGTGTTTTGTTCTGCAGCTTGGTTTCACTGTAACAACTGCAACTGCTGCGCTCTTCCAAACCACTCCTGTGAGCAGACTGATGCTGGCTGTTTTGTCTGTGGCAAGGCCGGTCACAAACGTGTTACCTGTCCTAGTATCTCCCGCACCAGGACAGCTTTCCAGTAAGTGTGATTTTGCATTAAAATAATAAATGACAGTGTTTGGATGATATTAGATCTTCTTTCATGGAAAGACATGTTTCTTTTCATCTTGCTGGCATGCATTCAGAGGAGGGCCACAGTCGATCAAGGGGCTGGAGCACCTCTCCTCTGAAGACAGGCTGAGAGAGTTCAGCTTGTTCAGCCTGGAAAAGAGGAGGCTCCTAGGAGAACTTAGAGCAGACTTACAGTACCTGAAAGGTGGGGAAGAACTGTTCATGAGGACATATAGCAATAGGAGCAGGGGTAATGGTTTTAAACTAGAAAAGGGGAGATTGAGGTTGGATATTAGGAAAAAATTCTTCAATATGAGGGTGGTGAGACACTGGAACAGGCTGCTCAGAGCAGTGGTGGAGGCCCCATCCCTGGAGATATTCAAGGTCAGGCTTGATGGGGCTCTGAGCAACCTGATCTAGTGAAGATGTCCCTGCTTAGTGCAGGGGGGTTGGACCAAATGTTAAAGGTCCCTTCCAACCTAACACATTCTATGATTAGTTTGAGTTTTGGTTATGGACCATTACAGCTAAAAGGAAGCAAGCTTTGTTACACACCACTCTCTTAATTCTCTCCTTAAATCTTTTTCTTTGCTTAAAAAAAGTAAAAAGGATACTAAAATTAATGAAACCTCATCTGTTTTGTCTGTCCATTAAGACATTCTGTCTGTTGTACAGGAATGTTTTGGCCCTGTTAGACCATCAGCTACTCCTTTTGTTGATTTATTGCAGAAGATAACTTAGGTTTCTCTTCTAATAAAAATATTTGTATGTTTATTTGTTATTCAGTGTTTCATATTCTGAAATACATCCTTTGTCAGAGAAAATAATCCACTTGACAGTTATATTTAGGTCCTGTATTATTTGCAGGAGTATTCATAATGTTGTTAAACTTGATATACTTTCTTCTAAGCCTTTCTATTATACATTCATACATTACATATTCAGCACAGATGTCTCTATGGGTTTTTGTACTTGGTGAGTGGCATTTCTTAAGTTTTCTATGGTAAATGCTGAATGATGATATACATGAAAAATAATTTATGGTGAACAAATGGTTTTAAGAAGATTAAATATCATATCATTATAAGATAGAATGTTCCTTGTAGGTTTTTTGTGACAGTGCTTCTGAGTTTGCTTACTTACTTCTGCTGGTATTTTAAATAATCTTTCCCTGTACGTTCTCCATTTTATTCTAATATGTATGTTTCTGTGTTGCTGACTTTTTCTCCCTAGTGACAAGAGATAGGACAAGAGGAAATGGCATCAAGCTATGCTAGATGAGGTTTAGATTGGATGTTAGGAAAAACTTCTTCACAGTGGGTTGCCAGGCATTGAAACAGGCTGCCCAGGGTGGTGGTAGACTCTCCATCCCTGGAGGCATTTAAAAGATGGTTAGATGTAGTGCTGAGGGACATGTTTTAGTAGTGGATGGCAGGTTAGGGTGATGATCAGACTTCATGATTTAAAGTGTTCATTCCAAACAAAACAATTCTGTGATTCTATTCTGTGCTTTACAGAGCTGGCAAAAAGCAAAGGAAGAAAACTCTTAAGAGGATAAAGATGGGGACCTGTGGAAGATCAGCTATGAAGCATGCTGTATTCTTCAGGAAGAAGATCAAGAGTAAGAAAAGAAAGACATGATTTTGCTTGATGGTACATAGTTAACTTATTTCTTTATGGCCAGCCTTTGATTCCATTTTCTAAAAGATGTTAATATCCAAAATAAAACCTGATTGAGTTAAAAGTGCCAGTTCCTTTACTATGCATCGTTACTTGCATGAAAAAAAAAACCCACACACAACATATTTGTATGATGTAACTTTTTTGGTGTGTTTAGCAATTTGTCTGAAGTTCAGGAGGAGTCCTGTTGAGAGGTGAGGTACTGATGGATGCTGTGGTTTTGTGGTGGGTATTGGGGTCTCAGGCAAGGGAGGCAGTGAGATTAGGTGACGGGGAGGCACTCATTCATAGAAATCTGGGTGCTCTCTCAGTATGGTCTGGGGGGTGTGTTATATTTTTCTCCACAAATGTACAAAAAGCCTGAGAACAGAAAAATACCAAGTACTTCAGAAGCTTATTAAATGGAAAAAAGTGATCTTATCAGTAACTTTAAACTTATTTTTAAGCTACTATCATGAATTGATTTTTTTAAAAAACATATTAGTTGCAATGCCGGCACAGCTGCCAGGGCTGGGTTATATTGTAAAACTGGGGACTGGCCATCGGCGCAGTGAAGGCAGACAACGACCGGAAACCCGACGGTTTGTGTTGCGGCAGGAGGGGTGGACCCTTCCCGGGAGGTCACCCCGAAGTTAACACAGCGCCCCTTCACACCGCAGGCAGGGCAGCCTGTGCTTCCCCGGCACTAGCCGGCACGCGCAGCCACCCCCGGCCAGGGCCGGTCAACGCGGCCGAGGCCCCACGGCCGCGGGAGCTCGTTTCAGCCCCGGGAGGGATGCAGCCCCCACCCCCGGCGGGGCACGCGGCTGGCGGGAGCCTGTCCCTGAAGGCAGACTGGGAAGAGCCAGCCCCGCCTCCCGGGCTGCGCCGCGGCGGCCCCGCTACTTCGGAGGCCCAATCCGCGCCGCGGCGGGAAGCACCGCCTCCGGAAGCTGGAGCGGAAGGCGGGAGGCCGGCGGACCGGCAGCGTTGAAGTGCCGGGGGGTGCAGCTGGTGGGAGGGAAGGGGCTCGGCGGTACTGCCGGCGTCCGGCCGAAGCGTTCCTTCGCCATGCCCGCCTTCCGGCAGGTCGGGGAGAAGCAGCTGCCGCAGGAGGTCGTCTTCATGGCCTGGTCCCCCAAAAGGGACCTCATCGCCCTGGCCAACAGAGCTGGCGAGGTGAGTGTGGGGGGAGCCCGGGTAGTGTCTGTGTGCTAGCAGGCGGGCTCTGGGGAGCGAAGCGGCTGTGCCAGCGGGAAAGCGCTGCCGGGCCTGTGCAGCCGCTGCGACCCCGTTGCTGTCATCTGTGGCATCATTCTCGAACGCTTAGCCGAGCGTTTAGGAATGGCAGAATTTTATCTAGTTTCTCAATGCTTACTGACCCTTTTCTTCTTACTTTCTAGCTTTAGAGCAAGTTCAGTGATCACATTCTCAGTGCCCGCCTCTGGGATCATGAAATGCATGAGATTTCCTATTTAAATTGCTTCCCCTGGAACCACAGATGGTGTATATGCCTGACAGGTCACGAAGGCAGACTGTTGTTCTCAGCCTTTGCTGTAGAAGCTGGGTAGCGGCTGTTGGTGACAGGCTGCTGGGTGTGCAGAGGGCACAGCTTCCTTCTCTGTGCTGCTGTCCTCTGAAAGGGCATAGGAGGGAATCATCTACTAGAGGAACCAGATACTTCAGATGTAAAAAAAAAAGTGGTTAAGAAACTGTATATTGAACTGATTTACGAACTGATATTGATGAGAGAATGATTTATTTTTCTGTCTTCAATGTGTTTGCCTTGTAGGTTTTATTGCATCGGCTTGCAAACTTTCAACGAGTGTGGAGTTTGCCTCCAAATGAAAACACGGGAAAAGAAGTGACTGCTCTTGCTTGGAGACCAGATGGCAAAAGTAATGTCAAGTATAGGAGGTGATATGGTGTGGTAGAATTCCCGTTGGAGAACAGTGGAAGCTGTGGGGATAATACCTCTTACCTGTGAAGGAAATTGTCAAGTGAAATGTGTTTTAAGGGAAGGATAGCTTAATTTTATGTAGGTTTATTCAAAGTAATGGAGGGCATTGCCCTGTTGAAAGCAATTGCAAGAAAGGTTTGTTGGGTGGATTTATGTCCAAACTACTGCTTTTCCAGGTATAGCAATGCTTAGAGTTCCTAACTAAGCACAGTGTTTATATACAAATGACAAAATTTATTGCGCAAGTACACAGAGAGGCTGTCTGATCAGACTTGATAAAGAGCTCAGTTTATGCAGGATAGACTGAACTTTAGAAAATAAAATTGCTCTAATAATATATCAGAGAAGGGGGAAAAAAGCCTTTACCTTATCAACAAAAATAATATTGAAATTAATAATAATTAACCTAATTAACCATAATAAACCTAAGATGGAAATTAGCTACTTTTTAATGTCAGAGAATAGAAATCATCTTCTGTGATGTGGGTAAAAAAAATTCCTGTGTAGTTTTACGATGGAATCAGAGGAGTTTGAAGAACTTCTTTTTAAGCTGTTTGCCTGTGATTTCAAGGAAGTAAGCTTAGAAACCTTTGCTTACCATATGTTTTTCTGGATTAATCAAGTTACGAGGGCGGTGATGTAAATGTTGCTCAGCAAATCCTACGTTGTATTTTGTTATAAGCCCCAAACCTTCCTAGTGGACAGGCTTTATATGTAACTTTGGCCTCAAATTTCTGAAATCTGAAGCCTCTGTTTTATCAGAACTCTTGCTAGAAGTATGAGAAATAATGTTCTGTTCAACATGTAGATAAATAATAGTGGGATCATGCATTTGACTTCACCTAAAATATGATAGGAGCTCAAACCTTCTTTTTAATGAGTAGAATTCAAAGGAGAATTTGGAGGGATAATTTGGAAGGACAAAGATAATTCTAGTAATTGGCTTTGAAGACACATTGTAAACACTTTGAATTAGAAAATAAAGATTTGCATACTGGTCGGTTATACATTTTTTTGCTCATCTTTCTCTAGTTTTGGCTTTTGGCCTTAGCGATACCAAGCGGATTATTCTATGTGATGTAGAAAAACCTGAAAGCCTGCACTCCTTCTCCATTGAGTTAACTATTACTTATATGCATTGGATGGAAGTAACCGAGGAAAGCAGGTGAGTATGAAAATCAGTTAATTGTGGGCTCTATAGTGCCACCTTACTGATAATTTACACTCATGTTACAAACGGTCAAATAAAATTATGTAGTGTTATGTGGCTGTGGCATTTTGTTACCACTTGGCCAAAATTTTCCTTTTGATTAGAGTAGACCCTTTTCATACACTTACTTTTAATGCTGGTATCTTAGGCTTGTGGTTCTTTTGGTTATACACAGAAATTTTTAGCATGATCTTGAGCACCTACCTTTTAAAGACTGCTTAATCTAGTGTTAGTTTGCACAAATTGTCTTCTGATCTAGTTTACTTCAGTACAAATTTCTTAAATTAATTATAATAGTTATGTACATCTAGTCAGAAACTTGCTTCAGAATGCCAGGTTGCCCCTAGTAACCCTGAATTCTGGGGCATTAGACAATTCTCAGCCACAGTTGTGAGCTGGTACCTATATCTGTGTTTGTATGAAATCCTCCGATACACACTTTATTGCAGTGCAAGACAAATAAAAGATTTATTTTTAAAATTGAGGCAGAGTAAGCCTGATGACTTTGGGATTCCCTTCCCCCTGCCCCCCCCC
>VXBZ01005570.1:1102366-1315267 GCA_013399135.1 Heliornis fulica
TCTGTTTATTTTTCAGTGTTCTCACTTCCTTTTACAATGCTGAGGATGAATCAAATATCCTCTTGCCTAAATTACCGGCACTACCAAAAAAGTAAGTGTTTTACTAGTAAGCTTCAGAAGGCACAAGTTGTCATTTGTTATCATTGTTTTGGTTATTCATATTTAATGCTCTACAGATGCTTTGGATTAGATGCCTGCTCACTATTGAGAATAATTATTTTGTTTTTAGTTACAGTACAACTGCAAAAATTTTCAGGTAAGAAACTGTAATATCTCTTTTTTAAATTATTATTTATTTCTTTTTCCTTTGGCAAGTTACATAAACCCCAATCACACGTTTTGTATTTTCAGTGAAGAAAAGTCAGATGAGATTATGAAGCTTCTGGGTGATGTAAGGTAAAATATGTATGTCGCTGGTTATGGCTGGTTTTGTGGTTGTGGTTTGGGGTTTTTTTGGTTGGTTAGGTTTTTTTAAAGGCTGTAAAATAAAGGATAAGTGGGTTTACTTTAAAGTTATTCATAATCTTTTTTTAAAGGTCCCAGAGAAAGGGTATCGATTGCCTTTTCTTTCCTGTTCAAAGAATATATTTAAATAAAAAGTCCCTCTTAATAAAAAGTCTCCATCAGTTTACATCTTTTCTCCTCAATTTAGAGGGATTATAAGCAATTTCTCAGCAACTGCTGTTGGTGACATATCTTATTTTCTGTAGAATAAGACTTCTTGGGATGTGTTTGAAGACTTTGTTGTATGTGTTACCTAAGCTGGTATTGGAGATGTTTGTGAATGCTTGTTGTAAACAGGGAATTTCTGTGGGTTTGCGTGAGCACGACAAAACTAAACTTGAAATGAGCTCTGAAATTAGCTGTACTAGTGTTACTTTAAATATCTCTTATTAGGAAACACATAGGGAGTATTTGAAGGAATTGTAGTTTAACAGATTGAGACTGTTTGTGCACCTTCAAAGAGGGTGCTGAACCTCTGTGCTTTGTTTTTCCATTCCGTTTTTCCATCACTTTGTTTCACTGTCTCACTACTGAGAATCATCCTCCTTATTTCAAAATTTGCATCTCTATCATCAGTTATTCCTTTTAAGACTTGATATCTCTTCTTACAGTAGGACTTCCTTGCTAGAAAGAGTGGCTGCTGTCGGTGGTGTAGGAGCTTTCTGGATTCTGTGCTGTTTCATCCATTCAGTTAATCAGTCCAAAAGTTTCTCAGATACTGTTTTGTTGGTTTTAACAGAAATGTTTTCCTTAAACATATATTTAAGTATGTAACAGGCAGAAGTTGCAGTTAGTTTTCCCGTGTTTGTAAGGGCACATGCAAAACATTCTGGTATTTTTATGTTGGTGAGCAATACTGCGCACTGTAATGTAAGTGGATATTTGTAGTCCAAGATGCATAGATGTACGGCAGCAGAGAACAACCTCCCTGTCCAAAGTTTAACATTACAAACATAGGTCACAGAGAAGCTTTCTCCAAAGTTATTGTATCAAGTTAGTTTTAATAAATGAGCAAAACTCAGACCTGTCGGTCCCAGACGGCATTCTTTGAACTGGACTTCTCTGTCTGATGATGCTGCTACTTGTGGCGGTTCTTTGCTGCTATGTCCATTTCAAATGTTTGCTGCCTTTGAGGTTTTGCTTGGGAGCACCAGGGAGTGACTGTGACAAACTCTGCATGTAGCTAGGATAAACTCAGGGGACTACAGATGTAGTTTTGTAAGAATGCTTTGCAGCTCGTATTGGTATGTGGGCTGTTGTTAGAAATTGTTACTTTTTTTTTCCCTCTAGAAGATATTCAGTTAGAGAAGAGACTTCTGTACCTAAACTGTTATTTTTCTATTGTCAGTCATTGAATTTAATTGATACTATTCCTGTAAATGTAAGAGACAGGTCTTGTCATTGAAATTCAAGCTAATATTTTTTTCTCTTTAAATTTCTTGGATTATAGACAGTAGTACAATGTCTCTTTTTGTTCAGTAATTCTTTAGAGGATGTCTAGTAAAGGGATGGAATTTAAGTATTAAGGATTGTGTGTGTATGCATTAGAGCTTGTTTCAGTATGCTCATCAACGTGTATTCTTCTGTTTTTATAGGCTTAATGCTCTTGTCCTTGGTGGCAGTTCAGGATTTATTGAGATATATGCTTATGGAATGTTCAAGATTGCTACAGTAACTGGGGTATGTTCCATTCCTTCCCGTTTTCTCTTAGTGGTACACCAAGTTACAGCTAAATTGAATGAAAAAATACAAGTGTGTCCTCACACAGAAGTGAAACTGGGTTGTTGAACTGCAAAGAAAGAAAGAAATCTCTTCATTGGGTTGTGTGATTGTTGCTGGAAAGACATTCTAACGCTGGTGATATTTAACGCTTTGTTTCAAAAGAAAGTTCAACACAAATCCACGTAAACAGGATGCTTTCGTTCTTGAACAATAGGGGAAAATTCCACTTGGTTTTTCTGTGTCATTGAGTGCAGCCTTCATTGTATGTGAATGTCGAAACAGTAAATAAATCTTAGTGGAAGTGCAACATTTCACTAACTCTTAAACTGGAATCCTTCAGGTGGCAGGTTCTTGCCGTGGACTATGTTTGTCTAGTGATTTGAAATCACTATCGGTTATTACAGAGATACACGACTCTTCAGACAGCGAAGCAGAGATAACATATTTTCAGGCAAGTGAAGCAATTTTTAAATGCTCTTTAAAAGTAAAACTGCTTTTTAATTAGTTACTAGTAGCTCTATTGTTTTCCCCACTGTGCAGAAAAAAACACAAATTAGTTTCATCTTCTCAGATTCACCATGATTTTGGATTTATCACATCAACATGCAGTTTCACTGATGAGACTGATGATGTTGATGATGATCTGAGGCATTCTTTTACAAAATGACTGTAAATATAACATTCATTTCCCTGCCCATGGCGAGAGGTTAGAACTAGATTATCTATAAGGTCTCTTCCAACTCAAACCATTGTAAGATTCAATTGATTTGTTCAGTTACAGCTATGGTTATTCAGATTTCATTCTACACAAAAAACCCCATGGCATCAATGCTGTTGATTATACAATTAATCCATATTATTAATTCCTTAAAACTATTATTGTTAGAACTCCAGAATGAGGAACTTGAAAATTACTTTTTATAGATGTATTTAAAATATTTATTGCCCCTTTGAATTAAATGTTTTTCCTTTTTAAAATCAACTTTAAGGAAGTGAGAAAATGCAGTTTCGTCTGTGAGTCCTCCCCATCTGTCTTTTCATTTCTGTTACCTAAAATTTCTTAGAAGAAAAATGATCTGTTATTACTTGCTTCATTTGTTATAGCTGGACACTAGTCTGTTATCAAGTTACTTACCTGAGGTAACTCAAATGGCCCGGAAGTTTACTCACATTTCAACTCTGTTACAGGTATGGTTGTATTACAGCATCTTTTTAATATCACAGTTCTTACATGCTTCAATATTCTTAATGCAAGTGAAATAAATGTGTTCTTCTAGGAAGCTTGTGTAGGTTTTAAGTAAATGTAGAGCTCTAATTTGGAATTTGGTAATCAGTTTTGTATTTTATCTCCAGTATATCTTCTGTTTATTTTCAACATCCCGTTTTTGCACATGTTTTTAAGGACAGAAAAGGGAATAACGCTACTGTCTATATCTGTATTACAGTATATAAAATTGTCATTGACGTGCATGTGTGAAGCCTGGGAAGAGATATTGATGCAGATGGACTCACGGCTAACAAAGTTTGTGCAGGTACTGTAGTATTAAACATTCCTTCGGAAAAACATTTTTGCAGTAGTTCTGTTGTCCATGTAAACATACTGCGTATCTTAGTGTTGTATAAGCATAATGCCTCCAGATAACAATCTCGTGAGTTCAGAGGCAACCTGGAACCTATTGTGTGTCAAGTGCTCTGATGCTGAAGATATCTGGGTACTCTCAAGCACGATTGTATTGTGATACTTCTTTATTATATTCTAAGTTATTCAAAAGCGATAGCTTACAGCTTCCACAGCTATTGATCAGTTGCTTTCTATTTAAGGCTGTGCTCTTTGTACTTCAGTCATTGATAAACTGAATACTGTAAATGTTGAGTAACAAGTGTTGACCAGAATTTGCAGCCTAGTTCATCAGAGCCTGCATGACAGCCACAATTAAGATGCTCTTGGATTTGCTTAAATTTTGTCTTCATTGATCATGGCTAGAAACTAATTGAATCAAATAGATTCATGGTTGGGTTTTTTTTTTTTAAGATAGATTCTTGGTTATGGCAAACTGCTTAACTTTGTAATGGGTAATAAAATTGAGAATAACTTAAAATGCTAGAAAATTTCCAGTGATCAGTAGTCTGATTTCAGCATTCAAAGATAGGGGTAGGTTTTCGAATATACTTCAATTAAAGCATTTGTGAGATTATTTGGAAGCCCTGATTTCATCTCTTTACCAATCTATTTCAATCATTTTGACTGACAGGAAAAGAATACAACCACTTCTGTTCAGGATGAGTTTATGCAGCTGTTGTTATGGGGCAAAGCAAGGTAGTTACTGTTGTTTTATCTGAGTATGCATTTGCATTTGATACTGAAATACAGAATGAGTGTATATTAGGTTCTCTCTCCCACCCCCTTTAGTCTGGAACTTCAGGCATTGCTAATGAACCAATTGACAGTAAAGGTACGTTCATATTTTTAGCAATTTGAAATAATTTATTTCAGTATATTATAATCACTGTGATGTTAACAGAACATTATTGTATATTTGTATTGCTTTTTTAACAGGGTTTAAAAAAACTTGGACAGTCCATAGAGTCTTCCTATTCCAGTATACAAAAGTTGGTCATAAGTCATTTGCAGAGGTAAGTTGCAGAATTTCCAGTGAACTATAGATAAAATGTCATACTGCACACTCTGCTCACAGTGGGCTGTATTGGTCGTTCTTCATATGTAGCTGTGCTGGTGCACAGACTGTGATCATGTCAAGATGAATACAGTATAAATCCCCTTACTTTTTTGTAAAGGGAACTATTCAAGTATTTTATACGGTGTCTGTGACACATCGTCTGTATGTCACTGCCTGGTGTGTTCATGGATATATGCAAAATATTCACACCAACTTCGTGTGTTGGTTAAAATCCTTTTACAACATTTGCTTTTCTGTGAGGTGATACTTGAACTCTTATATGCCAAACCACTTCATAAAACTCTCCACTTTGCACGTTAAATGCTAAAAACGTAGAATGCAGTGAATTACCACAGGGTAACTAATATTCTACCACTTTGATCTGCCTTTCTAGTGGCTCTGAGGCGCTGTTGTACCACTTAAGTGAATTGAAAGGAATGGCTTTATGGAAACAAAAATATGAGTCTCTGGGATTAGATGCATCTGGAATTGAAGGTACAGTAGAATGTGTGTTACCCGCTCTGATTTCACTTTTGAAAGCTTGATAATAATAGTTAACTCTTTTGCAGAGGCTATTACTGCTGTTGGGTCTTTCATACTGAAAGCAAATGAGCTTCTTCAGTAAGTACAAAGTGTGGAAAACATAAAAAAAATTGTCTTTTGAGCCTTGTATCTAAGGGGAGGCATGTGGATGGGTATTGAGGAGGCTGGGAAAGTAAGGGTTCTGTCTTGGTGGTGAGCATTTTGCCTTGCCATGCTGCATCTTGCACACTCATACCCCAAGAGTAACATTAGTTGGGAGGTTGCATTGGGCATTTCTAAAAGAAAAAAACCCAAAAGATAGTGCTAGCAGGTCTTCCTGTAGCAAAGATGGGTACTTGAGACTGGAACAGCTTCACATTTAGATCTGGTAATTTCTTTTCTTGTTTCTTGCTCAGAGTTATCGACAGTAGTATGAAAAACTTCAAAGCATTTTTTCGATGGCTCTATGTTGGTAAGCTTGATGACATCTAGTAAGCATCTAGTATATGTTTTGTACCGTAAGCATGCAAGCATCATCAAGAAATAACGATCTATTTCTACTATAAAAAAAATTCTGGACACCTAAAAGGTTACAGCTGATGAGGCAAGAATAATTGTAGTGTTAAACATGCAGATCATATATTGATAGTAGTCCAGACTTGTCTGCTTCATAAGCAATTTGCTGGTCTTGATTTGGAGATATTAAAGGACTTCAATTTGTAGCCTAACTCTACTTTACTCTGCCACTTGCTGCTTTCTCTTGTGGAAACCTAGTTAGCTGGGAGGTTATGCACAGAGATCAACAGTCTTTGAATGATACATTTTAATAGCCGCCTTCAATTGCAGCTGGGTAGCCACAGGTAAAAAGTTAGAGGGACATGCAGAACACTGTACTTTAGCCTGCTTGTTTTTATAAAGTTGTTATGGATAGGTTTATAATTTTTAATTGATGTTTTTAGAACCACTTTACAAAAACCTAAGCAGTTTTTATTGTAAAAGCACCAGAAATGCAGTGTTAGCATTTACTAGCAGGAATTTGATAATTTTAATTTTAAAAATTGGAGAAAGCAGAAGTATCAGTGCCATAATATTAGAACTTTTAATGTTCACTGTAACTGTTTATGTTTAAACTAAATACTAGAAAATTTCCAGTGATCAGTAGTCTGATTTCAGCAATTAAGGATATTTAAGCCTCACTGATGTCAAATTACTTAGATGGAATTATCTTAAAGCACATTACTTTGGACATTATAGTATTTGTCTTTTATATGTATTCATTTTATTACTCTTAATATGTACATAAATGAATTATTATGAACCCTTTTTATAATAGACTTATCTCAGTCTTGTAGAGAGTACAATGTAGTTAGAAAATATTAAAGATAAAATTATCCAATACTTATATTGTAAACTAATGTGACAGATGAGGCTTAATTTCAGTCTCAATTCATTATTCTTCATTGCAGAATCTCCTGTTTTATTGTCAGTGTCTTATTACATAGTCATGGAAAATTAAGAGTATTAGGAAAACATGTTCATATCAGTGCAGTAAGAATATAATTTTTCCCTCAGCCATGTTAAGGATGTCAGAAGATCATGTGCTTCCAGAACTGAACAAGGTAGTAGTAACATTTTTAATACATGGTACTGTACCCTCTATTCTGCTTGACTTAGAGCAAGATGAAAGGTTTATTTTTGTTCCAAAACTTAAAAAAATGGTGTCTGTAATTTCTTTGAGAAAGTTGATGCCTTATTCTGTTTTCTTTGATAATTCTACTCTTTCTAGTACACTGTAACTGAATGTGAGACCTCTGCTTATAGCAGCTCTTTATATTCCCTAAATGACTTAAGTTATTGGAATGAGATTTTAATATCCTTACCAGTGCTCTGGTGGAGGATATGGAATACCCCTGCGTGAGTTTTGCAGACACTGTCACACTGAGTGAGCTAGTTAATAGGCTTGAGGTCAGAGGTGCCTTCCTAAGGGAAATGGATAGGCTGGTGGGAATGGTCAGATAGGGACCTCCACAAGTTCAGCAAGGACAAGTGCAAGATTCTGTCCTGGGTGTGAGTAACCCCTGCAGTTGCACAGCAGGACCCCAGCTGGCTAGGAAGCAGCTCTGTGAGATGTACTTGAGGATGCTGGTGGATGCAAGCTGGGTATGAGCCAGCAGTGTGCTCTGGCAGCAAAGGCAGCCAAGAGTAACCTGGGCTGTAGTACAAGAGCATATCCAGGAGGTCAAGGGAAGTGACTTTGACCCTCCTTATTCAGCACTTGTTAAATTGCATGCAGAATATTTTCTCCAGTTTGGGAGCCTTTCTACATGAATTCATAGAGACATGAATAAGCTGGAGTGAGTTTAGCAGAGGAATCCCAGATAAGTTGGAGGCTGGAGCCAGTGAGGGCAGGTTGAGGGAGCTGCACTTGCTTAGCCTACATAACATGCTCTGTGGTCATCGAGGTGTTTTTCTTACCCTTTGCTTTTCTCATCTTTTTTTTTTTTTTTTTTTTTTTTTTTTTTTTTTTGCTGCCTGAGGACTGAATGCTTATGAATTCTGCATTTTATTTACACTTNTGTGTACACGTTTTTTGTTTTAGATGACTCAAAAAGATATCACTTTTGTTGCTGATTTTCTTACTGAGCACTTCAATGAGGTAAGTTACATTGGTTTGCCAGGTACAGCATCTGGCTGTATTTCTGCTGCTGAGAATTGTAAATCTTACAATAATTCAGTCATCTTTTTCATATAATACTTATTAATTTTGGGTTCAAATAATGGGTTTGCATTATTTTTTTCAGGCACCAGAACTTTACAATCGTAAAGGAAAATACTTCAATGTGGAGAGAGTTGGTCAGGTAAAGAACTAGGGAGTCAATGGAAAAAGAATAAATGAGAAAATTCTTGGTTGGAGAAGCTTTTGAAGTAGTGCTCAGTTTCTGTCTCTGTCCCTTTTACTCCGAGTTGCACATTCCAGTGATGATAAAGGAGGCTATTTTCATTGTTTTCCACTATTATTATCAAGAAAGGAAAATATCTTATAGTTTTACCTTACTCCTGCTGTATTTTTAGTAAAGAGTGAAACTTCTTCACAGCCAGAAATACCGATGTAAAACCAAAATATGTGTGTCTTTCTGGATTTCATCACTGGGTTGCAAAACTTTTGTGCTCAAACCTGATATAAAAATCAGTTTCTTATGGAAGCATCACTGTGTGGTCTTAGATGATAGTTGATTTTTCTTCTTATTCCTAGAAGGATTGGAATATGTAATTTTAAGAATTGGGCATATTAAGAAATATTTGAGAGTTGTGAGTGGAAAGGTTGGAGGTGGATTCTGATGTCCCTTATTCTTAAAATGGAATTTTACAGATGTCTGTTTCTTTTCCAGTACTTGAAAGATGAAGATGATGACCTTGTATCACCACCTAATACAGAGGGAAACCAGTGGTTTGACTTTCTTAAAAATAGTACTCATCTCAAAGGTAATGCGTGCTTCAGTAAAAAGTAACAGTTAATGCAAGATATGCATAGAATGTATCAAACTCAGAAGAGCAATCCGCTTTTTCATGCTTACGGGTTATTTCGATAGTGTTAGTCATAGGTCTCCATCTGAGTAAAATAAAATAAGTGGGCCTTGTTGTTTTACATGGGCTTTATGTAGCTGCTTACCCAGTCAGTTACCATTTTCTGGATATTAGAAATTTCCTACATTACCAGTCTGAGAAATGTTGGCTTGAAAGGAATCCCAGGAGATGCCTATTTTAGGATACTTCAATTCTAGTTCAAGGAAGTAATAATTATGCTTAGGACATTTTCCAGAGATATGACCTAACTTTTTCTCTTTTGCTGGACTCTGAGACTATTTTGTTAATTAGTGGTGGAAAAAGGAAGTAAGAGTTTATAAGAAGCTGATTGTGAAAATGATTCTTGTTTAATTTTAGAAACCCTAGACTGGAAACCATGTTCTGTCTTGTAATAGAATTTGCTATAGCTGCCTTTTTCTGCCTGTTTAATTCATTTGAAAAGTGGGAAGTGATAGCATTTTAGTTTGGAAAACTAGTATTTAGAAAATATGTTTTTAGACATACTTGGAAAATATGTTTGCTATTTTAAATGTATAGACTACTTGACTGGTTGTTTGTCTCACTACCTAAGGTTTGTGACTGTAGAAATCTTTTCTGAGTGCTTTTGTGGTATTGATTTTGCAAGTATTGAGATGTTTGTCTTCCTCTCAGAACTGTTAAGATTTATAGGATGAGTAATGCCTCTGTCATTGAAACTTTGTAGCTACCTTTGATGTTTGATATTGCTCTGGTTGATGTAACTTTTAGCACTTTTCCAGCTAAACATTGGAAAAGAGACATGTTACTTAAATAGTGAGATTTGTATCTCAAGCAAAATGTCTTACAAAGTAATTCATTTAATAACAACAAATCAGTTCTACTGAAGACAAGTCATAGCTACTACAAAAAATATGGAAATAGTTTTGCTTAAACAAGGTGTTTTGGCAGCTGTGTTTGTAGCTTTTGGATAAATGCAATTCCAAGTTTGCCATTTTGAATGGGCTGTGAAGAAAAGCTGAAGGGGCAGGCGGGCAGGCCTCCATTTCTCACTCATTTATCTGATTTCATATTATAATCCAGTTACTTGAGTTAGAATTATTATCGGGGAATAATAACTAGGTAGTCACCTAATGCAACCAATGCAGGGCTAATTTTGAAGCTAGATTGGGGTTGTGCAGTTGAGTCCTTGACATCTGCAACAGTGGAGCAACCATGTTAGCCATTGCTTCTCTAGGCTGAACTAACCCAGCCCCCCAGCTTCTCCTTGTAAAGCAAGTTCTCTCTTCCTGTAGCTGTTTGATTGACCCTCCACTGGACTCATTCCGGTTTGTCACTTTAATAACAGCATAGTATGTAGTTACAGAGATTCAAGCATTTTTTAAATGAAATTTTGTCTGTTCACAGAAAGTCCGCTTCTCTTTCCCTACTATCCTGAGAAGTCACTGCATTTTGTCAAAAGGCAGATGGAAGGGGTCATTGATCAGTGTTTACAAAAACCAGCAGTAAGTTCAATTTCTAGAGATGATAACTGTCTTTTAGGGGTGGTAGTACCCATGCTTAGCGAGGCCTGAGGTTTTAATATGTACTTTTGAGTGCTTACAACTTCAGCTTAGTATGTAGCCCAGCTTAACCACTAATGGGATATCTCATGCTTTTGGCAAGGGAGAGCATAATGGGGAATTTTTTTTGTTTGTTTCATTTCTTCTGTTCCAATGTTATTGGGATCTGTTTTTAATGTTAATTAGCTTGGTGTGTGTGCGCTGTGTAACTAGATAACTAGGCAATACATTAATCTACATATGATGAAGAAACATAAAGCAAGTGTGTCAAGTGACACTAGTGTTTGCATTAAGGATGCTTATTCCAGCATAAATATCGGTAGATTTTTCTTTCAGATATATTTAGGTGGTTAGTTTCATTGGTGGGTTTGGGGTTAGAGTTTTTTTTACCTTGAAGGTGTATAATTATGTCTGCATGTTTTTGCCTATTTTCACTGTGTTTATTAGGTTGTAATTGGGAAGTCAGTGCATCAAGCGGTCTGTATGTCTCTTTACAAAACTTCTCAAAGGTATTTCTTTACGCTTATTTCTAAAGCTCAGTTGCACAAAATTACAGTGGCATTTTATAAAAGGCTTTATTTTTTCATTTTCAGTGAAGACTCCACCCCTCAGTTATTTAAGCTACCATTTCTGTAAGTCTTCTGTTATTTCTTGTTCTACGTCATTTACAAATTATTAAAACCTGACCTAAATTTTAATTTCTTCCTCCCATGTTACAGGTGGAATGACAAAATGTCTAACATACATTATGTTCTCTTCACCATGTTAGAAAATTCTATTTCTAAAATACACATTTTGAGAAGACATACTGATACTTCCAGGTAAGTCAAAAAGGGGGAAGAAGTGGTTGGGGAGCTTCATCACATATGTACAGAGAGAGTTATAATTTTATTTTTTTGCAAAAAGAAGGAATGAGCACAGATTAACAGAATGGTCAGGGCTGGAAGGGACCTCTGGAGATCAGCTAGTCTAATCCCCTGCTAAAGCAGGACCACCCAGAGCAGGTTGCACAGTATTGTGTCCAGGTGGGTTTTGAATATCTCCAGAGGAGACCCCACAGTCCCTCTGGGCAGGCTGTTCCAGTGCTCTGCCACCCTCAATGTGAAAAAGTTTTTCCTCAGATAGAACTTCCTATGTTCCAGTTTGTGTCCATTGCCCTTTATCTTGTCACTGGGCACTGCAGAGAAGAGGCTAGACACCCATCCTTCAGGTATTTTTAAGTGTTGACCAGATCCCTTCTCAGTCTTCTCTGGGATAAAGAGACCCAACTCTCTCAGCCTTTCCTCATAGGAGAGATGCTCCAGTCCCCTCATCGTCTTTGTAGTCCTCTGCTGGACTCTCTCCAAAACTTTCTTGAACTGTGGAGTCCAGAACTGGACACAGTGGTGCAGATGTGGCCTCTCCAGGGCAGAGCAGAGGGAGAGGGGAACCTCCTCTGACCTGCTGACCACACTGCTCTTAATGCACCCCAGATACCACTGGCCTTCTTGATCACGAGGGTACGGCTGGCTCATGGAGAGCTGGTTGTTGATCAGGACTCGCAGGTTCTTCCACGCAGAGCTGTTTCCCAGCCCCTAACCTGTTCTGGTTCCCAGGGTTGTTCTTCCCTAGGTGCAGAACCCTACACTTGCCCTTGTTGAACTTCTTCTGGTTCCTCTTCTCCCAGCTCTCTAGTCTGTCAAGATCTTGTTGAATGGCAGCACAGCCTTCTGTGTGTCATCCCCTTCTCCCAGTTTACTGGGTTTACTGGGACAGTAAGGGAGCGAGAAATAACAATAATAGGACTTCAGAACAAAATATACAAAATTTGTGATACACAGTGCAGTTTCTCACTGAACTGCTCAACTCGCCATAGAGCCTGGAGCTGTCCCATCCCTAAACCATGTGTGGAGCCATGTGCTCCTCCCCCACCAGCCCCCCTGTATGCTGAGCATGATGCCATATAGTATGGAATATGCCTTTGGACAGTTTGGCTCACCTGTCCTGGCTGTGTCCCCTCCCAGCTTCCTGGGTGCCCCCAACTATTCATTAGCAGGTAGCATCCATGGCCAAGTCCACCACTCGATCACAGGCCCATCTGTACTGAACAGGACATCAAGCCAGCCCTACCACCAGTACCAAAACCCTGCCATGCAAACCCAAACCAGCTCATTTTCTGTAGATTTGAATAAGAAGTATCTCAGCAGACCTGAGACTAGGACTAGTAAGCCAGGAGTTCAGCAAAGTGTAGCCCAGAAGGCAGCTGCAGTTTCCCATTTGACTCCATTAATCAACTATGTTTTGCTGAGGGACAGAAATCAAAAGGTTTCCATTCACCAGTTACATTCTGTGATGTAGCATTGTATTGTGCCAGGCTTGGACAGGCTTATTCTTTGTCTTACCACAGTTGCCATTGGAGATTTTGGATTTTTTATGAATGGAGATTGGTCACTGAGATAACAAACACTGTTATTCTAGGTCTGTCAGTAATGGAATTCTTGCAGTAGAGTTTGGAAACTTCTTGAACAACAGTATAAATGAGAGCTCAGACTCCAGCAGGTCAGTACATTTTATTCCAGATTACTAAATTGAAGATCATGTTTTCTAGTGTTTATTTTTCATCAGGATAACTTCTTGGGCATTATTTTTTTTGTTTCTAACCTGAAAGTCGGTGCTTCAGATGGTGGAGCAGCTTGTGGTCCCCATTTGAGTCAGGCTGTAAGAAATTACACAGGTGCCTGAAGTTGCAGAATTGTGACTTTATTTTTCCCTTCATCTCATGGCAAGTAAACTTCAGTTTTCCTGTTGAAAACTGGAGCTTTAGCATACGTCCAAGAAACAAAGCTAGCTGGAAACAGCTATTTCTTACATCTGTGATGTTCTTGAAGATGGAGTGAGACTTGATAAGCCTGAAGGAAGGCATTTTAGAAGGCATGGCAGGCTAAGGTCACTCTTCTCATGCGAAAAGGCCAGAGGTGATTGCCCTCAGTACCTTTGGTTGCATTTCTAAATTTTCTTTGATGTTTGTGTTTACTGTTTCTCATATTTCACCTGAAATGGGGAAAGAAAATAAGATTGCTAGTAAATTTTGTTGATTTTTTTCGTTTTTTTTTTTTTCCTATCAGAATAATTTTTCCTGCATAAAACAGTAGTCTGACATGGTTATGGCTTAGCTGCATCACTGACCTCTTTTTGTCATTTACTGCAAAGCTCACTGATATCGCCTGGGTACTTTTTAACATGAACACTCTGTAACTTATAAATATTTTAGTTCCCTATTCACTTCTGTTCCTTGATGTTTTCTAAATTATAGGTGCTACAGTTGCTTAGATGCACACTTCTACGATGATGAAACTGTAACTGTAGTTCTGAAGGAGAGTGTGGAACAAGAGGGAAAAGAGAGAGTCTTGGCTCAGCTGCCTCTGTCGTCAGTATACACAGATGAGGACCAAGACAGGGAATTCATCTGGGACTCTACTAAAAGGTACTGAAAAACTTTGAGCAGCTCTGAAAATGCAGAACTGAAACAGATTAAGCAGATAATCTAAGTACAGTTACCCATACTTTGTGTGTGCAAATATTTTAAAGACAATACCTCTGTTCTTGCCAGGGAGAGTGGTGTAGAGAGATAGAAGCTTCCTAAACAGTTTTCTGGGTGTTTTGGTGTATTAAGATTGGCTTTGCTTTTCTGAGACTGTATTACTTGTGTACATGGCCCTCTTGAAATGGGACGATTAATTGAAGATATCCTGTAGAATCAAAAATCTTTTCTTCAGGGGCTGCTAACCTTGCTAGTCAAAAGACTTAAATTTCAGGACATTTTCAGCATATTTGCTTATATGCCTCTGCCTTGTAATAAGGATACACAGATATATCTTCATCTTTTCACTGGTAGTTACACAACTGTTGTCACCTTAGTCTTGAAACATCAGAATTGGCACCTGTCTGTGTGTTGTTCAGGAGAGCATCTGGGGTTATTGAATGCACACACACACACATGCACACATGCACACACACACAAGGCCAAACATAATTCAAGCATTGCATCCAGTCTTTTAGTTGTGCCTCATTGCTGTTTTTTTCTTGCTGTTCTCTGGTGGTTTGCTTGAGGTTTTATTTTACACCAAAATAAAGAGCCATACTGATCTGTAATTTTTTTTTAATGCCACAAAGACACTGTGCATTGAGGAATTAAGAGGAACCATGAAGAGCAAGTCCAGACTAATTCTGGCCACTGGCAGGGGGGTCCTTCATGCAGTCCCTATGAGTGGTGATGAACTGACATATTTTTGAAGGGTCACAGGTACCAAACCTCTGTGTAAATGGGGGCATTGTCTCTGGGACATTGTTCAGAAACTCTTCTTGCAGAGGGGAGGTTTGAAGGAAGGCCATCCTCATGCTCCTGCTGTAGCTGTTAGTAAGGGGAAGATCAGGCTTTACAAGTCCCTTTTTGTGTTTACCTCAGTTGAAACATGCTGTCTCCACTGTTGGATACCCTGCCCTAGAACATCTGTAGCCAGAGGTACAGTGGTTTCAGATACTTACCTGCTTGCTACGTATGATATAAAAACCCCTAAACTTAGACATAAAAAAAGAATTAGGCTGACTAAGGTTTTTCTTGGTAGTGGAATTGTTTCTTATATACAAGGTTTGTACTTTTCTTCCTGTGTGCAGGCTGGATGAGCAAAGTGATGAGATAACCACACGTACTGTCTGCTTGGAGAATCAGTGGAGAGTTCTGGAAAACATGAAAGCTCAGTATGTTGCTGTAAATGGCATTAGAAAAGTTTCCTGTGTGGTGAGTACAGTCTCTGTGAACAAGCCTGTAAACTGTTAAAGAAAATGTGCCACCCGGGCTGGAGAGAGTGAAGACTCATTTCTGCCAATTTAGTGAGGTTTTTTTGTTTTTTTTTAACAAGTAGATTATTCTTTAATAATCTGTTGTGTTAGGTCAGTATCCTGACACACATATAACATGGAAAAGCTTTTAACAGAAGTTAACAGGTCTACTTGCTGTACTTTTCAGTGCACAGAGAAATAAAAAAGTTAATTTCCTCAATACCTCCATTTCAGAGTTAAAGGCTGTTTTCAAAGCTGTTGACTGACACTTAAACAGTATTGGTGCCTTTATTTACTAACAGAAATTTCTTAATGTCTCTATAGCTAAGTTCAAATCTCCGTCACGTGAGAGTGTTTGAGATGGATGTAGAGGATGATGGGGAAGTTGAGGAAGAGGAGGAAGAAGAAACCACTCATGTTGCAGCTGGGGAACCTGATGAACTAAATCAATCTGCAGATAGCCAGGGCAATGTGTGTGATGCATCTGCTGAAGAGCTACCTGATGAAACAGAAGAACAAGAAACAAGTCTGGATCCTTGACATAGGCTTTTATACTGGTAAAGGGACAAGACTGTAATGTCACTTCAGGCTGCTGAGATGACGTATCCTCTACCCACTCAAGCAGCATGTAGTAGGATGTTGCGTGTCAGAATTGCATACTGTTTCTCAGCTAAGACTGCATTCTAGAGTATGTATATATGACCTTCTTTTTGTATGACATATGGTTTGGTATGAACTAAATTTCCTTGAAAACTTTTTCAGTTGCAGTTTTTTATAGGTGAGAAGAAAAAGAAGTGCCAGCTGACATTTTTGTAGTTAACCTGTTGCTAAGACGAACTTGTGAAAGCAACAAAACTCAGGACTGAAGTCTTCTCAGACTTTGTGTTCTAGCAGTGAGTGCAGAAGCTTCCTGTAGAGCCAAAATGTAAGAGTGTGTATGGTGGACAGCAAGCTTGCAGACCAGCATAAGGCTAGTCACAAAATTTAGCAATTGTTACTTAAATACAGACTTTTAAAAACTCTTTTGATAACAGTACAGTGTTACAATCTGTGCAGTTCTTCAGTTCTCAATGCCACATCTGTGTGTGTGTACATGTGTATGTTCTGTCAAATGTTTGCATGTGTCGGCCTGCCTTCTGTGAGATTGTTCTGGAAAGCCTGGCTTCTCCATCTGGGATTTCTGTAAGGAAAACTACAACATTAAAAAATTATTATTATTTAAAAATTATAAAAAAATATATATATTTTTTTTATTATTCCGATGTGGCATTGTATAGGCTCTACAGTAGTTATGTCCATTGCTAATATTTTTATATTGCGATAGGAGTGGCATAGTGCTAAGCAGTAGAAGGTAGAAACAGTGTTTAGAAATTAGAATGTTTTCTTCTTCCCTGCTAGTTGTCAGAGTTTTAACTGACTTAAAGCTCTTTGAGCGGTGCTGCTGAATGCATGATCTTCCTTCAGAACAGTGAGCGTACCCTGTATTTGTGAAGAGGACCAGGTCTTATGCATGTGCTCCATTCTGTACTTCATAAATAAATATCTCTTCTGAAGTTGCTATTTAGAATTGCAAAAATCAAATACTAGACTTATTCTCTTCCTCTTGTTTTGAAATATGCTGTTTTTAAGTAACTGGTTTTTAAAGTGGACTTTGGAAGTTTTTGGGCTGTTTGGGGGAGCAAAACCAAGTAAGCAAAGCTGTTTTCAGTAAACGGGGAGTAAACAAAGCTCTTTAGTTTTGAGAGGGATTTATTTTTTCCTTCCCTTAAACTCCTGGAGAGTGGCTTGCTGTTCAGCATTCTCACCTAACAGATGCTAATTGTGGAAGGCACAATGAAGCTGTAGGACAGGAGTGGCATTCAAAATGCCCATTCAAAATGCTGTGTATTTTCTCTGTAGAGCAGTTACTCTTGATAAGAAATTGCTGCTACAACAGAACCCACTGAGCTTAAGTCTGGCCTTGTGTTCTTCCTGGAAGCTTTTGCTCTGATCTAACTTTAAAAAATTGTCACACTAGAGTGCTTGGAAACAATTGCTTTGCTGTGCTTTCTGCTAAGTAGTTTTAGTCTCTGGGTATATGGAAATCTGATCTGTCATGCCCGTAATGGTTTCTAAATTTGTGTTAATAGCAGGTGTGTCCTGTGCCATGGGGGGGTTATGCCCTTCAGAAATCTCCCTGAGGTTATTCTGTGCATCTTACTAGTCCACTCTCAGATATACTTGAGTCAGTGAGAGTTTTGTTGTTGACTTGAATAAGTATGTTTAGACTTTCTGCATTTCATAGTGATGTGATATGAGTGTGCTGCTTTAGGTCAGTGCTTGTGAATGCATTGCTGATTCCTTCTGTCAGACTTACTTTCTGTACCAGATTTCTGTAGTAATAAATGTGTTATGTGCTTATGCATTTGGTTTTTTTAAAGGGTGATAGGAAATACTTGATTCTCCAGAATTTTGGTGGTGTCTGGATGTGATGATCTGACCACTTTGATCTCTTCATCTTTTTTATGCTAACTGAAGACTCATTCAACCTTTTTCTGTCATGAGTTCTCATCATTCCTTGATAGGTTGTGGTCAAAAGAACTTTTACCTTCTTAGCAAGTGTGCAAACAATCCACTCTTTGTAATACTAATCTTTAGATCTGTTAAGAATGATCTACTGGTGCCTCTCTTTTTAATATCCACCTGTTTTATGTGTGGCATTTCTAGTGTTTCTCTAGTGATCTTGGGCAGCTTTTATTTTCTGCTGTTTACCTTGTGTAATCCCTTTTACAGAGCTTTGGCCAATGCCTTTTCTGCCTGGTCTCTAACACTTGAAAACTTGAAACATTGCTGAGTTTCTGCTTCAGTCTCTCACCAGTTGTGAGTTGGAGTGGGTCCAGAGGAGGCCATGAAGATGATCAGGGGCCTGGAGCATCGCCCCTCTGAGGACGGGCTGAGGGAGCTGGGCCTGTTCAGCCTGGAGAAGAGAAAGCTGTGGGGGGGACCTCATTGGAGCCTTCCAGTACTTAAAGGGAACGTACAGAGAAGAGAGGAGTTGGATTTTTACAAGGTTAGATAGTGGTAGGATATGGGGGGATGGATTTAAGCTAAAGGAGCAATGGTTTAGAATAGATATCTTCACAGAGAGTGTGGTGAGGTGCTGGAATGGGCTGCCCAGAGAGGGGGTGGATGCCCCAGCCCTGGAGGTGTTCAAAGCCAGGTTGGATGGGTCCCTGGGCAACCATGCCTTGCTGCAGGCCTGGAGGTTGGTGGCCCTGCCTGTGGCAGGGGAGTTGGAACTCGATGAACCGTGGGATCCCTTCCAACCCAGACCAGTCTGTGATTCTGTGATGCTGTTTTGCTTCACAGCTTGGGCATACCATGGTGCTGCTGCCTTCTACTTATATGGATTTCATTGGATGCTTGTAAGTGCCTTAATAAATGACTGCTTCAGTAGCTCATCAAGACAGGAGATGGATGGAATGCGATAGTGTACAAAAGCTTGCTTCAGTAAAGACTTTCTTTTTGCAGAGGAGAAGAGATTGTATATTTTTGGAACCATGTCTACAGTTGGTCCTTATGCTACTTGGCTTTGAGAAACCTACTTCAAAAAAAGTGTATAGGTAAACCATGTCAGAATGGGAATGCCATCTACATAAAGTACTTAAGTTCTTTTGTAAGTTTCTGTGTTAATATCTGTAGCCAGAGTTGGGTCTTATATACTGCAATAATATCCAATAAGACCTCTCGCTACCTTAAACTATCTGCTGCTCTTGAAACTGTGACTCTAATTTCTTGCTTCACAAGCTGTTTTAGGGTAAAACTGACTTGGCTTGTGCTGTTAAAGAGTGACAGTAGTCTAAGAAGGCATTTTGGAGAGGGGGAGACTTTCTTCATGGATCAGTTCATAATAAGCAGCAAGGACAATATGTATGAATGAGAAGAGAGTATGAAAGGAATTTAGTGGAATAAGTTGCAAGGAGAGATGCAAAATGACATGGGGATATCTATGGAGAATGCCACCGTGGAGGAATTCTAAGAAAAAAAAAAACAAACAACCAAAACAACAAACACTAAACTAGCTCTGGAATTGGAAGAGAAGAAATGCCCCTTTTGGGTGAACAAAACACATTTGACTATACCACTATACTGTGGTAAGTAATAGAGCTGCTAGCAAATCAGTCTGGAGACAGCTGGTGCCAGCAAAGTCCAGGGCTGAAGTAAGCGATAATGGGATATAAATGCAGTGTGGGTGTTCTGGCCTTCTTACCCTAGGGGGTAATATATGGCCACTACTCCTAGCTGTCAGTTTTATGGCTCTGCTGGCAGCTCTGCGCAAATTATGTAATCATGCCTGCTCCTGTGTATCAAAAAACCTCAGGTGGTTTTGTGCAGTTCTCACGCTTAACCTAGAGGATAAAGAATCCTGTCAGGTTTAATTTTTACAGTTCTCACCAGGAGCCCTGCCTCTTACAGCGAGCCTGTTCTTGAGAAAAAGAAAAGAACCACTTAAGGCTTAGTATAGGGAACAAGAGACTTTCTAAATCTGTACTCTTACTGTTGCACAAAAAGAATTCAGTCCAATGCAGTTGCATGTTGGATCTGGTGTTGGAGTTCTCTTCATGTATTGTTGAATCTGTTCTGCTTCTAAGAGGCCAATTATTTATTTTGCTTGACTGTAAAATGTTGAATTCTGCACTTTATATTATGGTATGTGCTAGTCACCTGAGAAGGTAAGGTTCAGGAACTTCTTCCAAACTAAGATAGGATTTGAAAAAAGCCGCCTTTTTCTCACCCTTGTGATTCTTCTACAGATTTACAGGTGCAGTCATTATTTGCTGTACTGTTGTTTCCTTAAATTATTAAAATAAACTCAGAGATTTAATTTTGCTTCTTGTAATTCTCAAAAGAATTCAATTATAAATTCTATAATGAAGATTACTTTACCTCAGGTGAACTGAAAATCATCTCTTTAACAGCTGCTATAGATAAGACCTACAGGGGCAAAGGTAAGGAATTTGTTCATTTGGTCACATATTTATTTTAGACTGCTGAGGTAACCTATGGTTTCCTTATGCTAGCACAAAGACTAGTGCTTTCAAACATTGCAATAAACTGAAGAACAATAAATGTTATCTTTCCATATGTTGTATTAACCATACTCCCTTCACAGTGCTATTCTAGAAGCAAATGGATAATGCTTTTTGCCTTCTGTTTTAGACATGTGCAGTGCTTGTCGTGTCCCTTCTCTTGCAGCTAATCTATACCAGGCTTGATGTTCCAGCTATTCAGATAAAATGTTCAGAATATTGAAATCATAGAATCATAGAATGACTGGAGTTGGAAGGGACTCCCAGAGGTCATCTAGTCCAACCCCCCTGCAAGAAGCAGGGACACCCCCAACTAGATCAGGTTGCTCAGGGCCTCATGCAACCTGGCCTTGAACGTATCCAGGGATGGGGCATCCACCACTTCTCTGGGCAACCTGTTCCCAGAAATGCTGGAGGAGGATGGCAGGCATCAGTAGTCACTGTGGTTTCCAGATACGAATTTTGAAGTGATGCTGTTTTGATCAGTTGCAGGAAAAACAACATATTATTTGCCCTGATTTTTTTTTTTTTTTAAGTATTAAGACAGGAATCATAGGCTCATAATTCTTTGGGTTAGAAGGGATCTCAAAGATTAACTAGTTCCTAGTGTGTAAAGCAGATGGGAGGGTTAGGGTCTTTTTTTCCGTTGTGGTGTTTAGGTTTGGTTTAGGTTTTGTTTCTCCTGTGGTACCTAGAAAATAGTCTCTTCTAAATGAGTTTATTTTCTAGAACCTCTTTTGATGTACACTAATCCCTTGAGAGGAATAACAGGATGGTTATTAGGAGGCTGTTAAAGGGACTAATATTGTAAGACAACTTGTTTATGGCCAAATTATGGTTAGGTCACTTTTTGTCTTAAAATATTGTACAGTTCTGTTGTACACTGAAATAATTTCTCTGCTTTGTTTTACAAGTGTTTATAATTTCTGTAGTTCTCTTCCATGGTTGGTAGTCACTGAGTTTATGGAGAATTTTAATAGCATTAAAGACATTAAGACTGGTATGAATGAGAATGTCTGGGAGTAGAGGTACCAGAAGGAATAATGCCAGCAGAAGAGCTATAAGAATGGCATGTATAGAAGTCCCTTAGATTAGCAAGTTATCAAAATCCTAGCATGTGTCTGTGTGGAAAGGGCATGAGCAAATCCTGATGACTCTTACAGGCAGGACAAGATGGACTGACTGATTGCTGATAGTTACCAAAGGGTACAAAAAAGTCTATACAAAACCAGCACTTGGTTCGAAGTTTCGGCACTTGCATTTTGCAGACTTCTTGGACATACACATCCAAGTACTTGTGAGTACATGGTTGTGAGGGTGTGAGTGAATGAAATCAGTTTGGTTTAAAATTAAATGCGCTTCTCATACCTATCTGATGTTATGATTTCCTGTGTTGCTGCTGCAGTGTTGCTTCCATAAGAAATAATCACATAGAGGAGCAGGTGGTTTAGACAAGTAGATTTATGAGGCTTGAGAGGATGGACCCAATCTAGAAAGCATGATGAGAAAGTGGAGAGCAAGAACTGGATGCAAAGATTTTCAGCAATGTATGTGATGAGATCATATTTGAAGACTTCAAATACTAGTTGAGAATTTAGGGGTATGTTGATTTCTCAATGGTATCTATTAATCATCTTGATGCTTGAATGCAATTTAAAATCAAATGGTTCTGGGCCAAATTCTGCCTTTGTTTGTCCGTACAGAAGGTTACTGGAGGCTCCTGGACACAATTAAAAGCAGATTTTTTTCCCCCTGTTAAATTCCTACTACGTTTATGTCAACAATTAGATCTGACCTACTTCTTGGTCTGGTTCTCACCAGAACTTACAACAGAGATTGATGGCCATGAAGGGTCAATGATACCATGACTTACAATAAATGTATAAAAATAGTTCCTCATACTTGGCGTCAATATCCAGACTACAATAAAAAAGGATATAAACAAGCAGAGCTGAGTGCTTCATGTGAATTGCAGAAGACACTGATGTTCCTAAAATGGGGTCCTGCAAGTAACAGGTGACAAAGGCTTCCAGTTTCCCAACTACATGTTTCACTTCCCCTCCTTAGTAGTTAATTCTCAGAGTTGATGCCTGCCTTCTAGTAAAAGCAAGCATTAATCTGAAATCAGAAGTGGCTATGTGAGTGGGCTTTCACCTTTTAGTTATTTCACATGCAGATGACTTTCTTCCTTACAAATTTGGGGTATTATTTTGACTGCAGGGAGGATGTACAGTGCTAGGTGTACTGTGCCCCCAGATAGACGACATTGTTTGTACCTGGGAGATTCATGTTCAAGGACTTTTTCTGGTAATCCATAAATACATGACTAATACAGTGTGTGGTTTTCTCCCTTTTCCAGTCAAATTTTAAAGTACTTCTTAAAATGGAATGAATATTGTCTTTATCTGAAGAATCACTGTAGTTGGTGGAAGTATTGATCACATACAAATAACAGGTGTGAAATCATCTTACAAAGATGCACTCTGTATTTTGGAGAAGCTTGAAGTTACTGAAGGTTGACAGAAAGTAAGATCTGATTCAAACCAAAGGATCTGGCGGCTAGCTCAGGCAGAATGACACTCAGAATTGGTTTGAGTTGGGTTTCAGAGAGGTGATAGATTGAGATGACCAAAGTGTCAGGGACTTCAAACAAATTGCAGCTGGAGTAGAATGAAGAGATGCAGTCCCCTCTTTCCTGTGTCCCCAGTATGTTTTATTGTTGTAGATTACTGGTAATTCCTTTATCTGAAACTTGATCACTCAATACTGAGTGAAGGAACAACCTTATCTGTCATGGTCAAATATCTTGACACTTTCCTGGCATGATCCCAGCTCTAGCCAAAGTCCTGTGCCACCCTGTCCTTAACCCAGCAAAGATGATCCAGGGTCAGCTTTTGGTTCTAAAGTCCTGGTCAAAGGACATCTCCCAACAAGGGGAGAGTGCTCCTCTTCACTCCTCCCTCCTCGCTTAGTACTGAACAGCTTCAGATGCATCAGTGAACGTCCTCATCTGGTTCTCTTCATTATCTTCACATTAGCAGAAATCTGCAAGTCTTCACAGTCAGCCAGTGTCAAACAGGATTATTAAACAAATACAAGAAATATGTTTACGATTTGTTGACATAAAGTGCATTAACAAAAGCACCAATTGTACTGTGTCCAGATCTGGGAGCCCCAATTCAAGAGAGATGTGGAGCTGTTGAAGAGGCTGATGGAGCTGGGCTTGTTCAGCCTGGAGAAGAGAAGGCTGCAGAGTGACCTCATTGCAGCCTTCAAATACTTAAAGGGAATTTACAGACAGGAGGGGAGTCGGATTTTTACAAGGGTAGACAGTGGTAGGACATGGTGGAATGGATTGAAGCCAGAGGAGGGAAGGTTTAGCTTAGATATCAGAGGAAGTTCTTCATGGAAAGAGTGGTGAGGTGCTGGAACGGGCTGCCCAGAGAGGTGGTGGATGCCCCAGCCCTGGAGGTGTTCAGGGCCAAGTTGGATGGGGCTTTGGGCACCCTGGTCTAGATGCAGGCCTGGAGGTTGGTGGCCCTGTTTGTGGCAGAGGGATTGGAACTCGATGATCCTTGGGATCCCTTCCAAACCATTGTGTGATTGTGTGTAACTGCAAATTTTGTAGATCAGAATCCATCAGGAGCTCTGATTGCAAAACCTGTCTGTTACCAAAGGGAAAGTATGCTGAGGTCATGTTGGAATTGGGTTGTCTCAAAGTGAACCAGGCAGAATTTCAAAGCAAGTGCATTCCTGTGAGTTATACTGTGGGCTCAGGGTGGGTCCTGAACAAATGTAGGTGAAAGCTACAGCTTCCATTTCCCACAATGTTTGACTTCTTTTAGTTTTCTGGATTAACAACTGGAGACTTCTATTTTAAGGTTCTCAGACTTCTCTTTTATGTTTTGGGTTTTTTTTCTGCTTGTGTTAGAGATTATCCATCGTTTTTATTCCACAACATCCCTCAGACATGCTAACATACATGTACTTATGACAGCAGCACATGCAACTCTGTAACTGCTGTGTTGAATTTGTAATCTGAGTTGGACTTGACTGCAGGTTGGACAATCCAACTTAAGGAAGAGAGCTGCCTTCAGTAAAACACCAGCAAAGTTAATTCAGTTTGTTATGGCTGCGTCCCCTTTCTGCTACCAAAGTATGTGTGAGAGGTGTTACATATAGGAAGAACAGCTCCTGGTGAAGTCATTCATCTGGAAGTAGCGTTGCTTGCTCATTAGGTCACATTACGTTCCAAGTAGTGCAAGGCAAAACCTATTTTGAATGAGCAGCTTGTGTACTTCAGTCAGTGTTTCACTTGTTCATCTGTTGTTTACCATACACAGCATAGCCCTAAGCTCTGGTTCATGGGTAGGATTTTGCTGTAGCCATGGCTGAATTACTGTCCTCTGCTCTGCAGCTCCAAAGTTGTGCTAGTGACAGCTTCAACTCACAAGGGAACTCTTGTGTCCTCAGGCTATTCCCAAGCATAATATTTTGATGATGTGAGAAGCTGCAGGACACTCTTATTGCATGAAGTAGCCCATTGCACATATCTGCAAATGCTTTTATCTGCAAATGCTTTTAACAGAAACCTGTTTTCACTGTTAATTCTCTTTCAGGGTGGGATCCTTCCACAAACTTGAGACTGGACACAT
Organism: Heliornis fulica; assembly: GCA_013399135.1. Lineage (NCBI taxonomy): Eukaryota > Metazoa > Chordata > Aves > Gruiformes > Heliornithidae > Heliornis > Heliornis fulica. Next base: position 1,127,458 of record VXBZ01005570.1, read on the forward strand.
ACTTCTCTTTGGGTACCTCCTGAAGGCACAGAGTGTGTGCAAAGTTTGTATTTGAGTGATGATATTTTAAAGCAAGACATTGAGTTGAGATCAAGGAATTCTCTGATTTAAACCGGGAAATTATTCTTGCCTCCCTTCTACGGGGATTCAAAGAGAACATGTGCATTCAGACTGGACCAGCTTGATGGGTGTTCTGCAAGGCCCAGACTCATGCCTTGGTTTAATCATTACCAGTTCTACCGAGATTTTTTTTTTTCCTTGCCTTTGGATGTCACATGGTTTTGAACCTTTTAGGATGCCTGAAGTACAGAGTGAGAGCATACTAACTTTTAATGGAGCTGTTCCAGTGTTGTGTGGGTTTGTTTGAGTTTGGTTTTGTGGGTTTTTTTTGGTGAGGAATTTTTTTATGTTTTTTTTTTTTACCTCAAATTTTTGTTGATCATTATAGTTTCAGTTGTGATCCAGGCCTAATGAATTTATAGCATGTATATTTTATCAGGTAAAGTCATATCTTTATTTTTTAATAAAGGAGTTGAAGATGTTCAAAGCTCTAATGGTCCTTACAAGGATTTTGGGGGGCATTTTATAGCAAACTGCTGTGACTTTCTCAGAAATTAAGTATAACTAGACTGAGGCAGGAGTCAAACAAGAGACTTCCAGGTGCTACAAAGAACATCACTGGTGTTTTAAGGGGTAGCATCTTTCTACTGAGTCCTCACTAAAGGTTGGAGATATTTTTGCATTGTAACTGTATTAACTTTCCAAGCTCTTCATTGTTGCTCTCTTGTTTGTTGCCATCACTTCTGGGATGGATTTTGTGACTACTCCTTAGCTGATCTATCACAAAGTCAGTATTACTTATACCACTTGCCTTACAGCATAAGCTGATCCAGGTGTCTGCTCACAAGAACTTTGCTGCTGCCTGGACTTCACAAGCAGTTGTAAGCATGCAGGGAAGATAACTCAACTTAGATTCATAAGAGGATACCCGACTTGACAGTAAAATAAAGCTTCATCGTGGTATTATGTCGCTAAGGTGTCAGCACTGGGAAGTGATGTCAGTTGAGATTGCTTCCTGAAGCTGCTTTTCCCAAGAGAGAGTTTTGTTTTAAATTCAATCTCTTTGCCGAACACAGTTGGAGTTACTAGCGTTGCATCTCAGCGCTTCAGCAGTACTTGAAAATACCATCACTATGTGACTCGGTCTAGCAGGATGAGGAACAGCGCTGGCAGGACATGGATCATACCTTATTTTACCTTCTTTGTCTTTTATTTTTACAACTGCTGCTTTGATACAGCAGATTTCTACAGGGAGAATCTGCTTCTCAAGCCAAATCTTGATGTGAGGTGGGGATTTGCCATTGCTAAGGGACATAGGGAAACAGCAGCGGTGGAAGTCCTGTACTGGTGCTGTCCAGGAACTGGGTTGCTGATTTCTGGTCTGTTTTTCTTTTTTGGAGACTGCTTCCAGTGGGTCTACTATAACCTTATTTAATCTTAATCTAGTCTTCATAGCTACTTACAGCATTGTTCCTAAATACCACACATTTTGGTTGATGTTTACACCTTAGATCATGGCCTGTGAATTTTTTTTTCCTGTTTTGTTTTAGAGAAGGAAGACCTCTCTTTCATTTAAAATCTGAGTACTCTTCCTACATGTCTAGAAGCCCTCTGAAAACGTGGGCCTGATGCAAGGAGCTGTAGCTCTATGGTAGTTGGAGGCCTGTCTCAAGATGTAAGGGAACGTATTAGTCATAGGGAGCCAGCGAAAGTTTCAGACACTGACCCTGAAAAATATTCACAGGGTTGTAAACATCTGTGTAAGCTGCATAGTTGTTTCAACTTTCTTCACAAACTCTGTAGAAAATAGAGAAGATGTCATATAGCAAAAAGAACTAAACAGTGGTTTTGTAATCTAATAGGTTCCTTAGTTAATTTAAACTTTCAGTTACAGGTACTCAAGTCTGATTTTTTTTTTTTTTTTCCTGTGTACTGCATACTCATGTTTTATATTTTTGACCTGGGCAAAGGACATGCTTATATAGCTGTATGCTTGACAAAACTCTTCATTTAATCCTTAGTTTGAAACACAGCTCTATAACAGGGTGTTTTGAAGGACCTGGTCATTAAAGCAAGGTAAACTGCATTTGTATTTTCAGATTCAAATTTCCCATTCAAACAGAATTCTAGCTTATTTGAAGTATAAATATCTCTAGGATCTTCTTTTCACATTGTGGAAGTATTTTAAATAAAATGGGAAGTATTTGATAGTGCCACTTACACTATGCAGGGGAAAACAGCAACTGAAAAAAGTCTTTCTTTTAAGCTTTCCAAGTGCTATTTTAAAACTCTAAAAATAGTTTTGTTTAGTCAAAGCAGGAAATAATTTGGAAGTGTTGAGAAGAATAGATAAGTGAGAACATCCCTGAGAAATGAAAGTGAGTACAAACTCTCTCTTCCTACACAGATATTATCTACATCATGGTGAAAGAGCTCCAAATGTTGTTCCAAATGATGCGATCCTCCCAGTGTCTTTAATTTCTTATTGCAATACCTGATTATGGGATTTCTTTAGACACTTAATGAACTAAATCTGTAAGGGAGGCACTATTTCTGTTACTCATTGCTGGTAGTTTCTTCACTGTTTGGATGGAATTTATTTAACACCTGCTCAGTAATATAAATATTTGGAAAAATATTGATGCTTTCAAATAACTCAAAATCATTTAGCTAATAGAAGAAAAACTTCTAAACTTCTTACCAGAAGTAGTTGATTCTTTTCCAGAAACTTGCAGCAAGGAGTGTTACAGAACCTCAAAAGACAGTATTTGATCTTCACTGCACTTTGATGTGACTTGTGTTTCCAGAGGCATTTGGGAGAATGAAATTCATGAACAAGGTCCTTTTTGTTTGTGTTCCCTCACTTTGGATGAGAAGCTCTTTTAGTTTCAGGAAGAACAGTAAATGCACATTCTTCCAACCTTAAGCATTCAGATACACTTTTTTGTAGTGGTCATCACTTCTTAAACTATAAACCACAGGCCATCACGAAGACAGAATAGATGGCAAACCTGTTTTTCTAATCAGGAAAATTCTGTTTGACTTGATACGGAGATAGGGAAGGGAAAAGAAAAAAAACAGTATGAGTGTATCAAATGTGCCAGATTTCCACTTATTGAAAAACTAAACCCAGTTTGTCACTTTTTTTTTTGGGAGGGGGGGAATGGAGAAAAGCAAAACAAGAAAACTGTTTCATTTCTTGCCTTTAGCTAATAAAATACTGATACATATTGTCTGTATGCTATTAAACATATCCTAGACAAAGGCTCAGACACAAGGTATAGCACATACTGCTTCATGTTTTCTACCTATCCCCATAATCTTTAACAGTGAAGTGTTCCTCACAACAGTTTTGTGAGGGCTCATGATGGAGGGAAAATATTTGGTAGATACTGGCTGAGATGTTTGTACTAGCATGGGTGAGATATAAGAACAACCCGAGTTGGGAGTGCACAAAGAATCCAAAAGGGTCAGTCATCAGTAATCTGGGCAGAGAGCAGAGAGTGGGAGGTGAATGTGGGAGGAAATGGGAGAGACATAGGTGGAGACAATATTGAGCAAAGCTGATGACATGACATCCAGTGCCTTGAAATTGAGAGTCACTGAAGACTAGAGCAGCCAGATGCAGAAGGACATTTGGTGTCAGACCAATTTGGTTCCTATATGGAGTGTACCCAGAGAGCTGCTACTTCTGGTTTATTTCCACGTTCCAAAACAATTATCAAATAAAGAACAACAACAACAAAAAAGAAAAAAGTAACTTTCTTTAGCAGACTTCCATCAAGTAGGAGGTCCAAACACATTGCTGTTTTTATCGGTGTTGATATAATTTTGCCAGCAATTCTGCAGAATTTATTTAGCTAATGGAATGTGTCAGCCCTTGCTAAGGTGCACCGTTTGCTATGGTAGTAGGCGTATTAAAGGAGTATAAAGTTGCCCTGCATCTAAAAATAGAAGTTTCTGGCAGAGAGCAAATGGGAATCTGCGTCATACCTTTTTATTTGAAGGAAATTAACTGTAAATCAGATTTGGACATAAGAAAGGATTTGTCTTAAAATTAGTGCAGTGTTTCTATTTGAAGGAATGTATCAGTAAATCATGTCTGGATATAATGAAAGGTTTATAATATTTATATTATATTTATATTATAATATTATGCTGGTAATACTTATGCAATGCCAAATATGTAATGCCTCTTTCTACCTATCTTGAAAATCTGAATTAAAATACAGCACCGCTTTTTAGTGTCTCCTACTACTTACCCAGTGCTGTTTCTGCATGCTAACAAGGCTCTGTTATTAGTTACCTCAGGAGGTAGGATGGGCTGTGCTTTAAAATGTCCTGGGCTACATTTCTTACCTAAATAAAATGTAGACAGTTGTTGTAGTATATGCAGTGACTCTTAATGTATTTTGGCTTGTGCTAGCCCAACAACTAAGTTAAATGCCTAACTCCCCTTTAAAAGTTCTTCACTATGAGGGTGATGAGACACTGGAACAGGTTGCCCAGAGCAGTGGTGGAGGCCCCATCCCTGGAGCTAATCAAGGTCAGGCTTGATGGGGCTCTGAGCAACCTGATCTAGTGAAGATGTCCCTGCTTACTGCAGAGGGGTTGGACCAAATGACTGTTAAATGTCCCTTCCAACCTAACACATCATGATTCTAAAAATCAGGACCATTGTGCGTGGATCTACACACAAGATCTGCAATAGTGGTGGAAGTGTTTGGATTTATAAAAATAAGCTGCTGACTGGTGAGTACCTACACATACATCCCTCATTTGGTAGCACATGTGAGGTAGCTACTGTGCACTGATGGTGGAGCCAGTTCACTGCCACCATGTGATAAGGATGTGCTCAAGGGCAGTTTTTGTGAAATGCCCAGTGTATCATAAATCCATACCTACCTTAGCGTACACCAACTTGTTGAGGTAGTCCTGTCTTCATATCTTTCTATCAAGCAGAATTTGTTTTGGTAAAAGAACAACCTGAACTTTCTTTTTAATATAATTTTAATGAGTACAAGGAGAGTATGGGCAAAAAATTTGCTCAAGCTTTGTCAGATGGTGTAAATCTACGTGGGCTCCAGATTTTTTTCTGGATTCACCTTAATTAACTGGCAGTTTATGTGTCTGAGAAGTTCTGCCTGCAAGGCAGGTAGCTCTGAAAATCTGGGCTTCTATCAGGAACGTTTTCCCAAGAATGTGGCTGAAGTGTTCAGACTGCTATTTTCAGCACATCTGGAATACGTGTGGACATGGTGCATCCTCACAATAGACTGGTGCAGATTTGGCAAAAGTGTGATTTTTATATTTACTAACTCTGAATAGAAAATTGCTGGCGTTCAACTCACAAGCTCCAGTGATTGTGCGTGCATTGTAGGGTTGGTCTGCACACATACACAGAGGTCCTTTGTGAAGGTCTTTTGGGTACTTGGTAGTTCTATTGGGGCAGCAGTACCCAACATCCAGAAATGCAGAGAAATGGCCTCATGAAATACCTAGAGGGGAGGAAGAGGGTCTGATTATCCTCCTCACTGACTGCTGGATCATTTGCATACTTTACTACACAAAGCACTGTAATTATTTAAAAGGTCCATATTGCTTATTAATTACTTCCTCAAAGCCAAACTTTTAATATTGTACCAGGTGATGGAAGCTAAGGAAGGCTTTTGGTACCGTCTTTTTTCCTTTATGTCATTTCTCTTTCAGCTGAATATACCCTATTTATGACTTTAGGTTTATGATTAAAACTGTATTTTCCCATTTCTGACTATTTGTGATGTGATGCTAAAGGAATATTACTGTGATTTCTTGGCTGTCTCTTCAGTTCTTAGACCCAGCTAGGAACAGGTCTGGGATGGTTAACAATGTGGCAGCCCAACTGGAGAAGGCAGACAGAAGTATTCTTCTCTTCGAGTAGGTGAAGCTGTCTAAGGGGAAGCCCTGAGATCCATTGTTTTGTATGAAATGGGGACAGGAGGAATTATATTGTGAAGTTTGAGTTCAGAATCCTTTTGTGGGTTTACTGTGTTACTGGGCGGGCGGGGGGGACGACTTGGGAGTTGGGGGAGCATGTGGCTGGAGTGAACAGCCCTTAAGAAGCCTGTTCTGTTACTTCTAATAAGTATCTGTTTTGACTACACAGAACTGCTTTTGTTTCCTTCCGCTTGTTTTGGCTACACATGCTCAGTCTGCCTTCAGTGTGTATATTTACTATCCTGTGTTCAAAGTGATCTCTTTGTAGTGATTGCTTGAAAGTCGGTTTCTAAGAATATTCCACCTATTCAAATTGTTTGCAGTAGTAAGAACAGAGAGCAAATGCAGAAAATGAGAACACAGATTAGGTGACTTGATTTTTTAATTAAATGAGTGGAAAATATTTATGGGATTCATTGTTCATTAGCTATAAAAGCTGCTATTGAATTCCTGTTTGTCTTCATCTTAAGTAAACATATATTTCTGAGAGCCTTCAAGCAATGTTTTTCTTTGTATCAGAAGCACACTTCAGATGCCAGTGTCCTCTGCTTGATGACCTGCTGGAGGCCTCCTTACGCTTTCTCTATTGACCTAATCATTACATTTGTGATTCTTCTGAATTAAAGATGTGCAGGTCAGCCAGCGTCTGTGACCTTGTGCCATGCTTCAGCCATTTGGAGCTCTTCCTGAAGTGCTTTGAGGAAATGTACGTTGCTTACTAGTAACTTCATTTGGCCCATTTAAACCTGCACTGTCTTCATTTGCACAGCCGTGGCTGTAATTGGCACTTCAGACATACGGGTTTAGTCTTCCTTCAGTGTGTCCTGAAACGATTCTTCGGTATAGAAACCAGTCAGTTGGGGTAGTTCTGACACACCTGTGATGTTCTGAAAGGGGTTATTTACAGGGAGAAACTCATATACTTTATCAGACTAACACATGTAGCTGGCAAAAAGCAAAGGAGTTTTAAGTAGGAAGAGTGCTTCCTCAGTCACTGGAAGTTTGTTTCTTACAGCAAATAATTGGTTGAAAAAAAATATTACTTTTTTCTCAAAACTTGCTCAGTCTACCTTTTGAAAAAAAAATTTAAAAAATGACCACCTTCTGAGGTCATTGTAATCTACTACTTCTCTCAAAGAGAGTTTGTCTGAACTCCCCACATTAAGAAGGGAGAAAAGAAGGGAGAATGGCCATACCTCTGTGTGGACTGGTGAAATGGCAGAGTTGCTGCCAGTGTTGTATTAGTGTAATTTTCCCTACATTTGGGCCTGGTTCAGCTGTTTGGTGTCTGCATCCAGATGCTTTTGAGGGATGCCTGAAAGAACTTGAAGTGGTGCACTGTGTGCTAGCACTAGAGCTGGTGTGAGGCCAGAGGTGAGAAATCTTACTCTATTCCTTTTCTTTCCCTTGAGCAGGGCTTTGCCTTCTAAACCATGGCATGAGGTCTACTTTTGTTATTCCAGAGCAATTGCTGTGTTTCCATAGCCTGTGTGAGCAGTGTTGTCTTGGAAATGAGCACTGGTCAGGTGCAAAGAGAGACAAGCCAGTTTTCCTGCTGCAGAAATCCCACTGTGCTGCTGCTTGCTCTTTCTCCTTATCTGCTTTATGTTGCTGATGTAGAATAATGAGCCCTTCAGCTCAATGTTTCTGCTGGCCCCTCCACCCCAAAAAAATAAAGATTGGAAAAATGATGGTGATCTGCCATTCTTTCCTGCCAGGATTAGTTGATAATGTGTACTGGAAGATAGTCTGGGCCAAAGCAAATGGGAAACTGGTTGCTAAATACTGGTTAGGCAGCAGACTTATCCCTCGGTACTAGAATATCACCAAATTTTGGTCTCAATGTGTAAGCTTATTGAGTACAAGTTTCTGACTGTGTTGAAATGTGATGTTTGGGGTGGATTAATGATTCCCTCTGTTAGAAATTCCTAAATTAAAAAAATGAGCAGCTTTTCTGTAATCAGGATAAAGATGCTAATTGCCAGAACTGTTGAAAGGGGAAAGAATTGATGGTCCGTCATTCTAATAGCTGTAGCTGTTTAATGTTAAAACCTCTCTTAATCACTTTCTAAACGTTTTAGGTTACTGTATTTATTGATTTAGTTATTTTCTATACAAATCTATTTCAAAATAAGGTGATTAAACAAGATGTGTTTTTTTTTCTTTCCTGATAGCAACAATAAGGGGACCTCAGCCTCCTGGTAAGGCTTGTTTTGAAAATATTTAATAATTATAGGATGAATGAGTGATTTGTATTGCTTATTTATGATGCCTCATCTGGATTTGCCCTTGCCTGTGAAGCTTCATTTGGACTTAAATTAATTAGATGACTCTAATTAAAGGAAGACCTTTGAGAGTAGGAAAGCATGTTCACATGGAGGCTACGCCCTCTTCTTTATCTGACAGCATCCTTGTGTGTTAGTAGCATGTAATAATTAGGTGTGTCAAGTTACGAGTTGATTCATCATCTTTAAGTGGTCCCAGAGAAAGAGGTGGACGACTGTTCTCGAGAGGAGGATGTAGGCAGTAAGATGCATAATATTTCTTGCCTGAGTATCTTCAATTCCTGATGCTTCCTTAGAGTATATAACTGCCAGTATTTAAGTTATTGAGCTCGGGGCACAAAGGAGGTAAATGCTGCTAAAGTAAAAGGCAGGAGTGTGAGGAGCAGCATATTCAAGGAAGTAGTGTGGCTGTTTTGAAGGCATAGGCCACAATTATTTTTTTATAGAAGTAAACCCAAAATCTTCAGCATGTCAGTCAGTACCACACTTGTCTCCCTTCTGCCTGGGTTATGTAATTTGCTGTTGCGTGTTCCAGCATGTCTGGACACTCTCTCCTGTAACTGATAGTAGTCAGTCTGCTTTGGAATATGGAGTCCCAAACACTACAAGCTTCACGACTTATCTTTTCTAGAGGTGATTTTCCAGAGTTACTAAGCACTGTTGATCCAATTGAATTGGTGATTGAAGGTAACTGTGTCCTTGAGCTCTGATTTTGGGTTGCAATACACCTACATGTGGGTTCCCACTGCATCCTCAAAGCAAGTTGCTATTAATTTTTAAAGAAGACCTAAAATACGAAGTCAAATCCTTGGTTCCCTAGATTATGTAATAGCACCCAGAATGGTGATGTGTCACACAGACAATTCAAGCACAAAACTTTGTTCAAATTCCTGTGCCTGGGCCAGTGATCCATGGTCTGGTCTTCTCCTTACATCTGATTTGATTTCACCAGCTCCAGTAACAGAAAAAGAGTAGGAGTGTCAAGTGTGTAGGAGGGACAATGGCAAGGTCCTACCTACATGGTAGGAAACCAAGTAGCTTTGTTTCTGAAGAAGGTGGTGCTGCAAATAAGAGGAAAATGAAGAAATGAGGGTAATGTTGAGGTGGTTTTTTTTTTCTGGTTTTCTGTCTTCTGGGGTGGTAACCACTGTGCATTATTCCATACTTCAAGGTTTCAGTCTGAAGGAACTTGACTGGAGTGAGGGGTGTCACAGGAAGGAAATTTAATTAGGAATGTATACTACTAATTTATATTTGTTTTACTTGCTGCTACAAATAGTCTGCTGCTGGAAATACACATCCTACCCCAGCTGTTTCCCTTGAGGGAGATTTTTGGTGGAATGTTTTGTTGTAATAGCTTTCACAATATTACTCTAGCTTAATAAATAAGTAAAAGCCTGAGAACTTCATCACTGGAAGAAGATAGTTAAACGCTGAAAAAAATCACAGATAATTTTATAGTATTTTGAACCTGTAAGTACTGTGAAATGAACAAATGATGCAGCATGAAGCCACGTATCTAGAATAGCAGTGAGTTTGCTATTAAATATTCAGACCCCAGAACAGAAGCTAAGTCCAATACATGAGGTCAGGGTCCAGTCTCCAGATAATTCAGTGTGATGATAAGGCACAGGCATTAGTTAACAGTCATAAAGTAGAGATAGGGTGTCATCTAGGGAGTTTCTTCCTGCTCACAAAGCAAAACTAGAAACTTGTTTATCTTATTTTGAAGATTTTAACCCCAAACACAGTAAGTGAACACTGAAAGGTGATGTTTTATCGATGTTAAGGTACTAAATGAAAATTGTAGTTGTAATGCTAATTGTAAAATTGGTAGAAGGAGGAAGAGACGGGACACAACCTTCCTTCCTCCTCTAACTTGCATTAGAATATTTCAGAACTTGGCCCACACCTGGCTGACACATCAGTGCTGTAAAACTTGTGCTCCTGGCTCCAGCTAATGGGGTATGTTTGGGAAATCTCAGGCGAGGGAGGCAAAGGCATCCTGGAAGGTATCCACACATCAGCTGGGCTGTGTTCTACACCTCTGGTACCTTTGGTTTTGGTCTCCTACCCTGACCTGAAACCTTCATAAATAAGCTTTCATTTGTTTTGCCTTGAGACAAAGGCTCTTAGGGTGGCATCAACAAACTAACAAACCTTGAAGGCCACAAAAAAAACCCAAAACAAAACAAAAAAACAAACCCGGAAGCAGATGTATTCAGACACCCCTGTGAGAGGGCTAAGGTCAGAGAAGTGTGGGGAACTTGAGGCCATTTTAGATCATAGCACAGAGGACAACATTGGGGTAGACTGAAACCAAACACCTCTCCAGTGAGAGACATCCAGGAGAGGAACTCCTCATTGCTCTGGGGGGAACCTTAAACCACTACCCTAGGGACTTTTTGCGACAGAATGCACTCTAAATTTTGGGGTAAGTAGAGGAGGGACCTGAAAGTCCACAAAGGTAAGGTAGGAAATAAAACGTCATTTTTACAGGGTGTCCTGAAATCATTAACGCCTTCTTTGAGATGAGATCCTCATCTGGTTTTGGCACAAACCTAATCAATGCAGGTTAGTGAGTAAATACTGTTTTTTCTTATTGCTGTAGGTTCAGTGTGCTTTTGTCCTTCCTGAAAGATAACAATCTGGATGTGCAGCTCTCAAGCTGTCTTTCACAAAGAGTATTTGCCCCCGTATATGTAAGCATGTGCATAGCAAAAAGAATTTGATGCACATCCAAAAAAATAAATCACTTTGTTGTTAACACCGTTTCTATTTTTCTGCCAGATATAAGTCCCAAGGATAGTCCAAGGAAAGCTGGGTCCTCAAGTTGTCATTGGGTGGCTTTTAAAAAGAGGGGGTTTCATTCCTAAATGTGAGTGAAATTGTTTCCTCTGCAAGTGAAACAGTTTTATGTAATGCCTGCTCTCTCAAGCACAAGCGAGTTATTGGAAGGCAGTTCTACAGTTGGATAAGATGTTCAGAGGGGTCAGTCTTCAGTGCTGATGTAAACTGACCTGAGAAAGGTTGTCACCAATGTGCAGCCCTGCCCTCCTTGCCCTGCCCTGGCTGCTTGTTCTTACCCTGTTGACAGATGTTGGTAACTGCTGGTGGCCAGACCAGAAAGGCAATCAACAAATTCATCAGGCTAATGTCTAACTGTCTCATTTCAGATGATCTTTTCTGAGCTCAACCTCATCTTTGCTGGCAAACAGTGATTTAGAAGTTCTTTCCTACTCTGGTAACTGTATTTAATTCATTATTGTACTAATGTATTCAGCAAACACTTTTGATTAATTATACTTTTATGTAATTCTAATATTTTTCTGAGATTAAAATAACAAGGAAACAAATGTTCCTTGTTGAAGTAAACTGTCTGGCATTATGCCTCATGACAAACCAACTCTCAAAATACACTTATACAGTTTCCTTAACCAGCCTAGATGAATCATTGGCTAATGATGACAGTTCTTGTTTACAGTTTTTCAAGTTCTGTGTTCCTGCCTTCTATAATAAGCATTAGTATAATAAACAGCATTATACTTAAGCTAAAAATCACCACTTGAACTCAAAGATCAGAAAGTGATGCACAACCCCCTCACAAGTTTCCTCTAACAGATTCGTAACTGCTTCTGGGCAGGGTGGTGGTTAGTAGCATGGCACAAACCCCTCGTTTCTGCCGGCACTCCCCTTCAAAGCCATTGTGCCGCTGTTTACAGTGGAGAGCGGCACTGTAGCACGGACGTGGGGAAAGGCTGGAAAGGCTCCCAAGTGCAGCGTCGCATCCCGAGGGCTGAAGTAAAGTTTGTACTTGGTGGCGCAGACTCGGTTGCTCCTTCGTTTCCTCCCTCTCCCGGAGCTGGTCACGTCTCTCCCTGCTTCTCCAATCTAAGCCTCACCTGTCTCTGTCCCTTGTGCACCCTCTTCTCTTTGTCATCTCCTCTGCTCTCTCTAGGTCTCTTCTGCCAGTCTTTTTCTCCAGGCAGTCCCATATGACCCCTGAGCCTGAGTAGTGATTTTCATAGTGAGCTCAGGGGTCATATGGGACTGGTAGGTATGGGACTGCAGGTAGGGAGCAGGTTTGCTTCCTACCTGCAAACACCACCCCCAGCCCCCAACCACCAGACACCACTCTCCTTCCTGGGGGCTTCTTGTCCTGTCCCCCATCAGTGCCCCAGTATCCTTTTCCCATTTAGCTTGTTTAGCTGGTTCCTGTTGCACCCTTCTTACTAATCTTTACCCACCCAGCCTCCCCCAAGCATAATTTCTCTCCCCAGGCTCCTCCTCTGTTCAAAGCTGCCCTGTTTCGGGGCTCTGTCTCACACTCTCACCAGCCTTATCAGTACTCCTCCTCAGATCTGTCTCCCTTCTTGCTCATACTAGACAATCCATTGATTTCTAAACCCTAATCTCCTTATCTAACAAATCCTAATGACCAGCTATGACTGCACCTTCTCACCATGATACTCAGTTCTTGCCAGACTCTGATCTGTTTCCTCTCCCAATCTCTTATTTCTACATACCTTTCTTCAGGTTCAGTGCACTCCCTGCCCCATGGTGAGCAGTGTCACCGAGGCCACCGCTGGCTTCCCTGGTCCCACCTCCAGTGCTGGTTCTACCTGGTGTCAGGTTTTTTTTTCCCCCAGCTTTTTTGGAAGTTGGACTTTACAGAGCCTTTCCAACCCAAGATAGTCTATGAAATCAAAGTGCATTTTGTATGACTGGATGTCAGCTAGGTCTGCTCTGTAGTAGATCTGGCTTGATGAATTCTTTATACCATACATAAAGTTTTAGGGAAGTCACATACAAAGCCGGCCATCAAAATGTTGGAGAAACTCTCTAACACTCATTTTGCAAATGAGCCTAACTAAATCAAAGGTCTTCTCTTAGTGCTTCAGTGGCAGGGAAACTGTAGCTATAATTTCATAGAATCACAGAAGGTTTGGGCTGGAAAGGACCTTAAAATCATCTAGTTCCATCCCCCTGTCATAGGCAGGGACATCTCTCAGTAGAGCAGGCTGCTCAAGGCCCTGTCCAACATGGCCTTGAACTGCCAGTGAGGGGTGAAGACCTCCAGGGAGGGGAATTTGTTAGCACTTGAGATTCTGGGAGGAACTTTTGAAGGTGAAGAGAAAGAAACCAAGGTCAGGGACTTGTAGGATGCTAGTAGAAAGTGGAGGAGAGTGTCAGAGAACTCAGAAAGGCAAACATCTTTTGTCAGAACCATAAGAGAAAAGAAAGTGGAAGGCTGGCTGGGAAGCAAAAGGAAGGCAACATATGAAGAAGCACAGGTAAGCACCTGTGTCACAGGAAGCACCTAGGCTGAGGCCTTTGCAAACTTCGGCAAGAGAGGTTTCATGGCATTAAATATTGCATTATACCTGAAAGTCACCTGGAGTGAGGGGGGTGTGACCCAGTACCTTTCATTTGGTAAGTACACCCATATCAGTAACAAGTTTGAGAAATCCTGCTGCTGGAGCAGCCACCCTTCCACAAACCTGGGCCTACAGTGCTGGTGGCACTTCTTTTGAACTCAAAAGTGAATTTTTCAGTTTTGGAGGTTGCTGGACACAACTTTATGCATGCTCAAGTGAGGCCTTGAATAGTACTGGATATCTAATCAAGAAAAATATTCAAGTTCTTAAGGGTGGACAGAAAGAGACTTGGAATAGAGTTTGTGTTTCTAACTGTGAGGGTCATTTAGTCTTGGAAACAGTTCCTTCAGAGATGTATTGGCTTTCTCATCATCTGGTCTCTAAACCAAGACCAAGTATTTTTTGTAAGGTAAGTGCTTCAGCTTAATCTAAAATTGTGGGTTTGATGCAAAGTAATTTTGTCAAATTCAGAAACAGCAGTTGTGCAAGTTAGAGGAGATAATAAATTAATAATCATTCCCTTTTCTATCTACCCAGAAGCATAGATACTCTGCTTTCCCTAGTTGCTTTTATAGAACTTTATACACTTTTCTTGAATGCATTTAAAAGATTACAGTGTAGGTTCTCAGGTGCTGAAACAATTAAAAGCATGACCATGATTAAGCAAGGTCTTTCCTCTTGCCTTTCTGGAGCAGGTCTAGGTCTGTAAATGAGAAATAAGATCCATTAGATTCTGATGTTTATGCTGAGAAAGCTTTTCTATAGGCCAGGTGATTTAAACAGGTCTACTGGAGTGAGGAAGCTGCTGCTTGCTGTGGTGAGGACACCAACATGCAGCCCTTGACTCACCTCTCTCACCTGCAGTGTGCATTATGCACACCAGTGCCCACTGGTTTGTACCCTCAGCTTCCTCAGTTTTCCAATGTAAGACCTGTTCTTTAGGCATGCCCAGCACGCAGCGCTTGATTGGTCAGCGGTGCCGATACCTGCGGTGGTGGCTGTCCTGCAACTGTAAAACTTGGTGTTTGTTCTTGTTCCCCAAGTCACTGCCCACAGAGGCAGCCATATCCAGAGCCATCTTTCTGGGTATTGCTTTCTCTTTGTTTGCAAGGGAGAAAGCTTCAGCTCTTCTCTGAGAGGTTGGTGGGTGGTGAGCCTAGGTTACTGATGGAGAATGACAGATACTTTTTGATCACCCAGGAAGTGAGATGGTTCGATCCTGTTATATGCCGGCTTGCGCCTGCACATCTCTGGTCAGGGCGTCATGCTCACAGACTTCACAGGGGGTGTTATTCATTTACTTGGACTTATTCCGTCCATAGCCCATAGTCTTACTGGAACTAGGCTGGGGTGCTCAGCTGCCTGTTTGCCTTTCCTTTCCTTGTAGGAATGCAACTCTGCTTGTTTTATGAATATTTGGAGAAGCGGGCTTGTTGGTGCTAAAAATAGTAACGGATAATCATGACTACAAAGCCAAATAAAACACAGAGAGAATCCAGGAACCCTGAATACGTAAGCCTTCAGGTTTGGCTGGCATTTGTGGGCTCTTTTATCTGTTGGGGTTGGGTTTTTTTTGTAATTTGGAGTCAAATGAAACTTTGATAGATTGGTTTGCAGCTAATCTGACATTATCTGAAAAGCTAACAGGCTTTTAAAACATAGCTGTCTTCTGGTATTGGTACTTTGCAGGAAAGAAGCAATGCCAAATGTTCAGAGGAGGCTTAGCCTGCAGAATTTGATATTTTCAAAGGCCAGAAAACATCTTTGCTTCTGCACCCCTTTGTCTGTGTTATCTGCAGTTCATTGCCATGGCAGCTGGAGGCATTTGGTCCTTCAGATAGTGCAAAACAGGTGAAGTAGGACTGATGTAAAAAATTGTATTCTGGCAGACCTTTTTCGTGCTCTTCTCTTCATGTTCTGTGAAAGGGAGGAAACAATTAATGTCACTACCTATTTATTTGTGTCTGAATATTCAGCTCTATCTGCTCTGTTTGCTATGAGGGTGTTAGTACAGAGGATAAGATCCAAGGGCAAAACCCTCTGGATGTGGGTATTGGATCTGATGGAGGAAATGTTTCCTGTGTTTGGGGAAAGGCTTGGCAAGTGAGAAGCGATGGGGCCAGGGAAAAGGAGAGGTCTTAGTTCTGCAGGGGTTTTGTGCAGAAGTGCAGATGTATGGAGCCTGGATTTTAGTATTTACCACCCCCAATACTTCAAAGGTTAAGCCTCTCATTAGCTAATTATGAGCATCCATGTGTTGCTCTTGAATGAGCATGCCTGCAAAGCCTGACTGAGTCCTGCTGCCCATGCAGCAGAGGTGTGGGTATCTGGACCTCACAGCCTGCAGTCCCATCTCCTCTTACAATACTAGCTTTTGGGTTTGGTCTTTTTTTTTAAAAAAAAAAGGAACTATTTTTAATTATACTATATGTATATTTTTGTTGTTAAGATGTTCTATTATCTATTTTTAATTATACTCAGAGAAATGCGGACTACTGGTGATTAACCATATGAACAGTGATGAGAATAAGGGATGCTGAAGCAGCACCCCAGAACAGGGGATGTTGTAATTCCTCATGTCTGCCCTTAACTTGCCTGTTTTCACCAGGACAGCAGTGTTTGTCACAGTAAAATGAAGCCCTTCATAATGTCAAAACCAGTCTCATTCTACTCATTCACCCAGTGGAATTTGGGCTTCTAATTCCTAGAGGGCAGGTCAGCACCAGACATTGGAATATGGCACAAGAAAGACATGATGTAGTGCAAACCCAAACCCATCTATTCATGGCCGGTGCCTTTGCACTTTGGATCCAAGAGTGGAGCAACTGCATTAGAAAAGTGCTGCAACTTGTTGTGTAGGAGCTGATAGCTCAGACACCACTTAGCACTTAGTGTGGCACCACTTCATCCATCCGAATTCTGCTCCCTCAGAAGTATCCATGCTCTGTTTGGCACTCCACAGAGACCAACCTAAGCAATCAAGGTGTCTGAGATGCACAAGGCTGTTCAACAAGACGTGTTCTGTGGCGCTTTCACTGTAACCACAGGAAGCAATTTTTCTTGCAGTCTTGTTTGCCCTGGATGGAAGACTAGTTCTGCAAAAGTCAGGGCGTCCATTTGGAAAGTCAGAGCAGGATGAAGCTTTTAGTGAATAAACTTGGATGAAAAAAAATAGGGATCTGGCATTAATTATTATTAACACAGAAACCCACAGATATATATAACACTTGCCCATTTCCCTCCCGCCTTTGTGGATGCCAATGAGTCTTTTGTCTCTGAAGCTTCCATCGAACACTTGCCAGCACTCACTCGTCTGAGAGCTGGCAACACCCCTTACATCGATGCCAGTGGAAAGAGTTGTACAGCTTGTTTCTGATTTCAGCAAGTTGGTGTAGTATAAATTCAGCTTAGATATGGATGTAGCACAAGTCTGAAAGAAATCAACAAAAAGATTTTTGAATGTGAACAAATAGGTGAAAGACACACGTGTGGGGTTGGGTGTCATGTGTTGCATGACTGTATGTTTCTATAGGCTTACAGGTGGCAAAAAAATCTTGTATCTGGATCTACATATATTAGTAATTCTTAATCAGCTCTATGGTGTACAAAGTTGGCAAAAGCATCTATTGGAAATCTTAGTGTTTTTTCTGGAATAACTGAAACAGCTTTAGAAAACATGTTGGATTTTAACAGCAGCTAAGTGTAAAAGAAGTTTGCAACATACACAGAGGTCCAGAGCACTGGGCATAGCTCCTGAAAGCACAAAGCTGGTGACACCTCTTTCGGGTGCTGTTAGAAATACGGGAAATTCACTACAGAAAATTCAATCTGGAAGCTTGAGCTCATGGGAATGGTCAAGATAGACAGCTCTTTATACTGAATTGTTAGGCTATTAGCCTGTTGTGCTATTAGTCTGTTATGGTCTTTTTCTTTTTTTTAAACCTGATAAGTTCCACTACTGTGGGAAGATGAAAGCACTGGAGTTGGACAGGATGCACATATTTTAGGGTATTTTAATTTTAAACCCAGCCTTCCTCTTACTTGTTTGAAGTCAAGCAATGATGCTTAGGTTTGGCTTGGTTTTGACTCTTAACTGTACAGACATGTAATCCTCTGATTTCTTAAAAGGGAGAGAAGACCTTAACTACTGCTGCAACACATGTTTATCAAATTAGCTATTTTTCTGAGAATGGCATCTCTTCATTGAGAAGAAACATCTACTTTTTTTTCTTTTTGACTTGCAATCATAGAGCGCTGGCTTGTAATCTCCTCATACCTTGCATGCTGTTTGTCACCAGAGGCAAAGTTGAGGTTTCTGTAGCACGTATAATCAAGAGTTGAGCAACAGGACATCTTTCCTTTGTCATACTTTGCATGCCACTAGGTTTGAGGCACTGTTATTTGCTTCCTTCTTGTGAGTTGGACATAAACTAGAGTTCCTGAGTATTTAGCATGTTTAAATATCCCATATAACTTATTTCCTGAGCTCTATAAATTAGAATCACAGAATTACACAATTGTAGGGGTTGGAAGGGACTTCAAGAGATCACCGAGTCCAACCCCCCTGCCAAAGCAGGTTTCCTAGAGGAGGTCACACAGAAGTCAACACCCAATCTTTCCTCACCCCGGTGATCGTTGGAGCTGAACTCTCCAAGACAGATGAACATGGTACAATGCACTAATGTTGCTGCAGCACAAGGGCCCCCAAAAAGCATTGCTGCTGTGGGCTGGCACTAACTCTAGGGTAGTGGCAATGTCCTCTACAGAACTACTTAGGTAGTTACACTATTTCAGTCCTGCAACTGGCTTAGCAGTAGGTCAGCAAACCGAAACGCTGACTCCATCGGACATGAAAGACAGATCTCTGCAAAGGTCATTGGTAGACAGCAAGCTCAGGCTGTGGTTGAGTCTACATCTTAACAGGAAATATGATGGGTTCTTCCCTGCCATTTTCTTTTCTTTTCTGGAGGACCATCCCTTAATGTTCATAGCAGTTTGCTTCTCCTGTGTTTTGGCCTTACCCCACTGACTTCCATCAGGAAGCCCCGTCTTCCCAAGGTGAAGTCAGCACTGCTGTGTCTAAAGTCAAGTCCTTCAACTGAGTCCAGTGGACAGGAAAGATTCTTATCGCTGCCTTCTGGGAGCTCAAGATACCAAGGTTGTTCCTGTGACATGACCTACCGGTCAGTAGGGTCACAGTGTACGGATTTAGTTAAAAAAAAAAAAAGAGTTTAAGGAAAGAATTAAAATGAGCAAAGGTTTGCAGGCTGCCTCTTCAATTACCAGAGAAAAAAACTGGTTTTGCAGGAGTGCTGTGGTGTGTGGCTGCTTTCTGAACACCTGCTGGAAGTGTGTGTCTCCATCGATTGTGACTGACTGGGAACTAGAAAGAATAAGCTTGTGTCCTGGTTCTCAGTGCCTCTCTCGGTTACCAGTTCTCAGGTTTTTTACACTGTCTAATAATCATTTCAGCAGCAGCACACAGCCATGTGCTCTTCTGCAATCCCCAGTTCCCTCTCCTCTCTGGATGACAAGTATTCTTGCTACACCTTCCTATTTGCTGCATCTTCCAAGTCATCATCAAGACTTTCTGCAGGGAAGATATATGTTGTCAGAACAAACCCTATGTGCAAGAAACCTTCAGTTCTTTTGGCTTGAGCACATTCAACGTAAAGCTGGCCTCATACCAGTAGTTGAAGGTAAAGTGTGCCAGGCCAATGCAGATAGACCACTTTCAGCACAGCTTCATGTATTGCTTAGTGATGTCATAGCTTTCTTGTCCATAGGTTGAGAGGAGTTCTCATGTGGAGGCAAGTGAAATACAGACGTCAAGAATTTGTAAGGATATTTTTTTTTTTAAGACTCTGAAGAGACAGTGACTATTGTGTTAGTATTCATTTCATTGAGCTTAGCATCTGAAGAGACCAGTTGTAGTCCAAGCTGCCTGCAGTTAACTGAAAGCAGACCTATCTATTACAGGTAGTGTTTCATGAAAAGGAATGAAACTGCTTTTGGAGGTATCCATGTTTATGGTGACTAGAAAGAAACCTCAGTGTTTTGATTGCTCCAGTGGCCAGAGGGTCTTTACATCAAGGAGAATGAGAGAAAAGATGAGAAATGATGTGAACAAGGAACCAGCTCAAGAGGACTATGAGAACATAACTCATCTGTACTTAGGTCCTCTTCAAATAAGGACTGAGTTATGAAAGTTACGGAGCAGTAGCTTTATCTTACAAGTAAAATCCTGCTTTTAAATTTGGTATTCAATGTGTTTTCCCATGTAATAGCAATGTCCTTTATCTCTGCTCTTTGCTGTGAGTTTATAGGAGATGATTTCTGATATTGAAAGGCCTGGCTGAAGGCTTACCCTCCTTTTCAGCTTAGCATTTCAAACTTTGTCTCATTGACTAGCATTTGGATGAATACTGGATTTAGAAATGTTTTCTTTTTCTCCAGTAAAAATAAAGATTTACAGAGAAGCTGCAGTTTTAGTAAGAGTGGAAGTTAAGATAAGCCCCAGAAAGTCATGTACATTCTTGTTGGTCTGTATCACCAGAAAAGCCGTCTTTTAATAATGCTATTTAACTCTACAGATCTCTGAATTCTTTGCTGATACTCATCACATCCATAAGTATGTTTAACCTCTTCCCGTCAATTGCTTGTTATTCTTATAAACAGATAATGTTGGATCTCATTGGATTTAGACATCTGAATCACATGAATGGAAAAGCAGTAGTGTTGAGAAAAATGAACTTTTTCTTTGAGTGTTAATTCACATTAAGTGAATCTTACAGTTTGCCTGTGTATCTGGAATACATGGCAAGCAACAGCATGAGGGAGGTGTTTCCATGGAAGCATCTCTTAAAAGTGTTGTTGCACACAAATTACTCTGATGAGTCAGTAGACTAGACATGTTTAGGGAAATGATCAGAATTGGAAACTCTGTTTTGTACATCTGTTTGTTTTGATGTTTTGTGGGCTTCTTTACACATGCTAAGCTTAGTATTTAACTACATTCTTCATGTGGTACTGTAATGATAGTCTATACCCATTGGCCTTTTTTTCCCTCTTCTTTCCCGTCTTTGAACTTCTAACTTTTAAATTTTCATTTGTTATGGCCCTTATGTTTTGTTTTGCTTGTAGATTATTCTCTTTTTTCAACTTCCTGAGCTTTTTTTGTCACTTGCTATTATTAGGATGCAAAATTCTTTCCCACATAGGTCCTCAATTCTTTTTGCATCCAAGAGTGATTCACATCCAATACAAGCGACAATAAAAGGCTATTGTTTTCTCTATTTTCTGACCATTAGGTGAATAGAAAATACACATTTCTAATCTTATCATGTTTCCTTTGTAGTCTTACCAGACAATTTGTACTTGGTGATAAACATACAAAATTTAATATGCTGGTTGCTATTGAAAATTTTAGCCATTTCTCATTGTACAAAGGGCAGCTGCCTTCAAGTCTTCAGGCTCCTGCCTCATGGCCACCTCTGCTGCCAGGGTGTCTCTAGTGCCTAATCTGATCAAATGAAAACGAGCTCAAGCAGCTCTTGATCCCAGCAATTTCTATTCAAATCCACAGCTGTTTGTGTGGAATAGCTGTGGTTGGAAGAGGATGTACAGTCAAGCCTTACTGGGAGTTACTCATGAGCAAAACTTTCTGGTCTCACATCTTACAAACCTTTCCTCTAGCCTAACAACTGGCTAATTCTCAGCCCAAGAAACCTTTCCTTCAGCACTTTACCTTTAAGGAAAAAAGTATGAATCACAAAGAGTTTCGACAAATCAGCATTCCCAAGAAGTGCAAGAACCCAAACATATCTAAGTCCAGTTTTCTGACTCCTTAGGGCTTTTAGACAAAGCTTCAGAAAGGCAGCTTGAGTGATCTGCTCCCATTTCTCTTGAGGTGATCTAATGATAAATCCCTGAATATATGGCCAGCAAGACACTGGAGTATTGTGTTGTTTCATCAAGTTGTGATGAGTGCCTTGACATATCTGATTTCCATTCCAAGTTCCTGATTACCTTTATGTGCACTATTGTTGAACACAAGCCCATATTTACTGTACTGTATACCTTCTACAAAATGCACAAGTAATAAATTATACCAAGTGTTTTAACTCAAATGTAAGAAAACCAGTCTGTTGAAAGGACTTAAAAGGTGGTAGAGTGGCCTCCTCCTTCTTCAGAGTCCCTGACATCTGTAATGCTGGTTCTCCTGCTCAGTGGTTTCTGTCTGGGACAAGGCTCAAATGTTACCAGCCAGTCTGACCAAGTTCTCAGGACAAGCGGGACCATTTTCCTGTGAGTTTTCCCAGCTTCTGATTTTGTATGCAAGGGCTATGGAGTGGTTTCCTGCTTCTCAGAGGCTCCCTCTGTCCTGGTCTTTTCATCTCAGGTTGGGCACTGGAGACCTACCACTGCAGGTTTAGCAGCCATGCTGAGCTGGCTTTATTTGCTTGTGTCTTTAGCTTTGAAACACAGTCCTGAACTCAGCAGGTACCTTTCGGAGGCACAAGCTGTATGACTTGGCACCAGATGAAGGCTGCACCAGATGAAGGCTGTGCCAGCTGCTCTATGTGACACACTAAATAAATTTCTCTGCTGTCAGGTAAGAAAGCATTTACTGTAGTGACTGAAAGCGTCCCCTGTTCTGTTTCTCAGGCATTTTTGACACATCACTTTGTATGCAACTGCATTTGGTGAATAAAGATTTCCATCACGTTCTCATTCTGCATGTGCAATCCTAGGAATCGTGTGATATTACATGTTATTTCTTCATATAAGCACAGCTGAGGTGGTGACACACTCTATAAGGCAGTTATTGCCTCCAAGATCTAACTAAAAATAAATAAATATATATTTGGTAATACATCCAAAAGCCCAGAGCCTCAAAACAGAGCAAACCTTCTCTACAAGCCTTGTCTGACCTTGGAAATGATAGGTGTGTGTTTTGTCTTTAAACAGCAGGTAATCTGTCTTTGCCTATACACCTACCATGGGGAGGGTCCGCTCCATGATGGGCTTAGTGGGTTTGTTAAATGTTGCTCGGATGGTTCCCTCCTCTCCTTACCAGTAAAATAATTTTGGTAGTGTGTGTATCTGTGTCTGTGGAACGCTGTTGATCACCAAGTCAACAGTGTATTTCAGAGGGCAAAAAAAGAGAGAGGCTACTCTTCCTGGGAGAAAACATAGGGTAGCTAGTAGGGTCAGAGGTGTGGGACTTGATGGACTGAAAATTCTGAAACAATAGGGCAGAAAGAATTGTGACTCAGATGCTTAAATATCTGCCAGTCCAAGAGGGAGACAGCAGGGCTGGAAATAGGGAATATTACTGTCTAGGAAGGGAGAAAATGGTGATCAAACTGATAGTCATTCACTGTAGTGTGCAAGGTCTCAGAACAATTTTTAAGTCAAGAATCCTTAACATATGGAGGCTGATAAAACAGAAATTCAAGTGCAGGTAGGCTGTGCTAACCACAATATTTTAATAAAGCTGTTTATTTCCTAGGCCTGCTGGATTCTTTACCTGTTTTTGTATGAAACTGTGAGTGCATCCTCAGGTAGGAAGTAGTATCTAAATCCAAAGGAAAAGCATTATTGTGAGAAGTGTGATGTTGGCAATGAGCTGACAGATGTGTATCAGTCAATTGTATTGACAAGGTTCAGTGTCATACGAAAAAACCTGATGACTGCAATACTAGAAATGAGTCTAAACATACATGACACAGAATGGGTGGGTAGCAAGGGTATTACCAGTCACCTGTGCTTGAATGAAATGGAGAAATAATTCTGGGGAAAGTAGCTTATGTAGCCAGGTCTGGCTCCCTCATCTGTAGCGTTGAAGGAGTCATTTCCCAACGCTGCAAACTCCACTGTTGCTCTACTGCCATGCTTTAACTTACTGAATCCCAAGCCAAGGCTAAAATTCCTGACAGAGGTAATGCTGTGGAAGAAACAGCTTCAGCATCCAGACTGTCCTAATACAGAACAGAAAAAATAAAGAAAAGGTGGAGCCATATTCTTGCAAACATGTTGTACAATCCCAAGCCCACAAAACCTATGTGTTCTCTTATCTGTGAACAGGTCCCCCGTGTCACTGGGATCTGTGGACCAAACAAAGCATCAGCAAGTTACACCTTGAACCTCCAGGTCTGTGAACTTTCTTTCCCTCTGCCTGATTGTAAACTCTTTGGGGAGGATGAGAGCTGTGTGTTTCACCCTGTGTATTAGAGCTGGTGAATGTTTCTGGGTGGCAGCACATGACAGCACAGATAGATCTGCTGGTGGACGACAGCAAGGACCAGCTCCCACATTAGCAGGTACGACTGTGCAGAGAACACCTCACCCCTCAGCCCCTTTCCCTCCCGCCCACTGTGCACGCCTGTCCTGGTGAACCACAACAAAGCAGATCCTCGGTTTGTGGGGCTCAGCAGCTCCGCTGTGCCACCCCCAGCCCTTTCCCATCACTAGGCTGTAAACCCCCTGTTTGTTCCCAGACAACGTTCCTCCTTTGCCAGCACTGGCACCTTACGCCAGGACAGCTGCATGGAGTGAGCAGCCCCAATGTGCTGGGCTGCTCCCACATCCCATGGATGCACCTGCACCAGTGTGAGCCCAGTGATGGCTCTGTCCTGCCATAAGTTCACCTCTCCTGCCAGTGTCACAGAGCTATGGGCTGCTGCCCTGGCTACCCTGGGACCTATCTGCCTGGGCAGAGGAGGAGGAAATAAAGGGAGATGGTCAACCTCTTCTCAGTGGCCTATGGGGACAGGACAAGGGGCAATGGTAACAAGTTGGACCTCAGGAGGTTCTGCACCGATGTGAGGAAGAACTTCATGGTGAGGGTGACGGAGCACTGGAACAGGCTGCCCAGGGGGGTTGTGGAGTTTCCTTCTCTGGAGATACTCAAGACCCATCTGGATGCCTACCTGTGTGACCTGCGCTAGGGAACCTGCTTTTCCAGGGGGTTGGACTCGATGATCTCTCGAGGTTCCTTCCGACCTCTAAAATTCTGTGATTCTGTGGAGGTGTTTGTTGGGGCGATGCACTTCACTGATGGCAGTCTGGGGGGGTCCAGCTCAAGTCAGGGCATCTCAGCAAGTCTGTGGCTAGGGCAGGAAGGTTTTCACCACTTCCTTACAGCCTGTATAAGCCCAAATGTTACAAGTGGTGGCAGAACAAGCTGGGTTGCTGAGGGTACCCTCACTGAGGGGCCAAAGGGCCACAGGGAGTTAGAGGGAACTGTTCCACAGGTAGAGGCAACCTGGTGCTGTTACCTGACTGAGGAGTGGCACATTTGGAACAACGCAGCAGGAAGTTTTTCAGCTTTCTCCAAGCGGCCACCACAGTGTTCCTGTGCTTACCAGCACATAAAACTGACACCGAACCATTTCTTTTAAGAAATCACTTTCAAGTTGATAAAGTTCTCAGAAATGGTTGTTAAAAATGGGCATCTCCCTGCCCTCACCTTCAAAGAATGATTTTAAGCTCAGGACCACCTGATATCTAGAAAATTTAAATGAAATATTGCAAAATAGAGACTTGCTGGTATTTTGTCTAGGATATGGTATCTATCCCAGGAAACATAATTTGTCCTTCACCAGGAATTGCTCTTTAATCACTTGTATCTCTCTTAATCTTACATCTTCAACATGCTGTAACAGTTTAATTCCCTTTAATGTGAAATGCACTATACAAACACCAGATGTTATTATTATACTATTATCAGACATAATTACCCTTATGCATTTTGTTTACAGAATACATCGAAGGTGCTGGAAACAGTTGTATATGCCTCCTGAACAGATTGTGCTGGCTTTACATTAATGCCATTTATGGTCTGCTACAATCTTCAAAGTAATTTCAAAGCCAGTAGCTGAATCTGCTCATGTAGTAAAAACAACACCTTTGAGAAAGTGGTGGGACTACTATATCAAGAAGCAGTGACTTTCCAGAGGAAAAATCAGTAAATCAGTAAAAGAGACACAATGATGTGATTGATTACAAATAAATGGGTGGTAGGAGCTGTTTCTTTTCTCTCATACTACCCTTTTTTGTGATGGCTTGTGGTCTGCATCTTCATAACATCCTGCTACAAGAGTGCTTCATTTGTGAAGACAAGTGTGTGATGTATCACAGTCAGGAAAGACAAACAGCAACTGGTAACAGCATTTATATGAACTTCTCTGACTACAAAGGGAGGGAGTTGGGTCAAGTCTTGTGCACGTGTTTGGTGTGGCAAACACAGTAAATTCCATCAGAAACCTTGATAGCTCGCAATGTTCCCATTTTCCAGGGAAAAGAGCTCTATGTGCTTTTTTCAAGCTCATGTAATAACAAAACAAAGTGTTACTGTGTTATATTGCTGTGAATAACAGGGCAGAAGGCTGACGATAAGTCAGATCTTATTTCCTGTAAGCAGTAACAGTTTATGAGGCCTATGAAGACCAAGCCGATAAATAAATAGCATGATATAGGGATCAAAGGCAGCACGTAACGTATTTGTAAATGGGCTATACATAATTTATTGAAATTAGCATAAAGTTACAGTTTTACAACTCTCTGAGTCTTGAGTTACACATCAGCTGTAACAGAGACACCTCTTTAAATCTTAATATATGCAAAATGACACTTGTTACCTTCAGGTTAAAAAATAAAGTCCTTCCAGTACAATTAAGAAGCAATTCTTGTCTTCTCACTGCACTAATTTATGCTTGTTACTTGAACAAAGAAATGCTTAATTTTGAAGTAATAGAAGTCTTATTTTTGTGATAATCTTGTTTTATTGATATTGCAACAATTTTAATTGAAACTTCATTAACTGAGTAATAGATCATTAAGACTGTGCTCTAACAGAGTGATAGTTAGCAAGACTCAAAGTCAATGTTTTAATTAGGTCAGACTATGCCAGGAAATTTATGCTCTTCAATAAGCATAATGTTTGGGCTTCATTTTGAAAAGGCTTTAGAGAGCACCCAAACTATATATCCAGAGGTTTATCAACTGCTCTGTTTTAGAGAGGTAAAATTATATTTTCCTATGCAGAGGAGTTGTTTACAATCATTTTAACCGTTAACAACATCCTCCTTTTACAGCAAGAAGATGGTCTCTGCTGTAGTATTGCCTCTTCAGACTTCAGTGATTGGCCGAAGTTTGGAACTGTGTGCTCTAAGAAAAAGAAAGTGTTGGAGCCAGGTATCCTTGAAGTATCCCTCAGTATGTCTAAGAAATGTTCACATTCTTTTTCCATTAATTAAGTTTAAGAACAGGACAGAGGATATTTTGCTGTGATTCCATTTCTAAATTGCTCGGTTACTCTCTCTGCCTTGCTGCTTGAAGCATTAATGTGCCAGCACCAAGAGCAAAGTTTCAGAGATTTATTCAGCACCTTTGAGTTCTCCTTTGTGTGTCCCCACATTAAACATGTTACATTTTTCCTTGTAAGGAGGCATAACTGCCGTAAAAACACTTGCATCTGTTTCTGTTTTTTTAATGGAAACAAGCAAGGATATCCTGCATATTGGCTAAGACTGAGGGCTGTGAGGAAATGGCTTCTGTTTTGGATTCTTCTTTAGGTTTATGCTGTATCTAGTACAGTCTTCCTTTGGAAAAAAAAAAAAAATTGGTCTCAATGCTCCCCTAACTACCCCTTATCAAGCCAAAAGTATTCGTGTAAAAGGATGAACACTAAACAATTAAGAAGCAGCTGTTCTCTGCATGTCTTGGTCCAAATGATGTCTTTTATATGTGCATGTAAGTTCTTCTAAGTTGATAGGGCTGTAACTATGTGTCTTTGGTAGATTTTAATTTTCAATAGTTTACAAGAAACTGTGCTGTTAAGGAAGACTGCTGCCTATCCCAGTGCAGTCACTCATATGATTCTATAAGACAAGTACCTGAAGTCTGTAGAAAGTCTAGAGAATAATTTTAAAGAAAAAAAGCATAATATTTCTCCATGTGTAATTTGTTGTGAAGGAGGAGGACCAACATCCACTTTGAAGTGCACGAAGATGGTTGCACCATGTACAGTGTCATCTTTGTGAGAATAAAATCAATCCTCTAAAACCTTCCAAAGTTTTTACAGATGACAGTAAGATCGGATCCAAACAGTCTATATGGTACAGATGTCACTGGGAGAAGTTGTGACTGAAGGAGAAAATTTTTCTGATGTGTGGCACAAAGAGGACTCCTAATTGCAAAATCTCACAACTATGCAGCAAAACTAGTTTGCCTAATGCACTAAAATAGTGCTCACTCCGGTAAAGGCCATCCTCGTACCTGGCTTGACCTGAGATCCTTTACTGATTATTCCAGAAGAAATATTATTTGATAATCACAGAACCTTGCAACGGTTTGGGTTGGAAGGGACCTGAAAGATCATCTAGTTCCAAACCCTCAGCCGTGGGCAGGGACACTCTCCACTCGACCAGGGTGCCCAAAGCCCCATCCAACCTGGCCTTGAACACTGCCAGGCAGGGGGCAGCCGCAGCTTCTCTGGGCAACCTGTGCCAGTGCCTCACCACCCTCACAATAAAGAATTTCTTCCTAATACCTAAACAAAATCTCCCCTCCTTCAGTTTAAAGCCATGACCCCTTGCCCTATCACTACCTGCCCTTGTAAACAGCCCCTCTCCAGCCTTCCTGTATGCCATTTCAAGCCTTAATCATGAGTAATCTCTCATGAATTGTATTTTAAGGAAAGTTACCGTGTTTTAGTTTTATTGAATACCAAATGTTTTAATTTTGCTATTAGTTTTGCAGATATAGTTTACAGATATACACAATATTACTGTGTTGGACATCTATTAATTTTAACATTGATTAATCAATCTGTATATTACTTTATATTTAAATTAAGTTCAAAGAAAATAGACTTATTCTAACACTTTATGGCAGCAGATTGTCTTTAGATAACTTACCTAGAGTTTCTAAAAGCTGTTTCAAGGATGAAAGCTCAGAAAGGAGATGCTAACAAGCATTTAACAACAATAAAAAATAAACGGTGTCATTGGTGAAATTGCAGTTTTAAACTAGAGTTTGAGTTGCTTAATGCTTTATTTGGAGTGCACAATTCTATATAGACTTCAGGCATATTTAACTTTTGAAAGAGTGTTTGCGGGAGAGTATTTTTTTTGGCAGAAGTCTCCATTTTAAGTCACTCTTGAAGCCATCTTTTAGGCAGAAGTCATTTGGGTGGAAGACAAATACGAGTGGCTGTCGTACCTGAGGACCTGCTCTGTAGGCAGCATATGGAGGCCGGTGGTCTGTACCGCACGGGCGTAGAAGTGGACAGGTTGGAAGTGTGAGATGAGTCTTCTCTTCAGTGTAAACACACTTAGCTGGCTGCCGGTAATTATACTTGCTCATCCTGGAAACACTATGTCCAGTGTCAGCCAAGGGCTAACACGTTGTGAAGGAAGAAAACAATGAATTTATTTAAAATAGTAATCTTCAAACTGACTATGAATAAGAGAGGACTCAACTCCTATTTGCACAAAGAACTTTGAGTTCTGTAATTTAAGGTTTACATGAGAGTGTAAAAGTTGTTATTTATTTAAAAGCTCTCACATTTCCCTTCACCGCTTCTCTTCTTCCTCTCCCCGCTACTTGTTTGTTGGGAAGATGCTATTTGCATTCATGAATATGTGTCTAAAGTGGGAGGTAACGGGATGATATGGAATATAAGATTGGTTGAGAGAGTGAACAGGAGCAGAGGGAGGGGGTGTGGGTGAGGTAAGGGAAGAGACTTTAAAAAGAGTAAGAAAAGGTTAGCAAGAGGGGAAAAATATTGGGTTTCTTTTGTGTTTAAAAATTTCTTACCCTAAAGCATCAGCAGATCATTGTTTTGAGGTTGGGTTTTTCTAATAGACATTTCTTAAACCTTTTAGTTAAACATTCAAGACAAACAATAAAGGTTTAGAGCAGCTAAGATAAGAAAAATGTTTAAACTTTATCTGGGCTTTGGTTGTCAAAGCACGTGATATGGTTCGTATTTTTAGCATTCTGGCTGAAATCAAACTCAGGCTGGTGCTGATCTTTTCACATGTGCCGTGTTTTAGTCTGTACCTTTCTGCCTGTCACAGTGCAGGAGAGGGCAGGGAGCCTTTGCTGCCTCGCTGCAGGGCTGGGCAGATGTCCCACCACCCTGGCCTCGCCATCCCTTTGCACCCTGCACCCATACTGCAGGCTCTGGCCAAGTGGTCCCTTGCATTTTGGTAAATGCTGAGGTTAGGTACAGGTGTATGTCAGTAGCAAGCTGTCAACTAAATTGGAAGCTAAAATGAGATACTAACACAGCTCTGACTAAAACTTTTGGCCGTGTGATTCCTCATAAAAACTGCCTTTCCTCATTTGGAATATTTCTTTTCCTTTCTATGTCTGAAAGCCATTCCTGGAGTTTTTGTGACTCCTCCACTTCGCATTTTATTTCCCCACCTTGTGCCTGGTCTTGGCTCTGTTGAATGCTGCCCATTTATGACTTTATTCATTACTCAGCTCTGGAAGTATGTTAACTGCCAGAACTCCATTCATTTCTTTGAATATATTTTATGTGAGATGAAATGCACTGTGTTGTCATACAAAAGCAAGTGATAGGATCCAGGTTCTTTATAGATTAAATTAGGTGGTTTTTTACTGATGTCAGAGTAGCCTTGGAAGTTCTCCTTTACTGTTCCCAGCTACAGCAGAAATATTGGGCAAAAACTTGTTCTGAGGATGTGTTGCAGCTATACCCACCTGAGGCAGAAGAGTACAGGGTAGGTAAAAGCAGTCAATTTCCAGGTAGGCATCAGAGCTTCAAAGACAAATTTGCACTTCTTAATGGAAAAGAAATTAATTAATCAAAATCAATGTTGTAGCATTTACATTCTGTTCCAAAATCAAAGCATCTTCTATAACACCAGGATCAGAATCAGCTGTAAATACTGATGCCTTGTAAATACCCAGGTGTATAACAATATGGAATTTAATATTCACAAGCATATTTGATTGGGCATTTTCATTTCTAAACTTCTTTGTTAAATTGTCTACGTGCTGTATTCTTTTCAGACAACAGACAGCCAGGGGTTGAATACTTCCAGGTAATTTCAGAAAGAAGGAAGGTGTTCTTCAGCTGAGTAGGGATAAGTCTTTAATCAAGTAACAATTCTGACTGTAATTCACATTGAAATCAGTGCTTGTCTCTCTCTTAAATTAACAGGGCTTTGTTTTACGTATCCAGAAGAGGGAAGGCTGTTTGACACTAACATAGTTCCCAAATGTAGCCAACCAGATTTGGTCAAAGTTTCTGAGCAAGTTAAAACAGCTAATGTTTTTTGCAACTGGTGGAAACATACCAATTTCTTCTGTAAAGAGCCACACAGCTGTTTTCTGGAGTCCCCAAAATCTTGAATGTACAGTGTTTAGTTGTGCGTTCTCTGGACTTTTGGAACATTGAAAACTGTAAGAGAGACAGTTTCTCTCCTGATCTTAGACAAGAGTCTTGCTCACAGATGCTGTCTTTTGAAACTGTGTCTACTAGAAAAGCAAAGCTCAACACGTGAATATTACTGTTAGTAAATATACATCTCGGGCTGCTTTGATACCTCTGCAGGACAGATGACCATTTCTTTTGCTTCCCTTTAATTATTTTTATTTTGGGTGTGACTTAGGTGTACCCAGTTTACAGTACTAGGGCCTGGGTCTTAAAGATGAGCAGAGGTGATGCTTGCACGGCAAGTATCCCTTTTGTGGGGGAGATCTTGTAGCACAGATCTTCTAGGTGACATGTTCCTTGTCTCTGTTATAACTTCTTGCAACATGTAACAGTGACTGGACAGAGTTCACCTCTCACACAGAATTTGCACATCAGGAATTTTTTTTCTCATTCTGTGTTTGAGACATTTTCAGTGGTTGCACCTCCTGCTAACTGCTGGACTATCACTGGTACTACTCCAGGCAGCTGCAAAGTAACCCAGCACCTCTGGTAGGAAATCATCATCCTTGAAATTCACTTATTTCCTTTGTTCTATTAAATGATCCCTACCTGAGACTATTTTTTGAAATTAGGTCCACTGCTTCAAAAGTCACCTTTTCCACCTAAAGGTGGAAAAAAAGAGCACTGGGTTATTCTTCCTTAGTAGCAGCATGTTTTCAAACTGCTGGATGCAAAAAAAGCACTCTGGACTATTCCTCTGCCTGCCTTGCTGTCCTGGGAAGAATTTCAGCCTCTTCTGAATGAGGGAAGTGCTTCTGGGACAAAAAATACACACCTTCCTCTCTGGCTAGCTCCCTAAGGAGACTCTTCCAGACTGACTCTGCAGAAGGTCACCCTGGACTTCCAAAGATAAACTGTAGATCACCTGGATTTGTGCAGTTGACTGTCTTTTCTTTCCTAAAGGTGTTTTGGGGAATATGAGAGGTCTGATCCAGGATTGTTGCCTTCCTAAAACATTAACATGGTCAGCACATAGGATTGTGCTTAGCAAATGCATGAGCAACATTGGAATAAAAAGGCTGTGGAAGACGTCACCATGCTCTGGCTGAGCCCTACCTGGGTACTTGGGACGTGCACATCTCGTACCTTCTCGCTGTCAGAGCTGGGTTTCAGAAACAGTGACTCAGGAGAGAATAAGCCACAGCTCAAGCACAAGGATTCCTAGTTAAAAGCTTCCTCTGATTTCCTACATGTAGGGCATCAGTGAAAAGCTCTATTTTTAGATGTGATGTTGAAGCCCATGTCTGTTAAGAAAACTGAGCTTGTGAATGACCAAGGTGGGTCTTGGGCCCACTTTCCATCACTTCTTTCCACTTTGGACTGTTCACTTTGCATGGAAGGAAAATAAGTTTCCTCTCCATACACATCTCTGTGCAAACTGCAGCTGGGAAGAAGGGTGAGGCAGTGCTGAAGCTTTCATCCTCAGGCTGCAGCATCATCTGTGAGCAGGAGAATGGGGGGTAGTGGGGTCTATACCAGCTGAACCACTGTGGCCAGGGGAGATGCTTGGTTGTTCCACTGCCACGCTGTGATGCTGCTGCATACAAGGCTGAGGAGGCTTTTATGATCACCACTTATTAAACATTTTTGATGCTGACGCAGGTGAAGAGTAAGTTCTGACTCACAGCTCCAAAGGCTGGGCGTCTCTGCGGGACTGAGAGGTGCAAAAAGCAAGAGTTTTATTTTTCTAAGTTACTAAGTCACTAAGCTGCTGGGAGATATGACCGTGCACACGCAGACAAAGCAGATCTGCTGATTAGGCTGATGGTTTACAGCTTATTTTCTCAGTATATGTTGCATGTTGAAACAGAAAAAATTTCAAAGATAATAAAGCTACAGCACCTAATGCAGTCCTGTCCACCCACCCCAGCCCCCAGTGAGCTCATGAGCAGAACAGACAGCAATGCTGGCCACTGCTTTGCCTGACCCGTAACACCGTACATGCTTTGTTGAACAGCTATGCGAGCAGCATATAGTCCTCTTCCTCACTAGAATTCTGAATGCAATTATCAAAGGTGTCCTTACATCTTTAAATCTCATTTAGAAGGAGAGCCACAGCCAAAATGCTAATGAGCTCGCCCTAATTGTAAACACTGAGCACTGATAAGAATGAAACTCCATCCTCTGTTCTCAAAGAAGTTCTTACGTGTTTCCTACTTACACCGCTTTTTATCTGATTCCCCTTCACTTCTGTTCTTAGGCGGATTAATAGGCACCTGAACAGACAAATAACAGTACTACATCTTCTTCACACCCTTTTGATAGACTTTTGAGATTGCAAAATATTTTTGGAAAATTATTATTGGAAAAAAGATTACTGAATGATCAGGCGGACGGCAATTTTTCAGGCTGGAACAAACCGTTCCCCAGTATTCACATGAACACATTAGTAACTCGCACTTAAGTGCTGATGGGACATTTTTTAGAATGTGATAAGTGTGAAATCGCCTGTAGTTTTATCAGTCGTGGTTGCTGCCCACTCCTGCTAAAAAAAGGTTGATTGTGATCATTAAGTTGCAGGTAGGCAGTGCCTCTGGACTGTAAAATAGGAATGTTAGTGTGCAGTGATGAAAGCAAACTTTGCTCAACACCTGTCTATATATATTGCAGGTTTCAGTGGCTGCCCAGTTGATCCGTTCGCTCTGTTGTCTGGGAAGAAAGAAGTGGTAAGTAACAACAACTGAAACCGAGCTTTCTTTCCCTCTTTTTTGAACTTGTTTAGCTTATGAATCCAAAGCTCTGCTTTCAGAGCTCAAGGAATGGCAACAGAGAGATAGTGTGAGGAATTGGAGTAGCATATGAAATATCATCCACTTGTCAGCATTTCCACCTTGTGTTCTTTCAGCTGCATTTATATATTAAGGAAGTAATAAAAAAGATCATAGTTCTAAAAAAAAGAAAACTGGGTCACAGTTTGTCTGCAAATAACTGCTTGTTTTTAAAAAAAAGATTATGATAAAGAAAACCAAAGTATTTTATTAAGCAGCTCCCAACCCTCTTTCCCCCAGAAATAGCTGCCTATAGTGTAAGAAAATATTGTTTTATCTATTATTTGGAATGAAAAGAAGTGAAATTTTTAAGTCATAGCAATCAGTGGTATTGGATACTGGAAAATGCTGAGGATATGATTAATGAAACATTGGAAGGAAATGCTGTCAGTTGGTGTGTTAGCATAGATAGTGTGTGAAGTCTGTGTGCTGCGCTATGGCCATGTCAGGCTATTCTCAATGGAAACATTTTCTTATGCTAATTTGGTTTGATACACGGAGCTACAAGGAATCCATTAGTCTAATGTTAGCTCAAGTAATGTGGCAGTAGGCAGAAATCAACTGGTTTCACAGTAACTTTTATTAGAAGCTCTTCCATTAGATCAGTAAGTCCTTTTAATATCACTACTTTTCCCTCTCTTGATACTTTACTGTGTGTTATATGTTTGGGATGGGGTAAATCTGTTGTATTTCCTTGCTGGTGGGGTTATGTTTTTTTATTCTAGTTCTAAAAAAAGTAGTTGTTTTAAATACCTAATAGGCATTTCACATAGTTCACTGATGTTTCCTGGATCTGACTCATCAGTGGCAGTGTTCGGTGCTTTGCTTGGTTGTGAACACAAAAATTAATGTTTGGGATTTGTTTTGCCTCTGCACTTGCTTAGAAATCTTAGAAATTTGTTCTCTTTACTAGTTTGTTTTATAAGTGTTTTTTTGGTTGAGGGTGGTTGTGGAGTTATTTTTAGATTTTCTGTATGTTAAATTCAAATTTGTTAGCAGTAAGTCTCAGGGATCTATAGGAATAAACAGGGAGTACAATGCTAATTTTAATATTTTTTTAGCTGTCACTTATCTATTTTTTTTCTTTAGTTACTTTTTAGTTTCTTTTCATTAGTTGAAAGTTTACATCCAGGCTAAGCCTGCTAACTTATTCAGAGAAAAATCCCCAGGGAAGCAGCTGGTGCCTGAGCAAAGACAAGACTTGCTCCTAGCAAAGCTGAATCATTGCTGGTGTTTATTTAATTGCTGCCTGTTCTGTTGCACCAGGGATTTTGTGGCTACCATGGAACAGGTTCTGGGGCAAAGTTATCAGCTGATGTAAAGCTACCAAGTGAATTTCTGCTGTCTGAGGATCTTTCCTTTCCTGTCTCCGCACAATGTGCTTCTGTGTCGGAGATGATACAGTATGAGGGGGAAAAGTCTCTCTTCAAGCTGTGTATAAGAAAGATTGCAATGTAGCTTTGTAGTTACTCCTATGAAGTATTATTGTGGCAAATATTCGTGTTTACTAAGTCATATAGTTGGTTATCAGCTTAGCAAATAAATCCATTTTTTAAAATAAAAATCATAGCAAAGTGGTGAATGACAAGAAAATGATGGGGTTTTGTAGAAAAGCTGATAGAGGAGAGGTGTGTGGGGGGTGGGATTGGGAGGAAATCCTGGCTGAACCCAGAACTTAACTCGTATCAGCTCAAGCAACCTGTAGGCACAGGCATGGTTGTTTGGTGGCCATTACAGTAATTACCAGTTGGCTTTGAAAATATTGCTATTTTCTCCGGTATTTTTATTTCAACTTGGTTTGACTGGGTCTGTTCCCCTGAAGGTGAGATTTCTTTAAGGCTTACTGTTTCGTAGTTCTTACTTCAGGGACAACACGGCCTTTCAGTGAGCTGTCACGGCTGGAGAGGTACAAACAATACCATCCAGACGCATGCAAGTGGTAGTTCTTATTCTCTGTTTAAAGTTCAGCAAAATAAAAACATTTACAACCATTTCTGATTTAAAACTGAAAAAGAAAAGCTCCTGGAGTTTATCCCTGCAACGGGGGCAAAGCTGTTACAGTGCAATGAGTCACTGAGGAAGGCGATCCAGGGCAACTGCGTGACACCTAGTGTTGCTCAAATAATTCCCCAGAAACTTTAACTCTTTGAAATGCTGCAGTGAGAGAGTCAGGATGGACTTAAAAGCTGCAGGAGACCACTTCGGCTTGTTTCTCTCTTACTCCAGAATTTGAGTGTCACTCATTTCCATCTATCTCCCTCCTAAGAGTGGGAGGTTTCAGTTTCTTTCAGAGTTAGAAAGGATGTCACACATAGTTAGCATTTTCCAAAGGTGAGGAAAGACTATACTTACAAAGAAAGGAGCACGAAGATGGTGTGAGATTTGCTGCGAGGTTCACCAAAAACGGAGTGGATTACAGTTTGCACAGGCATTAGTTTTCAGACCTTTGCAATATGCATAGCATATTTTGACCTGCCACTTTCAGGAGGAAATCAGCTCGCCTTTCAGCACAGCTACGAACAGGTGGATATCCAAAGTGCCAATGCTTATCCAGATGCAAGCTCCAGGACTGCGCCCTGGGTGCAGGCATTCTGGCCAGCCTCCTGCCAGCCGAGGCAGGAACCCGACACACAGCGCTGAGACACCCAGGCTGGCACGGGGATGGGCAGAGCTCATCGCTCCAAGCACCTCATCCAGCAATTGTGGCTATCGTGCCTTTGGACCTGGACCGGTGCGTCCAGCTGAACGTACCTCCTTGTTGCGGCATGCGTCGTCACTGGCCTGTCCTCTGCCTGTTCTCTAACATGTTCCTTGCAGTGTAGTTATGTCTTTGGTGTTCAAAAGTAAACCACCATTAGGGTTTTCTTTGTCATTTATGTCTTGCGTCGAGCAATGTTGGTCTTTTACATCAGGCCTGATGTCAGCCTTTCCAAAGACGTGGCTAATATGGGCTGCCAGGGAATGATGCAGTTAGCTTTGTCACCCACTGCTCCGCTCTACCACAGCACCTAGGTTTTCTTCTGAGTATTTTTCAATATGTTGATGTCTGCATTTGGGCCAAGGGAGAATTACTTGAAGGGAAAACCGTAGACTTGAGATTATACCTGTAGCACAGCAATTAATTAACAGTAAGTAGCTGTGGCCAGGACTCTAGCAAACAGAGTATCAGGTGGCTGTAAACTATCTTCTCAGCTGTTCCCCTTAACAAGAATTGGGATCTGGAGAAAGCTGACAGCTTTGGTAGCACGTCAAAGATCTAGATGGTTCTGCTTTCATCAGTCCTTGATACCAATCACAGAAGATGAGCTCTTCTAGAAACACCTCTGCAAACCCTAATTCATGAGACCAATACTCTAAGGACTTCCAGCACTCAAGTCTACCTTTTCAAATCAGAGGTTGACTAGGAATCATACAAATAATTGTGTATATATACCTATAAAAAAAACCCTTCCTCCACAGATGTGGTCAACCCTCATTCTGCGATATTTGATCACGTAAGACAAAACTAATAATAATACATGACATACCTGTGGGATCCTGGGTACCTCAGGAACATGAGAGATGCTTATTATGAAGAAAAGTCCTGCTGAGTTCTTGAATGGGGAGCTTTAATTTAGGAGGTATACAGGCTGTTTGTAAAACTACTGAAATTTTCAAGCTCCAGTTTCTCCAGTGAATGCATCAGCTCAGTTTCCATACAGTAATCATACAGGTGGAATCCTTCATTTCCATACTGAGCATTACAGAAGAGCTGTAGAAGTACTGATGGCACCTCTGGGGATTCTGGTATCCAGCATATTCTGTGTCTCTCCATGGTGGGAATGTGTTGTCAATGCAAGCTGACATCTGAATTTCCAACGCATTATCAGGACTGCATTTCACTTAAGGAGCATTTGTGCTGAGCACTTATATTTTTTAGAGCTCTTTAAGTGCTGAACATGTATGAATGGAACTCGTTTAACAAGACGGAGGTGTTCTGGCCTGGGTGGGGCTTGGAGGTTGTTCTGGCATGGGTGAAAATATGAGAATTTGCTCCAAGCAAATGGAAGCCCTTGTTGAAACAAGCAAGAGTGATTTTCTTCCATCTGTTCTGAGATCTCTCTGTATCTTGGGAGCTACTCTGTGTCTTATGCCACAGATAAAGTATGTGTGAAAGCATATTTTTTGCTAATGGGTTTGTAGAATAATTTTTCTTGCTAATGTGGAAAATGAGATACTCTTGTCTGCATGGAGTGCCAAAAACTATACTCTCCTTTGTTACAGTGAGACATGAGAGATTTCCTCTGTGACATTTCCTTCTCAGCTAGAGAGCAGGAGGAGGATGTGGTTCTTATTGACATGGGCAGGGACAAAATATTTTCACCATCAGCTACATAAAGGATTATTATTAGATGAATGATTAATTATACTCCCTTAGAGTGGCTGCCAAGTGCAAATGAACCTTGTTTACGGGAGCATGATACCAACTCTGACACTGGCTTTTGGAGGGTGGGTGCAGGAGCCCTGTTTATGAAGACCATTGCAGGCAAACTTGCTCATCAACGTTTCAGCCACATGTATGCTATACATGGCAGTTATGGTGCAGCTTTGCCTGCAAAACTGACTTGTGTTGCATAGAGGGTGGAAGAGACAGACCCAAAGGTGAGGCTTTTGTGAGTAGAGTTCACTTCCCCCATCCTTTCCACCGAGTTTTCAGTCAAACTGTCTGAGCTAACCAACTGCCTTACAAGCCTAGAAAGGCAGAACTATTATCATATATTGCCTCAGCTCCCTATAGTCACCTTCACCCTCATTCCTGTCCCTTCCTCTGGCTTCCTCACCTAGTATCATAGAATCATAGAATGTTTTGGGTTGGAAGGGACCCCTAGAGGTCATCTAGTCCAACCCCCCTGCAGTGAGCAGGGACACCGCTAACTAGATCAGGTTGCTCAGAGCCCCATCCAACCCGGCCTTGAATGTTCCCAGGGATGGGGCCTCCACCACCTCTCTGGGCAACCCGTTCCGGTGTTTCACCACCCTCGTTGTAAAGAATTTCCTCCTTATATCCAGTCTAAACCTACCCTGTTTTAGTTTAAAACCATTACCCCTTGTCC
Source organism: Heliornis fulica (assembly GCA_013399135.1). Lineage (NCBI taxonomy): Eukaryota > Metazoa > Chordata > Aves > Gruiformes > Heliornithidae > Heliornis > Heliornis fulica. Next base: position 1,166,497 of record VXBZ01005570.1, read on the forward strand.
TGTCACAGCTGGCCCTACTAAATAGATTATTCCCATCTTTCCAATAGGCCCCCTTTAGGTACTGAAAGGCAGTAATCAGGTCTCCCTGCAGCCTTCTCTTCTCCAGGCTGAACAACCCCAACTCTCTCAGCCTGTCCTCATAGTGGAGGTGCTCCAGCCCTTGGATCATTTTTGTAGCCCTCCTCTGGACTTGCTCCAACAGCTCCATGTTCTTCTTGTGCTGGGGGCTCCAGAGCTGGACGCAGTACTCTAGGTGGGGTCTCACCAGAGCAGAGTAGAGGGGCAGAATCACTTCCTTCGACCTGCTGGCCATGCTTCTTCTGATGCAGCCCAGAACACAGTTGGCCTTCTGAGCTGCCAGCGCACACTGACGGCTCACGTCCAGCTTTTCACCCACCAGCATGCCCAAGTCCCTCTCAGCAGGGCTGCTCTCGATCCTTTCTTCCCCCAGCCTGTACTGATACTGGGGGTTTCCCTGACCCAGGTACATGACCTTGCACTTGGCCTTGTTGAACCTCATGAGGTTCACACAGGCCCACCTCTTCAGCCTGTCCAGGTCTCTCTGGATGACATCCCGTCCTTTTGGTGTGTCAACTGCACCACTCAGTTTGGTGTCATCCGCAAACTTGCTGAGAGTGCATTCAATCTCATTGTCTAAGTCATTGATGAATATATGAAACAGCACCAGTCCCAGTACAGACCCCTGAGGGATACTACTCATCACCAGTCTCCATCCGGACATCGAGCCATTGACCACTACCCTCTGGATGAAACCATCCAGCCAGTTCCTTATCCAACGAACAGTCCACCCATCAAATCCATAGCTCTCCAATTTAGAGAGAAGGATGTTGTGGGGGACCGTGTCAAAGGCTTTGCAGAAGTCCAGATAGATGACATCCATTGGTTTTCCCTTGTCTACTGATGCTGTCACACCATCATAGAAAGTCACTACCTTCGTCAGGCAGGACTTGCCCTTGGTGAAGCCATGCTGGCTATCTCGAATTATCTCCCTGGCCATCATGTGCCTTAGCATAGCTTCTAGGATGATCTGTTCCATGATCTTCCCAGGCACAGAGGTGAGGCTGACAGGTCAGTAGTTCCCAGGGTCTTCCTTTCTACCCTTTTTGAAAATGGGCACAATGTTTCCCTTTTTCCAGTCACCAGGGACTTCACCTGACTGCCAGGACTTTTCAAATATCATGGAGAGTGGCTTGGTGACTACATCGGCCAATTCCCTCAGGACTCTGGGATGGATCTCATCAGGTCCCATGGACTTACATGTGTTTAGGTTCCTCAGGTGGTCGCAAACCTGATCTTCTCCTACAGTGGGAGGGGTTTTGTCCTCCCGGCCCCCCTCATGCCATCCATCAACTCAGGTGTGGTGAGGAGAGAGGTTCCCAGTGAAGACTGAGGCAAAATGTTGTTGAGTACCTCAGCCTTCTCCTCATCTGCTGTTACCAGCTTGCCAGCCTCACTCATCAGTGGGGGTACACTTTCTTTAACCATCCTTTTCTGGCTGATATACCTGTAGAAACCCTTCTTGTTATTCTTTGCATCATTAGCCAAGTTTAGCTCCAGCTGACCCCATTCCTACACAACTGGACCATGTCCCTATATTCTTCCCAGGATGCCTGTCCCTGCTTCCACTGCCTGTGCAGTTTCCTCTTCCTCCTTAGCTCGAACAGCATCTCTTGTTTCAGCCATGTCGGTCTCTTCCCTTCTTTGCCAGATTTCTTACACCTAGGGATCTAGAGCTCTTGTGCTCTGTGGATCACATCCTTAAAGATCTGCCAGCTCTGTTCTGTTCCCCTGTCTCTCAGGACCGTCTCCCAGGGAGTCCTTTCGACTATCTCTTTGAGGAGCTGGAATTTTGCTTTTCTAAAATTCAGGGTCCTGACTATACTCTTTGTTCTTCCTATTTCCCTCTGGAGCGTGAGCTCTACCAGCGCATGATCACTGCAACCCAAGCTGCCTCCGATCTTGATATTTCCGACGAGCTCACTTACATTGGTGACCACCAGGTCCAGTATCACATCCCCTCGGGTAGGGGTGTCTATTACCTGGCTTAAGAAGTTGTCCTCAATGCATTCGAGAAACCTGCTGGATTGCCTACAGCTTGCCGTGTTGGTTTTCCAGCAGATGTCAGCACGGTTGAAGTCCTCCAGCAGGACGAGAGCCTGCGAGCATGAAGCCTCCCGGAGTTGGAGGAAGAACGCTTCCTTGGCCAGCTCCTCTTGATCTGGTGGCCTGTAGTAGACACCAACCACCAAGTTCCCTTTGTTGCCTCTCTCTCTCATTCTTATCCATAAGCTTTCAACCTGCTCATAGCTATTCTTCAGGGCTAGCTCTTCACACTGTAATGATTTCTTGATGTAAAGGGCAACACCTCTGCCCCTCCTTCCTCGCCTGTCCCTTCCGAACAGCCTGTAGCCATCAATAGCTACATTCCAGTCAAGGGATTCATCCCACCAAGTTTCCGTAATGGCGATCAGGTCGTAGCTTTCTAGCAGCACGATAGCTTTCGACTCCTCTTGTTTGTTTCCCATGCTGTGTGCATTTGTATAGAGGCATTTCATATGAGCTGTCGGCCTTGGCACCTTCATAGCAGAACACCCCTCATTTACTTTGAGGTGTTTCACGGGCTTTTCCTTGTTGGCTCCTACTACCTCAGGAGCCTCCGGCTCCCCTCTGCCAGACTTCAACTTCTCTGCAGTGCCCCTGGCACACTGCTGGGCAACAGGTTGAGGGCTCATACTAGCCCCCAGTCCCTCTAACCCTTGTGTTTCATCCCCTAACCTGTCACCGGCAAGCCCAATAGGTTCCTCTTCCCCCTTCAGATCTAGTTTAAAGCCCTGCCAATGAGCCCTGCAAGCTCCTGGGCAAAGACCCTCTTCCCCCTTTGAGAAAGCTGGCTCCCATTTGACTTGAGCAAGCCTGGTGCCGTGTAGACCATCCCGTGGCAAAGAACCCAAAGTTGTGGCAGCAACACCAGTCACGAAACCACATGTTAATATATTGAGTCTGCTCATATTGTCCCATGTCTCTGCCCACCACTGGAAGGAGCGAGTTAAAAATAACCTGCGCTCCAGATCCCTTCACTAATCGCCCTAAGGCTTTGAATTCTTTTTTTATCACCCTCAGGCTACTTACTGCTACTTCATCGGCACCCACATGAAAGAGCAGCAAGGGATAGTAGTCCGAGGGTTGGATCAGGCTAGGAAGTTTCCTAGTGATGTCTCTAACCTGGGCTCCTGGGAGGCAGCAGACCTCGCTAAGAGCAGGGTCTTCCCGGCATATCCGTCCCTCTGCTCCCCTCAGATAGGAATCTCCTGCTACTATTACTCGCCTCTTCTTCCTTGTGGATATAGTGGTGATAGGACGGGGAGGTCTTTCCGATCTTTGTGCCTCCTGTGATGTGGATAGGTCTACAACTACCTCATGCACCACCTTGTCTTCCACCTCTAGAGACTCATACCTGTTATGTGGAGGCACCTGGGAAGAAGCAGTGGGCAAGGAAAGGGTTCTTCTCCTGCCCCTACTGCAGACCAGTTTCCACTCACTGCTCTCCCTTGAGGCCCTTTCTTCACCCTGGGGGTGGGGATACTAGTTCCCTTTGATCTCCGGCCTTTTTTGGTGGCTGTTCCTGCACAGGTTTCTGGGACAACAGGGTGCAGCTCCACCAGTCTATTTCCTGCTCCATTTCCCTGATGCTCTGTAGCCTGTCCACCTCTTCTCTTAGCTCCGCCACCAGGCAGAGTAGGTAGTCTACTTGATTGCATCTTATACAGGTGCTGCCTTTGCTGGTGTCAGTTTCCAGTGCCAGCTGGTGGCACTCCCTGTAGCCAGAGGCCTGGACAGTTGTGTGCTTTCCAAGAACCTCAGTCTGCGTTGAGGCATCCTTTCTGACCAGCAGTTTAGAGGTAGCCTTCTGACGGGGGGTGCCATGGCTGGGCTTCCTCTTAGCAGCTGAGTATCCTGAGCGTACCTCGGCACTTGGCAGAAGGCCCTCGCCTTGTCCATGTGCCCTGCCTGCGCAAACTGATGCGCCACACTCCAGGTCGCTCGCGCTCCCTGGGGGCTGCTTTTGTACATCAGGAGGGTCAGGTCGCCGTCACTCCTGACTTCCCCCTGGTGAGTCAGAGCTGCCCACTCGTTAGGAGCTGGCTTTGAGGTGGGGGGTGGGGGGGCTGGGGTGCCCTCTCCCTCCCTGTGCTTTTGACTTCGTGGTTGTGCCGCTTTTAGGAAAGGGTCTCCCTGACGTGATCCTCTGTTCCGGAGGCCTTCGCCTCGGTGTCTTCACCAAAAGTGAAACTTCAGGACTTTCATCGACCTTGTCCAGGGTCACATTTTCCTCCATGCTTCCATGGGAATGAACCAGTAAAGGCAACAAGAGAATTGCGTTTAGTGTGTGTGACCCAAACTAGACAATGCTTTAAGGAAGAACTGTCATTGCTGTCTGTGTATTGAATTACTGGTTTGGTAAAGGCAGCAGGTTAAATCCAGAAGGGGGAAGAAAGTACAACAGTCTTCTGAATTTTGATGAAAGAAAATGAAATGAGTTAAAGGAAATAAGTACTTAAGGTTTGGAAAGCAGAAGACTATTTTGTTCACTAAAGTGCACTAAAAATGCAGGCATGAGGCAGAAATAGTTTTTTTAATTGTGTAAATAGCACAGATAAACCAAAAGTGTAGTTTCAAAAGTAATTGAGAAATCAGTTTTGGAAATAAAGGAATAATTCATAGACATTATTAAAAGGCTGTGTTCAAATTCCATTTCCATCTCTTTCGCTCTTACTCATATTCCTCACATACCCTGTTGTAAGTTGAGTATTGTGACTGCACACACATTTTAACCAGGGCTGCTTTGCTAGTCACAGATCATGGCTCCCTGGCCTGAAGTGGAAAAGCCTGAAACCAATAACTATATTGGAGACTCTTCCAAACAAAACCAGAACATGGCTGGGAAAGAAGGAGAAAATCACAAAGGTAATTTGTGCTCACATGTGGGTCGCAGAGACATATGTGTTTTGGGGGCCCTTGCAGAGGAGGGAAAGTAAATAAACTTTTTTTTTTGTGTGTGTTAAATGTTGTATTTCATCAGGCAACGTGTCTTCACTTGGAAATAAAGGGGAAATTCAACCTGCGTTTTCCACAATAGCCTTGATAGATGAGACAAGGCCAGAAGAAATTGACCCATGGGCTCTGCCAGAACTGCAGGACACTGGGGTCAAGTGGTCAGGTAGCCATTACTCTGTAAATAAGTTTCCTGCATTCATTTTTTCCATTGCTTCTCCTCTCTGTCTCAGTTATTTTTCTGAAATGGTATTTGCTACAGAATGGAATAGAAGATTTGAGTTTTTCAGATGTAGTCTTTATATGCTTTATATTTATAGTCTCACCTTCCCCAATCAATGATGAATGGGGATATTTAGTCAGTTAAAATTATCCAGAAATCATGCTGCTTACACTCCTTAAAACATGAGGAGATATATGGAAACCAATCCAAACCTAATGTGGTTTTATATTTAGGCTCCTATTGGTCATTTTTCCTTCAGCAGGATAACCGTGTAAAAAAAGGGTCAGTCTCAGACCTCATAAGTGTTTTCTCATACACCAAGAGCTTTTACGTAGCAAACTGGGTAAACAGACTGCTTGCTTCTGCAGTTAAAATTTGATAAAGAATGACATTGTTTCAGAATGAGTTCACAACATTGTATTTCACTCTGTAGTCTCTTCTTGTGTGCTGGCCTGTTCCAGAGAAAACACCAGATACACCAGAGAAGTATTTTATGTATAATGTATTTGTTTTGCAGAACTGGATAGAAAAGGAAAGATCATCCGCGTACTCTATGGGATAGGGAAGTTTATTATGCTGCTTGGATTGCTCTACTTGTTCGTGTGTTCTCTGGATGTACTGAGTTCTGCCTTTCAACTGGTAGGAGGTATGAAAATGTCTAAAATATACAGAATAGGCTATGAATGAGGCAGTAAGTTTCATTTGAGGGACTAAACTATAACATTCTTCAAGAATGTTCTTCATAGATTTATGTGTTGAGATATAGATTCAGCAGGAAGTAGTTCTGGCTGAAGACCGACCTTCATTTGTTTGAAAGGGCCTTTGTTTCCAAATTCCAAAGAACTGTTGATGTAAGGTTTATTTGCCCGATTTCTTAACAGGTTCCTGTCACTTTATTGGCAGTTTAAATCTGTGCATAAAACTGTCCCATGGGAAAGACATTTTAACAAGGTGAACTCTGAAAATCACACTCTTGATCAAAGCATCCAGCATTGAAATATCCCCCAGATTTTTCAAAGAGGAAAACTATTGGAATGTGGTTGTTTTTTCATTTACTTATCTCAAAGTGTTGAATTCTACTGAATGATTCAGAAATGGTTATCAGTGAAGTATGTGAGCTTCTGTGGAGATATTTTTGATTCTTGGCAAGAAGGCTGCAGCAATATTGAAATAGCTTTTTCTTGATGCAGTAACCAAAAATATCAAGGCAGTAGTAGCATTTAATTCTATGCTCGTGTGGGTCCTGCAATCTTTCTCCAGATGGCTGTGTTTCTGTATGGTTCTCTGCAGACTTCAGTAGAGCTGGTTCAGTCACTAAAATGAGAATGTAAAGTATTCTCTGATAACTGAGAAGTTGAGAGTTCAGAACTTGAATTTGGATCCCTGGGCTATTTTACCTTGTACATATTTTGCATGGCAAGCATGGCTATATATGTATCAATTAAATGGCTGAATGATCTTTATTTAAACGGTCTGATAATCCCTGTGGACTTTACCTTGCACTTCCCTGACTCTGAGAATATGGTTTTGTTTTTGTAGGTAAAGCAGCAGGGGACATTTTCCAAGACGATTCAGTGCTGTCTAATCCTGTTGCGGGATTGGTGATTGGAGTTCTAGTGACTGTTATGGTCCAGAGCTCCAGCACTTCTTCATCCATCGTGGTCAGCATGGTGTCCTCTACATGTAAGTCTGCTTACAGTATCTTCCTAGAGATCACTCATAAATCTTGGTCCGGGATGCAGACATTCTCACCTGTGTTCAAGTTGTAGAACCTTTGGGAGTAACAGTAGAATGATTTTCACAGCTGTTTCCCTGATATAATTTTTAATAATGTAAATAATGACAATAATAATAAGAAGAAGGAGAAGAGGAGGAGAAGTCCATAACTTCAAGCACATACTTGAAAGCCTTGGTATTTAATGCATGAATTTTGGAAGCATCAGTGTAGTTTCCTCATGTTAGCCAGATGCTGAGCTTCATTTGTTTCTGTGGCATCATTTCAAAACTCTGCAGTAAGTAGGAAAACATCTGGGAAAAAAGAGACTTTATCTTACTCTGTCCCTCCTAACATGTGGTGAGAAGGGATAAGCATGAGCTGCAGTTACAGTGGGAAACATGGGACTGCTATGTTCCCAGGAGGATTGATTAACATATCTGGATTGGAGCACCTAATCCCAGTGACACAGAGGGAAGTCAGAGTTCTAGTGACATTAGTAGATGTTAATTTCCATTTGAGCAACATGCTTTTTCATTCAATGCTTTCTTTTCTGCTTTCTAGTGCTGACTGTTCGATCAGCTATTCCTATCATAATGGGGGCAAACATTGGCACCTCAGTTACAAACACAATTGTGGCTCTCATGCAAGCTGGGGACAGGAATGAATTTAGAAGGTATTGTACTTAAATGCTACATCTGAAAAGTTGCTTTTCTTCCTTCTTCAGAAGTTTTCTTCTATATTCCCTACCATTACTACTGCCATTCAACCTTTCTGTTGACCAAAATTCGAATGTCTAGTTAGGAAAGTCAGAACATGACCATGTCTGAGGTATAGTGGTGTTTAGATATATAGCTTCACATACTTGAAGAAAAGCCTAATGTGTTCCTTTGAAACTTTTGTGGATCTGTAAGAATCTATCATTTTTAACTGGATCTTGCAAAAGGATAAATTTTCAACTGCTCCCACAACACCACTCACCTTTGATTGATTATTTCCTAATTATGGCAGGGCTGTACAGGAAGTTAATATTACAGTATTTTGGTCTATTCTCCCTAAAAATGATTTAGTGTTGAACATTTTTTTAAGTCCACAGTAAGCAAGAACTGGTAACTGTAGAGAAATGAAGAGTTCTGGCTACCACATATATACAGTTAGAATTCTTAGACTTCCACTTGACATTGTTGCTGAGAGAGCTCATGAGTGGGTAGTAAATTGGGAGGGATATGAGACTTTGGTTCCTTGTAATATATGGCATACAGAGGTATGAAATACATTCAGACAAAGCACATTTCTCCAAGATTTACTGCTTTGAATCTTTGGTTGTGCTGTTCTCTGTCATTTAAATCCTAACGCCAAAGTAGCCTATTAGTATCTGGTCAGGAAAAGAATTTAAGTAGTAATGAGAAAGAAGTTTAACATTCATCAACATAATTAACAATCACTTCAGTCTGTAAACTGAAGATGGTAGCACTGTTAGTTCTGTTGGCCTACTTTGAATGCTCTCACTGATTTCCCTCAAGATGTTTGCTAGTAGGAACATAAATTACAGCGTTAGCATTTTGAGGAATTTTTCCTCCATATTTTCTTCCTTCACAAAGCTTAATGTAAAGTTCTATACTTTAAAACAAATACAGACAGATTGCAGAGAATTAAGAGGACCAGGAACAGCTATTAGTAGGTGGGAAGAGTGCCTCAGGGGAGAGCTTTGGAGGAGAATCTGGAAGGGAATTGTACACCGATGGTTTGCAAGAACAAGTGAGAGGACTGCAGACATCTTGCCCCATGAGTCAGGGAGAACAGGTCCCAGAGACAACGCCTGGCTGAGAATTAAAACTGTACCAAAAAATGGGTGAGAGGCAAAGCAGAAGTAGTGTGTACAGCCATTTCTTGCTTTCAGACAGGTAGTCTCAGCAGCCTCGTGTTAAAGATCACTTTGGGCTTTTCTTGTTTGGTTTCACTCACTGGCTGGCTCTTTCACTCAGACAACTGTGTGGAGGCAACTTAGCGCTCAGTAACAAAGTAGTCATCTCCTGTAACCCCAGAATGAAATGGGATTCATCCCCTCCTCTGTGATTTCATATTTAATTGGTGTTGTGCACATGTTGTTTAATGAAAAGCAACTCTGATTTTAATTTCTTCTTGCAGGGCCTTTGCTGGGGCAACAATCCATGATTTCTTTAACTGGCTTGCTGTGTTTGCGCTGTTGCCCATTGAAGTTATTTCTGGCTATCTTTACCATCTTACCAATGCTATAGTTGAGTCCTTTCATCTTGAAAGTGGTGAAGATGCCCCCGAGCTACTAAAAGTTATCACAGATCCCTTTACAAAGCTCATCATTGAGGTAAGCTCTTTCTCTCTTCAAGGAAGCTGCTTCCTTGGTTGAGTCAGATCTAGCCAAAATTCTCTGTTATGGGGCAGGCTCCCAGTCACTTCTCTGTGTCCTTGGGGTAAAGCTCATGAGTAGATGGTTTCGTCATTTTATTCATATTTCATGAAACACCATGTCTATATTTCCTGTTTCTGTATTTCCCCCGCATTTCATTTTAATGATGAAAGACCAAGCTAGGAGGACTGGGAAAGCAGGTGAGGACAAACACAGCCATGTGAGATGGATGGGACAGCAGCTTGTTGCCTAGAGAAGAGTAGATAGTACTAGCTGCTAGATGACCTAGCACATCCAGAAGATCTGCACAGAACATGAAGAGATGACACTGAAATTATAGGAAGCATGCATACGTCTGGAGGAACAGCTGGAGGCCAGAGGGGATGTACACAGCTCCTAAAATAACAGTAAATGCATTTGGGCAGCTGTGTTAATGTGATTGTTTAAACAGGAATGGTGAGATGACCTGGTGGGTTTGAGAGGAAAAAGACACAGTGTGTGTGTAGAGTTGTACCTTCTTCTGGGAGTGAACCCCTCCACCTGGGAGGTATGGAAGCAGCTCCAGCAGTAGAGATGGTCATGCAGGCTTTATGTTGTTGAGCTTCCAAAGGGACTTAAATGAGTAGAACTGAAATGTGTGATACAAGTTGCAATAATACCTTTTTTTTTCTCTCTCTCTTTTTTTTTTAAAGCTTGATAAATCAGTAATAAATGCAATTGCTACAAATGATGAATCAGCAAAAAACAAAAGCCTAGTAAAGATTTGGTGTGTAACAGAAACCAATGTGGTGAGTATCATGCTAAATACATTGTCAGGTTCCTCAGGAAATGTTGCTGATCCATAGCTTTGCTAAGACATTTCTTATCAAAGGATTGTGAAATTAGATTTTAAAATGCAGCAGAAAAAGAATGAAAACAAATTAATGTAGTCTTTGCTCCACTTAAACTAAGGATGTCATACCAGTGGTGAGTTTGACCTGGTTGCTTTCAGTACCATGCAGGCCCTTGCTTATCAGAACTGGTGGTTTGGAGCCAAGCCTTTTACTCCTTTCACATCCAAATGCCTTTAAACTCCAATACACCTCCCAGCTCCTTGAAAGTGGAAAAAAATTTCAATATAGGCTAAAGAAAATATCTTTTTGCCCACCATTTACCTATTGATCTAACCAGCTTTAGTCTTACATGTGTTTGAGTGATCTAGCAGCAGCTGGTTATCTGCAGCTTTTTTGGAGAACTGCCCGTGGAAAAAGCCTCAATGGGGCTACGTCCCATCATTCTTCACCCAAGCAGCACTGCAACTTGAAGGAGTCTATTGCCCAGATTGAGACCAAAGAGTATTTTTAGTAAACTGTGGAGCTGAATGTTTGATTTGCATTGTTCAGCTAACAAACAATTAGAGCATTAAGTATGCAATGGATCTCAGATTAGACTGTTTTACTTGTTCATTTGTATAGAAAAGTAATTCCTTAAGTCCTGAGTCAGAAGATACTTTAAGGATTCACAGTGAAGACTAAAATTAAGAGCTGGGTTTTTTAGCAGAGTCCAGCTCCTTTGAATGACGGTCTGGATGTCCCATGAAATGCTAGCTAGGGGGATAGTGCCACGACCAGAGCTGTACTAGTGTGAAACTCTGCTCAAGTTATACTGCCAAGGAGCTGGGTATTTAATCTCGGGGGAGGCATAATGCTTGGGCAGCTGTTCTGCTTTCAGGCCTCCATCCTGCTCTTGGCTACTCCTTTGCCAAACCTCCCGGGCTGGCACGGCCTAACTCTCAGTGAATGACCTGAGCCACGAGTCCTACATTCCTGCCACTCTTGAAGACAACCAACTACAAAAAGTGCAGACTGAGGGTTACATTTCCATACACACATTTTTTTCTGTCTCTGTATTTCGGCTGTGTACTACCGCACAAGCATATAGTCGAATTGCATAAACACATGAAACCCCAACAAGCTTGATTTGAACTCGGTGGGGGAGAGGAAGATCATTTAAATGATTTACATTCCTGGTGGGTTAAACTTGTTTCTGGCAAACGTGATTAAACAGACTTATGGCAGGGATAAATACATGCAGACCACATACATTTAAAGCAAAACATAAGGATAACATTCTGATCTAATGCAGCTGCTTTGAAATTCAGATGAAAAATTTTCAGGAAGGCAGGAAGCAACTTTATGTTGTGCTTCTAAAGGCTGATATGTGAGGGAGGCTGGAGACTAGGCATTCCCTGAAGATATAGGGGCATTGGACACACCCCTGGCTTTGCCCATCAGCTGGAGGTAGAATGAGAATGTGGGTGTCTGCAGGCATGGCCAGCAAGAAAATATTTCTTTCCCTGCTTTCCCTGTTTCTGCAAAATAGAGTAACTCAAACATGTCTTAAAGATACCTCCCACTCAGCGGCATGGTTCAGAGTCCATTTGACTGTTAGCTGCTCTTGTGAGAAAGTATGGTTTAGTCAGCAAGCCCTTAACCTGCATAGGGATTTATGCACCTAGTATCAGAATGCAATACATCTGGGCTAGGAGCTCTTATGAGCAAGGTTTTATTGCGCTATCAATAGAAATTCAGGTTCAACTTGGTAATACTAATGCTAACCACAGTGCTGAAAATGGGCTCTTGGCTTTAAAAAGGAAACTTGTAGCAGGACTTGTATTTCTACGGTGAGGAAAACAGGAATGGAAAGGCAGCGTGAGCAGCTCGAGCTCATAGAGCAGCAGAGGCTGCACTAGTATCACAGCGTTCTGAACCACAGTCCTGTGCAGTACTCACCACCCCAGTCAGAGCAGTTAAGCTGACAGTGAAGAGGTGTTTGAGTCAGGGAAGCTGTGTCACTGGCTGGAAAAGGACTGCAGCTGCCCCCCAGCTGCAGACAGACACGAGGAGCCAGCCAGCCAGCCAGCAGTAGTTAAGGTTCTTGGCTACTGGAGACTTGGTTCTATGGTTATTACAGTGTGGAAGGTTCAGAGGGTATTTTAATCTTTAAATGTTGATTGACTGGTCTGGTTAACAGCACAACCGTTTATGTTGAGAATACAAAACTTTGGCTTTGTCAGTAATGCGGAACCAGCTTACGCTCCAGCTTACAAACCTGCCTCTTGTTGATGAATGCTTGGTTGTAGTAAAAACCTAGCACTTTGCATGAGCTCTTAATGAAGGTTGTAAGTGGCTGAAGTATCTATTTTGTCTGGCAATCTTTAGACACTGCAGAATGTCACAATTCCACCTTCAGAAAACTGCACATCTCCTGACCTTTGCTGGACTGAAGGAAACACCACTTGGACCCTCAAAAATATAACTGAAACAGATTATATCAGTAAATGTAAGTAGCAGAACTATTTCTCCTTCAGGAATATCTTTACAAATACATGTAGCTTTCTAATGGTGTTAACAGACCACTTCAGAGGTCTACTAAGAGGCACTTGCCTGTGAATGGACACAAGGTACTAGGTGGGTGCAGCCAGAGCAGTCCGTGCACCGGGGTAGCTATGCAGCTGGAGTTACCACCATCACCATGGTATCTGGCTGCAGGTGAATCTCTTTCCATGCTCCCTGATATCAGTAATCAATGACTTCAGTATCATGTCACCCTTGCTGTTCAGGTGACTTGGAGCTACAGTTACTTTAATGTAATGGTTGCTTGGATATCTCCATCCCTCTGCACACCCTTTGGGACTTTCAACAGCCCTTCTTAAGCACACAGCAACCTCTGGGAAGAGCCAACCCACCCTCCAGCTTGGAGCACACCAATATTTCCTCACACCGTTGTATTCCTCTCCCACACACATACTCACCCAGCTCCTGCCTGCCTGCCTGCCCTGCAGGGATGCCTGCTGTGTATTTTATGTCTGTACAAGAGCCCCTCTTGCACCCTTCCAACATGGCTTTTGTGGAGCAAGGGAGGTGGCGTTTTCACTCTCTGCATCATCTCTGCAGCCTGTGTGTGCTTTGGTCCCATTTTCTTAGCAGTATGTAACAAACAGAGCTGGGCTTGGGATCAGAAGCAAAAATGTGTCTGGGCCGAATAATTTTTTTTTTTTTTTTAATTTTCTTTTTCAGGCCGGCATCTCTTTGCAGACACAGACCTGCCTGATCTTGCCATCGGTCTCATCCTTCTGGCTTTGTCACTGCTTGTTCTGTGCTCCTGTTTGGTGATGATCGTTAAGCTATTAAACTCTGTGCTTAAAGGACAAGTGGCTAGCGTTATCAAGAAGACAATCAACACAGGTAATTTTCTGCTTTTTCTAAAGATTGTTTTCAGGAATGACAAGGACACTGAGCACGTTTATTGAAATCTTCTGTTTTGGCAAACATTACAGAATGGTTTAAAGAAAACAGCATTAAACCAAAATCAACAGACTCCCCCCCAACATTTTTTTTCTCCTCAGCATGTTATTTTGTTTCTTTTAAAAATCAATTAGTGAACAGCTTTCTTGTGAATTGCAGCAGATTAACAGCATCAGAGACCGAAGTCCAGACTCTGTTTCTTGATGTATAATCATTAGCTGTTAGAAATGTAATGTTCCCTCAGAAGATAGCTCTGAAGTGCTGAGACTGTAATTGTCTGCTTTGGCACAGAGCCTGCATGTTTCTTCTAAAGTAAATTGAAAAAAAAGTGTAGTGATTAATGATCTAATTCCCTTTGCTTGACCTGTTCCACTCTTTAACCCTCTCTTCAGTAAGATAAGGCAGCCCTGACTTTTCTGTCTTTCCTCATCTTCTACCGGGTGTTTTTTCTGCCTGGATCCATTGAGTGCAAATGTGTGGGGTTTTTTCACTTGGCTGTTTTTTCCTTATCCTCCCTTGAATAGAGTGGTTAGAACCTGTAGTAGAGGAAAGCGCTCCTAGCACCTCTCTGGTTGTGGTTGAAGAGGGGATTCACAGAAACGGGGAAAGCAACAAAGTAGTCCCTTTGTCTGTCATCTCCTCCCCTGGACACAGAACAGTGCCCGATTCAAAACCAGCTCCCAGTTACTGCTTGTGATCTGCTCTTGTCTTCCTCTGTGTCTTCCCAACCGAGTAATTCCTGACCTCTTGGCTCACTCACAAATGTGCCCAAGGCAGGGGACTGTTCTGCCTAGTTTCTCTGATCAGTGTGATTAGCTTTTCAATGTGAACATTAGCAAGTGAACTAACAAGGTGACTGACTTGAAACCAGTTAGAACAAACAACTAGATTTTCTCAGAATAGTCTTCAGAGCTTTCTGAAGATCTGATACATGTAGCAGATGCCTGGTCGCTGAAATCATGACACACCAGTCAGACCTTTAGAAGGTGCAATGTTGAGGTCTGTGGAAATATTTCTCGTACCTAGTTGTATTACAGCGTAAATGCTACCCTGGGTCAGCACAAATGTCTCCCTGGTCTGGTATCCATCTTAAAGTGTGTTTGGTGGTGGAATGCAGAAGAGGGATTACAGGCAAATTAGAGTAATAAAACTGTCTCTGTCCCAAAGTCATCATCTAAGAGACAATACACAAATGATACATTTACTTTTGAAATGCTTAATAGTACTTTTGACGCTATGTTAGTGTGTTATCCTAAAGACAATGTTCTCCCTCTGTTTTTTTCCAGATTTCCCATTTCCTTTTACTTGGCTGGCTGGATACCTGGCTATGTTTGCAGGGGCTGGTATGACCTTTGTTGTCCAAAGTAGTTCTGTTTTCACATCTGCTATTACACCCCTTGTTGGTAAGTTGTCAATACTGTATTATTTATCCATATGTTTATCTTCCCCATCATTCTGAAACCACTCAATGACGTTTCTTTTCTCCTAGGCATTGGCGTTATAAGCATTGAGCGTTCTTATCCCCTTACCTTAGGGGCTAACATTGGCACAACCACAACTGCTATACTTGCAGCTTTAGCAAGTCCAGGGAGTACATTAAAATATTCACTACAGGTCAGTATAAACCAATGCTTCCTTGAAGTTCTTTAGAAGTTGCAATTTTTTTTAAGGAAAAGTGACAAAATTAGCTGTGATGCTAATATGCCATGAATGTCATGTTTAATTCTGAGCTACTAATGGCAGCTTACTTGTTTCAACTACTAGAACAAAAAGCTTTTAATAAGCATTCTCAGAATATTGTTATATAGTGAAATCTTGTTTTTATAAATTGGCATTGATCTGATTGGATTGATTCAGAATTGGGACACAGTTGGACACTTGGCCCCCAAAAGTGGAGTCTCTGCAGCCTGGAACTCTGTACTCACACCTCTGGCAGCCCTCTTAGGTAGTCCCCTATGAGGGTTACTGATTTCTGCAAGTTGCCTCCTCGGGCCCCCACCTCAGTTTATGCAGGGTATAGGACTCCTGTGTCCAACCCATAAAATGGCAAGTTGTACACCTACCTAGGGTTGCAATGAGCATTGTGGAATCTATTTTCTTGTTGCAATTCTAACCTGAGTGGGTTTTATTGGATTCCTTGTGGTCTCAGACAATTTGAAAAGTAGGCAGCCTGGCTTTGGGCTTCTATTTACCACCCGGTAAAGAACATTCCAGGCAGCAGATAACATTTAAATGAACCCTCTACATCAAAGGGTGAAAAGATAATGAAGTTTCCTTTGTGAAAAGGATGAATGTTTTTTACAAGTCACAATAAATCAAGAAAATTACAGAAGTCATTTTATTGTCTTTGGGCATGATAGAATAGATGTAATCATGAGAAGATACTATCTTGACCAAGCTCAGATTTCGTGATAACTAGCTGGTTTTATAACTTACGTTAAAAATAAACCCCTGTACTTTCATGTTTACTTTAGTCTGATAACAGTCATAGAATGAAAATAAGATAAGGTGAGCAGGGAATGTACTGTTTTCTTCAGTATGTGTTTATTCTGTCTAAGCAACTTCTGCAAGCTTTAGCAAGTAGGTGTCTCTTCTCACTTATTTCCTAAAAACCAGTTTTGAATTATGTAAATCAGATTACTATAAAACAGTCAGACAAAGTCAGACAAAATTCCGAAATTTAGCTAAAAGTTTATAGTGCACTATAAACTTTTAGCTAAATTTTGGAAAATCCAGGTTTGAACCATTAGCAGTTTCTCAATAGCCTGCACACAGTATCTAATTTACACTTCACATCTTTTAACTGAAAACCTAAGGATGCAGAATCTGATAATGAAGAGTTATCATGTATTTCTCATGCCTCACTAATGACAGAACTGTTTTCTAATAGCCATTTGGTTAGTTAGCTTTATTTCTGATGGACTCAATTTTTTGCAGTTGAAAGATGCATTTTAAGACTTCTCCATCTGTGGGGAAGTGATGTCATCCCCTCTATACTTGTCTTGTTTCCAAGTGCTGTCCCCTGTTTGTAGGCATTGATCCTCACAATATGTGAGGTATTATGGAGTCCTTGTTTCATGCTAGGAAAGGCTCTGCAGTGAAATACCATGAATTTTAAAGAAAAATTAGTGGGAAGCAAGGGAAGGGAAACTGTGTAGTCTTGTGCCACTGAAAGTTATCATTCAAGTAAGAGCATTTAAAGGCATTTTAGTTAATGGACTTCTCAAATGTTTTTGCTTTCAGATTGCCTTGTGCCACTTTTTCTTCAACATTTCTGGGATTATTCTGTTTTACCCATTACCTTTTACCCGGCTGCCAATCCGCATGTGCAAGACCTTGGGAAACATAACAGCCAAGTACAGATGGTTTGCTATATTTTATCTTCTTGTCTGCTTCTTTCTTTTGCCATTGTTTGTATTTGGGCTGTCACTGGCAGGCTGGCCGGTCCTTTTGGGTGTTTGCCTTCCCCTGTTTGCTCTTTTTATTGCTGTGATTGTAATTAATATTATGCAGACGAAGAGACCACATTCACTGCCTGAGAAGCTCCAAAATTGGGATTTCCTACCCATCTGGATGCACTCCCTAGAGCCCTGGGACAATATAATTATGTCTTCTCTTGCCTTTTGTGGGAAGCACTGCTGTGGCTTCTGCAAGTGCTGCAAAGTCAATGCAGAACAGGAGGGTGCCAAAGACAAGCAGCTAAAAACTATGGAGGTTTATGAAAACACCATTGCGATGGCTGATGAAGAAAGAGGTGGAAGAAGGGCACCAGCTGCAGCTTGCGTTGAAAAAACAGGCACAAACAACACAGCCTTATAGTAGCGGATCAACTCATGCTAGCAGAGATACAACATAGGACAGTCAGGCTCTTGAAAACCACCTTGAACAATTCACTGAGGACAGAGTGAACATTTTGTTCCTGCAGCCAGAGCTATATCACTCATCAAGGAATGGAGTCAAACAAGCTTGGCAGAGTCCCTAGAAAATCAGTTGAAAAGCTAATGACAGTTTTGCCTACAGAGGATCTACTATGCAGTACCTTCATCCAATGCTATCAGTAGCAAACAAAAGAAATCCCAATGTAATCCCATGAAGGGAGAGATTAAAGGAGTAATGATCAATTCAGACTTAACTAAAAAACAAGAAAACTAACAATGCACTCGTAGAATGGTCTTTTTGACCTACTGGCTTATTCAGCGGAAGCTACTTTACCCAAAAAGCTCTGCAAATGGAAAAAAAAAATTAAAAAAAACCCAAAACAGAGAATCCTATTTTTTATTACCCTGTTTGCAATGGTCAAAATGGAAAATATATACTTTTCCCAGTATGGGCAAAATCTACTATGTGTGTGTGAAGGAAAATCAAAATGCTGGAACATCCTTCAGAAGCTCTGGGAGTCCTACTCTGGCAAAAGGGTGCACATAAGCCCAGCTGGGGCCCTCTCTGTCTCTTTTAGAACTGGGGACCTGAATTTAAATCTTTTATGACTTCAAAGGTAAAGACTGCAAAGGTAATTGCTAATACCTCTGCCTGATGAAGGTTAAGCATTAATTTTGGAGACACTGGGTGGTTAACAAAGGGCTTGATAGACTCATGATGTGGTTGTGTGGCCATTTCGCTCTCTAGGTGGTTCTCCCAAGTCCTATTCACCATTTAATCCCACAATCAGAGGAATGGTGCAGTAGTGAGGACAAGTGGCCAGCGTAGGGGAGGAGACATCCACCCAAACCTGGCCTGACACCAGAGATCTGTGTGCAACTGTGGCTCCATTTCACTGAGCCACAAAACGACTTCTCAGAGTAATGACTTCTCCAGGGAACCTGGAGAGCAGCTTATGGCTAGCAGGAGACTTACAGGTAACATTTACTGTAGAGAAAGGAGTGTTCACTCTGCACCATCACTTTGTGCTCTGAACCATTCTCCTTGGAAATAATGTGAAATTTACTGGCAATCCTATGTAGCAAACCAAATCCTAAGCAGAATCCACAAGTAGCAGAATCCACTACTTGTGGATTCTGCCATACGTAGTCAATCCATAGGTAGTGTAGCACTTGGCAGGCAGCTGCTTGTGCTCAACTCTTACCATTACTGATGTTTCAGTAAGTGCTTGTGAGGCTTCTCTGAATCATGGACTGCCATGAGGCATCATTTCAATGTCAGAAAAAGAGCATTTCAAACATGTACCCCAGGGGACTGAGGGAGCTGGCAGAAGTGCTCACCAAGCTACTTTCCATTATTTATCAGCAGTCCTGGCTAACCAAGGAGGTCCCAGTTGACTGGAGATACAAGGAATTACAGGCCTGTCTGACCTCGGTGCTGGGGAAGGTTATGAAGCAGATCATCTTGAGGGCCATCATGCAGAACGTACAGGACAACCAGGAGATCAGGCTTAGTCAGCATGGGTTCATGAAAGGTGCGTCCTGCTTGACTAATGTGATCCCCTTCTGTGACAAGGTGACTCTGAATAGTGGATGAGGGAAAGGCTGTAAATGTTGTCTACACAGGCATTAGTAAAGTCTTTGACACTGTTTCCCACATCATTCTCCTGGAGAAACTGGCTGCTCTCTTTGCTGGGTAAAAAACTGGCTGGATGGCTGGGCTCAAAGAGTCGAGGTGAATGGAAGGCAGTCACAAATGGTGTTCCCCAGGGCTTGGTACTGGGGCCATTTCACTTTAATATCATATGTGATCTAGACAAGGGGGTTGAGTGCACCCTTGGTAAGCTTGTGGATGACACCAAGTTGTGCAGAACTGTTGATCAGCTTAAGAGAAGGAAGGCTGAAGTTCAACAAGGCTCAGTGCTGGGTCCTGCACTTGGGTCACAACAATACCATGCAATGATACAGACTTGGAAAAGAGTGGCTGGAGACCTGCCTGGCACTGAGTACTGTGTTCAGTTTTGGGTCCCTCACTACAAGAAAGACATGGAGGTGCTGGAGCATGTGTGAAGAAGAACAACAAAGTTGCAGGGGGTCTAGAGTACAAGTCTTGTGAGGTGCAGCTGAGGGAACTGGGATTTTTGTTTATTCTGAAGAAAAGGAGGCTGAGAGGAGACCTTATGACTCTCCACAACTACCTGAAAAAAAAAGGTTATAGTAAGGTGGGTGTTGGTCTGTTCTCTGAAGAAACATGTGATAGGATAAGAAAAATGGCCTCAGCTTGTGCCAAGGGAGGTTTAAACTGCGTATTATGGAAAATTTCATCACCAAAAGTTTAGTTGAGCACTGGAACAGGCTGCCCAGGGAAGTGGTTGAGTCACCATCCCTGCAGGTATTTATAAGATGTGTAGATGTGTGGTGCTTAGGGACATAGTTTAGTGGTGGACTTGGCAGTGTGAGGTTAACGGTTGGACTTAATATCTTAAAGGTCTGTTACAACTGCAATGATTCTATGACTCTAAGATGCACCGAGTACTTCTGCTGGCCTTCAATAGCTTTGATATCAGTGAGCATGGGATAAAATCTGAAGTCCAACCACTAACGTTATGGCTGTAAAAATCAGGCAGCTGAGTGGAGGCCAAGCGTCATTTACAGGCAGTTTACATGGCTGAGTTGTAGATTAAATTTGTAATGGAAATGCTGAGAAGACCCTTTGTTTAACATAACTACTCGGGGCTGCTAGAGCACATGTACTTCTGAACAGCTGTTTGTTTTCTGCAGAGCTCTGGAATTCAGCAGGTTGGATTCAGCAGTCAGGTGAATATGCCCATTTTAGAAGTGAAAACTGATTTAATTTACTTTTTTAAACTGACATTTAAACTGGCTAACTATGTTGCTTAAAAATGTGCTTGCAGATTGCATTCACACTGAGATTCCAATTGTTTCCATAACAGTGAGGCAGTGACAAAATGCTTAGAATCAGAGTGAATTTCCGTAAGTACTTAGTTTTGGTATATTTCTGCTCTTTTGAGGTTTAATACCAGAGAGCAGAGTTATGCCAAAGTATTCTTTCAAAAATAGTTTTTCCTGTCCTTCGTATAGTTGAAACAGAATTTTGTCAGCATCTCATTTTTAAAGTGGAATTTGATATCTTCAGTAATTCTTCTTAATTTTATGCTCACAATTCTGGATGCTTTCAGACACTGTTTCTTTAAATGCCAGTGAGCACTTCCAGTGCTCTGTTTCTTTGGGGAAAATATGAGAAAAATATCCAGAATTGCTTCCATGTTATCTCAAGTTTCCACTGACCATCCATTGAAACGAGACACATTTTCATCTACATCTACTTATTTCTTAAACAACATGCACCTTATTTTGCATCTCGAAGTAAAATCTCTCAAGCACAATGATAACAACTGTGGGAAAGCAGTTCTTACAAAAGAATCAAGGTAATAATTAATAGTCAGACATATCAGTACTTTATGGTTCCTCATTGGTACATTTCTCCTATGATCTATCCAGTTCTTATTCTTCTCTCTCCTTGCTCCAGGCCATGTTGTGCCACGTTTTTAGGAAAATTCTGACAAAGATTTCTGTTTAACACTTTATAGCACAACATGTCCTGGCATATTTCCCCCTCCCCACTCTTACAAAAAGATATTTACGCTTTATTTATAATTATTTGACTGTACAGAATTTTTCATAAGTTATACAGAAAAAGGCTTGTGATTGTGTTATATATTGCATATTTGAAAACTATGCAATGTTTATCTATAAAAATGTAAAAAGGAACTACTGTATATTTTGTAATATAACTTTTAAAATTGTTTGTAACTGTGTATACTGCATATTATGGAGGATGTTGACTTCGACAATAGGTTACGTAAAGATTGTTAGCAATGCAGAGACAGATTTCTTAAAGTAAAGAAGAAAAACACTTATAAGAAAAACACTTTCATAATATGGCTTAATGCACCAGGATATTGAACTCTACTTTTTGGAAATATTTGAATTTTCTGTAATGAAGAATTTTGGAAATATGAGGTTTCTAAAATACTTTTTTAAATTCTTGAACACTGTATCTTTTAACTGTTTTGAGGACAGTATATGTCTTTATACTTTGTCATGAATATTCACCTTGTCTGTCCTCGTGCATTGAATGTAAAAAATAAAGAGAAATTTAAAAAAAAAAAAGGTCTTTTCATAATATCAGTTTATATACATGTAATGGAAGCTTGCAGAGAAATAATTATGCACACAAGTTCTAGTCCAAGCTGATGCAACATACAAGGAATGAGGTTAGCATCAAGCACTGAAGGAAACCAACAGAGCCCTGTGGGTCCAACAATTTCCTAGGAATTAGATATTTTCACAGGGAGGAAATGAAGAAGCATTTCTCAGTGCAGTTGTGTGGTTCAAGATATTTTCTGGCAGGGTTTTGCAGGCTGTCCTCAGCGAAGGTAAGCATGGGAGAGCAAAGCCAGGGCTGTTGTAACAGCAGGGTTCACGCTGAGTTGTAGCAAATGACCTGTATCGCTGCGCTAAGTTCAGATTCTCCCTTCTACATGACAGATGGAAACAGAGTGTTTCCAAAACACTCTATATACCCCATGATCTGAGTGATATCTGGCTTGTAGTTGGGCAAAATTATCCATATTTTTATTTTTTCTTCTTAATCACACGTGAACTATGGAGCTTAAAATTAAACAGAAATAAAAAAGTACTCCTTAAATGCCCTAAAGGTTAAAATGTTAAATGTTAAAAATGTTGATTAGCCATCCTAACCGTGAGCTCATCAGTAGCTGAGGAACCAGACACAAAAGCAACTGTCCTTCCTAACTGCACCATATTTTTGTGAAATAATGAGTTACCTAGGGCAATGCCCAGCAGTGCCTATAGGTATTTAACACAAGGTAGGTCATGAAGTGTTGCACTGATTGAGAACCTCCAAAACAAGCAAACTAATGCTTCAGCTAATTGCTTAGTTGAACGTGTGACTGGTCTCAGTCCTCTCCTCTCTTCTTGCAACTTAACCGTGTGGTCCACAGCTCCTTCTGGTGCTCCCATGCTTTTTTACCCTCTGCTGAAGGTTCACACACTCTTCCCCAGTTACAAATCCTTGGTAACACTACGTTTAACTGCACCAGACCTACCACCATGAAGGGATCTCATTGGTCAGAAAAGCCAGGTAAATGCTTCATTATCTCTTTCTTTAGCTTACCAGGTAGTGATGGGCACCCAGTCAGGTGGACCCATCAGCCACTGGCCATGCTGCTGAGAAAGGCTGGTCTCTGATTTTCAGCAGATCATTTTGGGATGCAGGGTGGTGTTGTACCATTGGATTAACCAGTGCACAATAGCAAAGGATCTGATACAGTCAGTTAGAAACAGCGAGTAGTGCTGAGCTATTCAAAGCTATTTCAAAGCTGTGTAAGGAAGGGTGTACTCTGTACAGATACCAGGGAGTGCCAGGCCGTGCTTCAGTTGCATAATTTCAACAGGTTGTGTGTGCATCCATGCCAGCACTGCATCTGCATTCAGGTGTTACTCCAGCTAATGGCCAGTCCTGGTGTTGCCACATGCCAAATGCATGACACCGTATGTGTAAACTCACACGTGGTATTTTTACAGTGAATGCTCTTTAGATCTTAGTCCCTACTACGAAGGAAACATGATTCATGTGAGCGAGCTGAATGTTTACTTTGCCTATTGGATAGTAATTATACTGATTTTCATTAAGCTGTCCTGAAGCGGGTTTCCCCCAACAATTGAGATCCAAGTGTTTCAACAAGACGGAGAAGCAGAGCAAAGGCTAGCATTAAAATCTGACAGACATTCCATCTTACTCAGCATCTGATGAAATTCCCTAATTGCCATTTACACTTTTGGGGTGTATCAATCTTTTTACACTACTCAACATCTAAGGACACCTTACTATGGCATAAACAACCAGGACAATTACAGCAGAATATATTTCACAACCAGCACCACAGTTGATAGTTTGGGGTGCTTTACACAATGCAAAATGCATAAATTACAGGGCATGCAAACAATTTATGGGCAAAATGCTGTCCTTGGTTAGGCAACATGCAACCATAATTGACATTAGGAAAATGGGTACACTTGTAAACTCAGGTAGCATTAAACCCTATTTTAACTGACTAATGAAATGGCCTCAGGCACTGGATCTCAAAAGGTTGTCAGCAGAAGGCTAGCTCTGGTGTTGCTGTATGCTACAAATATACTGTATGGACTCTTGACTGTAGCTTTCAGCTGTTATATTGCCTGAAAAGATATTCATAAAGATAACCAGTGTAATTTCTCTGTCTTCCTCAAAGACACTGCTAGCACTCGGTCTTAAACACCCCTAGCAGAGTGGGAGGCTTGTGGCTCACCCACTGAGTGCAGAGCATCCTTTGGCCGGTGCCTGAGGACACATGTGACGCAAAGACCATTTCTGAGTGGCAGCACAATGGCTCAGGTTGTGGGCTCGTGTGCTGGAAGATGAAACAAACTTGGGAGGTTTAAGTGTGTCCTGGGGAAGTCTGCTTATCCTGGTTACTGCAAGGCTGGGCCTGTCCTCACTCCCCTCAGAGCAGACATCTCCCAGAAATTGGGAAGAGGAAAGGAGCAAGTGAAAACCCAAGCAGCTCCTTGCAGTTCAGGTGGGATCCCATCTCTGCCTTCATAGTAAATCACAGAATCACTTGGGTTGGAAGAGACCTTTAAGATCGAGTCCAACCACAGCCTAACCCTGCCTAGTCCACCTCTAGATCTTGTCCTTCAGCACCTCACCTATTGCCCTTTAAATCTCTCCAGGGATGGTAACTCCACCACTTCTCTGGGCAGCCCCTTCCAATGCTTCAGTAAAGACATTTTTCCTGATGTTTAACCTAAATCTCCCCTGGTGCCATTTGTAACCATTTCCTCTCATCCTATCACTTGCTACCTGAGAGAAGAGACCAACCCCCACCTCTCTACCCCCTCCTTCCAGGTATTTGTAGAGAGTGATAAGGTCTCCCCTCAGCCTCCTTTTCTCAAGACTAAAAAGCCCCAGTTCCTTCAGCCGCTCCTCGTAGGACTTCAGTTCTCTGTGCTTGGGACACCCAGCTTGGGAAAAACAGGGGCAGTAAATGATATTTCATTTTGTCCCTTCTCTCCCCGACTTTGCAAGCCTGGGACGCTGGTGGTTAAGGGATCACAGAGAGAGGAGGAGCGGGGCTGGAGGAACAGAGCTCCAAAATAGGACAGGACTTCTGGGAAATTGATACTGGGGCTAGGTGGTGGGTTGGACCTGGTGGAGAAAGGACTGCACATACTTCACAGCAGGCAGAGATCACTTTGGATTCAACAGCATACATGTCAACACTACCCTGAAAAGCAGGGAAAGGAATTAGTTTTACTTCCTTGGCAGTAAAATAAAATACTTGGTGATCCCAGTGAGGCAGCCTAAGCCCAGTTCAGGAAGCTGGAATTCCTTCTCTATCGTGGTCATGGGTGTGATGGAGCACCTCCAGTTCATTCCTCCTAGTTATGCAGGAGACCACCAACCATACACTCACAGTCTCTCGATAAAGTGGACTTGAAGCCCTCACTGAGATTTCTCAGGAGAGAAAGCAACCCAGGATTCAGGGGCAGCCCATCACAGGGCTTCATTTTGGGCACTGCTTGAGTAGGGGTGGAGGAGACCTCTCTACCTCTGCTGGATGGCATCCAGATCATCTCATCTTAGGTATATACACATAAGGAGGGGCACTGATGTGTTGGTTGCAAGCACTGCATGCTGGTACATTTAGGAGATATATCTGCAGCTGGAGGAATGACCCTTGTGAAAAAGCAATCAGGCACCAGTGACTACAATGCTGAGATACATACAGCTAGGAAAACAACACTGTTGAAATCAGTAACTGAAAACCAGTTGGACAGATTAATTTTGTGTGTCATTAAAGGTCATCATTAGCCTCTCTAGAGAATGAGAGATCTGATTCACGATGATTTTGGAGATTCTGCTCATTAGGTGATCTTCTACTGTTGTGACTAGTTGTCCCGTGATGGATATGGATATTGCCTGAGGGCAGCGCCAACGCTCCTCCTCTGTTAATAAAACTATCTTGCTCTCAAGCCATATTCAGCCGCCCCCCTTGGATGTGAATCAGAGGCATAAGCCCTGAAAGGCAACTTTTAAAGCTGTTAAGATGTCTCAGCAATGTGTAACAGGTGACAGGGCTGAATCACAGCATACGGATGTTTAGTGTAAAGCTTTGGGGCTTTCTCACATCCTATAAGCTTGTCACACAGCAATGCCTTGCAGGGAAAGACCTGTTGCGCCATGCTGGGAGGAATGCTTGAAACTGCATTTACTCAGCCATTGCCATTCATTATAAATTATCTGTTTCAGGACACAACATAGAGTAATTTTTTAATAAAAGCAATTAGCAAGAAGTTAATTCAATGAAAAAAAATCTTACTACAGAGACACTATAGATAATATCACAGAAGATGTTCTGTGTCAAAAAGCTGAGCTGGAAGGATGACTCATCAGAGCATCCACAAAGGCAAAACATAACCTCTGTTGTGTGCTAGGGCATTTGCAGGTCAGTGAAGGCTCAGGAGATATGTCATAATGCAATGGCTAAGTATGTTCTCCTGGGGCTGTCCCCATAGTTGGTTCACTGGCACAGCGTAGCTGTTGGATCCCATGGACACCTTGGTTACCAGGAGTTTGACCAGTAGGACTTGGGGCTTAGGGCTGACTCAGGCATAGGGAAACATGTACTCTTTTGTGCAGGAGAAGATTTAAGCCAAAATGTCAGATAGATCCATGTTACAATATGCTTTGCTCCTCACTAGAAAGTGAACACTCAGCACTCTCACATCAGATATGACATTCAAAAGGTTTAGCAACCTTATAAAAGATGATGAGGGAGAGTGGACAGTGGAATTCCTTCATCATACAGACAGCATCCTCAACAATGCAGACTCTGGATAATGGAAAATATCACGGTCCTGAATTTCCCATCTGACCAGCAGTAAGGGCCATTTCAGCAACATCTGTCGAAATGTCCTGGCAGTGTTCCTAGATGCAAATCCCACAGGAATTTAAAACTGCTTCACCTGGACCTGGAGCCTCTCTCACTTCAGGAACAGGCATTGACATTGGCCTCTGTAGGACACAGTTTTCACAGAATCACAGTGTTAGGTGTTGGAGTGGACCTCGAAATCATCTAATCCAACTCCCCTGCCAAAGCAGGGGATCCTGATCTAGCATCAGGATCATTTAGATCCTGATGCTTTTCAAAGCATGCCTGTGCCTGGACATGCACGTTGTATGACAGGCATTTCTTAGTCTTAGGTCTGCAAACAACTAGTAGAATAACCAGTGCTGTGTTATCACTAACAGCCATAGTTGGGTTTATTTTAATAACCACATTATTTCCACAAATGAAAACATCAAATGCAGTGCTATTGAAAATTAATAAATAAACACTCAAAATGCTACCTAGTATCTATTAGGTTACAAATTAACACCATTCAAGCTGGGATGGGGAATTAATGTTTTTCTTTCTAAAAGCTTGAAGCAGCTTTTTCCAGAAAACTGCCCTACAGAATCAAAGTACTTCAACTAGCTAAATCAGAGTTCCTGGGGCACAGATGGTGATGTTCTAAAGCAAAAGGAAGTGATTGAAAACAGCTGAAAAGTGACTGAAAAGAACCCTAACAACTTGTTATGGGCAGCTAGCTTCTGGTTGGAAGGTATGAGCTAGAAGCTACCTTATATTTAAGAGCTATTCTGAAAATTAGTTTATGATAGTATGGTCTTGGAGACCTGTAGTCTTAAGACTGTGGCTGTTTAATAAGATGATGTTTAATTTGTCACTAGTTAGTTGGCCTGAATCTACTATACAGCAGAAAGGAATCAGGCAAGTGAGTATTTCTCGAACAGGAGATTCAGGGGAAGGGGAGGATATTTTTTCTTGGATACATTGGGGATGGTCTGGAAAGTATATTCATTGAGGATCTTGTTTGTGATTTTATTTTTTTAATTAAGAGTGTTAGTCTTTTCTGTCTTCCCTGGTCCTGAGCTAATTTCTGTGAAGGTTTTATGTGTAATTAAAACTTGCTGTGGATGTAATGGACAATCATTAAGACTTTGTCTGTAGGAGAGAAAAGAAAATAAAGAAGTAGATTAGAATAGAAGTAGAATAGATATATGCAACTACTTATTATTGCTTGTTTTTGCTATAATGCTTTAGAAGGGATGGATTGAAGTTTTATACTTTGGGTATTTGTAAATACAGAGCAGAAGGCATGTCTTTCTGAAGAAAGCTTGCACAGCTTGTTGTGGGGGGAAAAAAAGGCATAATGTGGCTAACCATCATGACATAATATGGACAACTTATCTAAAAGAATGTTGGGGATCTGTGGTGCTGAAAGTTTTAGTTGAGGGTGGATAGAGATTCATGGAAAAAACCTGCCAAACCATTTAAGATCAAGGCCAGCCATTAACGCTGCCAAATACACTGCTAGACCATGTCCCCAAGCACTACTGCATCTATGTGTCTTTTAAATACCTCTAGGGCAGGAATCAAGTTCACCCTCAGTAAGTTAGCAGATTACACAAGTTGTGCTGGAGTGTTGATCTCCTGGAGGGTAGGAAGGCTCTACAGAAGGATCTGGGCAGGCTGGGTCAACGGGCTGAGAGCAGTTGTTTGAGGTTCAGCAAGGCTTAGTGTTGGGTCCTGCACTTGGCATTGCATGTTTGTATTTGTTCCATTAGTATCCACCCCTCAGCAGTGCTTGATGCTGTAGAAGAAGGAAAAATGGGAGGGAGGGACGGACCTGAATGAGGGAAGCCATGATACAGGCCAGTGTTTGTTCCTTAGTTGTCTGTTGTGTTTTCTCAGTATTATTGATTAAAACTTCCCAGGCTATTCCCAGCACACACAGCTTGTGCTGTGTCACAAGAGGGAGTATGAACCAAAGCAGTGTCACCTGGGGTTCTGTAAATCCACAAAAAGCAGTGGCAACTGAACCAGCCTTGATGTTCTACTGTGAGATGACACGCTTGAAAAGGACGTGACTTTCTCAGCCTTGAAGGGGTTAAGAGGGAGTGCTGGTTTCCCCAATCCCCTAAAATGGATGTGAGCCTTCACTAAGGCTGCAAACCAGTCTTTAAAACCTCCTTTAGACACACTCTGCTCAGGTGTGCTCTGGATGGACTGGGCTGGAGTTGTGCAGCAGCACAGGGCTGATAACTGGCAGGACAGCCCACAGGCAGCCAAGGAAAAACAGTGATATGAGTGAATGGCCAGAAGTACTTTGCTGAAAGAACATTAGACCAGGTTCTGACCAAATGATTTGAAAATCAGAGTGACTTACTGACACTACTGTTCCAGAGAAATTACACACCAAGATAAATATGCAGAAATATTACTGTAACAAAGGTCTTGACATGCTGGAGGATCATAACCTGTTATTTATTACCTGAAAGTTGGGTTTTTTTCTCTAAAAATGTGTGCAGTGTACCAGATTACGGAAACAAAATGAAGTTAACAAACACTAGACAGAATCATTAGGGCTGGAAGGGACCTTAAAGATCATAAAGTTCCAAGCCCCCTGCCATGGGCAGGGACACTTCTCACTAGACCAGGCTGCTCAAGCCAGGTCCAACCTGGCCTTGAACACCTCCAGGGAGTGGGCAGCCACCACTTCCCTGGGCAACCTGTTCCAGTGACTCACCACCCTCAGAGTGAAGAATTTCTTCCAAATATCTAATCTAGATCTACCTACTTCCAATTTAAAACCATTCACCCTCATTCTATCACTACATGCCCTTCTAAAAAGTCCCTCCCCAGCTTTTCTGTAGGCCCTGTCAGGTACTGGAAGGCTACTCCAAGGAGCTCTCTCTTCTCCAGGCTGAACAAGCCCAACTCTCTGTTTTTCTTCATAAGACAGGTACTCCAGCCCTATAATAATCTTTATGGCCCTCCTCTGGACCCATTCCAACAGTTTCATGTCCTTCCTATGTTGGGGACTCCAGAACCAGGCACAATGATTAACTCAAGTTTGTAAGGCAATCTAGTAATTAATACAGAAAAAATCCCGAACTGCTTTTCTCTCCCTGGAGCAGCAGAACTCCTGTCCTAGAAGGAAAGCTTAAGCATCACAATTCATGGTGTTCTGCTGCCCAGCTCCAGGCATTTGAACACCTATGTGCAAAGGAAGGAAAGCTAGGCAGCTGAGTGAGGAACCACCACACGGCATGGGAAGGGATTTGTTGGAGAGGGTGATGAGGTGAGGGTTAGTGCAATATAATGCTGAGATCCTCCAGACAAGTGACATGTAGGTAGTACCAGAGCTGCAAGTAGCATAGTCTATGTACTACATGGCAACACTGTGTGTGTAGCTTGTTGCTTCCACAATGATGTCAGGTGGCAATACTGCTTCAGGAACTTGATCTTATTGTGAGCTAGTCTGGACATCTCCAACCTTGGGCTGGCTCAAAAGCTCTAACCAGAAAAAAAAAAAGATAGGAATTTAGAAGCTATTGGCACAAAAGCCATGTGGTCTTTTATTGCTGTTAGTCTTTTAGGAGGAGCATTAGGTTCATGTGTACTAGATCATGTACTGCCAGTTAAACACACTCACCACCTAAAATAAGCCAAATCCCACCCAAGCAAAAAAACCCAACCTAAACCTTAAAAGATGGCCCATCATCCTGCTATGGCCATGGGCGAGGTGGGTGCTAGGCTGGGCAGCCTCACATAGCCCCTTGGCACCTTCAGCAAGCTGATGGTTCTACATGTAGCCACCTGTAGAAGTCTTAGCCCTGTAGTGGCTTCTGCAGGAGTAGGTAGCAACTGACAGAACACTCATGAATACCAGCAGTGCCCAAACACTAGCTCTAGGTTAGACTAGCACTGGGGCATCAAACAACTCCTGAGAAGGCTTCATAACATGTCTAGTTCATTAGCAATGCTCCCATTCATATCTCCTGTGGCACAAATGCAGGTGGTGTTGACAGGACCTTCACATTCCTCTCTGATAGATCAGTAATATGGGGCAGTATGGGTGGGGCAGTTCTCTGTAGAGTAAGAGATAGACATGAACCTCCTTGGACTAAAAGGCTCTTGAGTGCTGCTTCATCCCTGGTAGGTTTTCAAGTCACAAAGCAGTTTTTAATAATAAAACTGTTGTCTTTTTTATTGAAAGCCAGAGTATAATTGAACAACCCTATCAGCGTAAGATACATATTTATATACATATAAAAGGCGGCAGTACTGTAGAAGGTTCTTTATGTGCTAGACATCAGGGCACCTTCACACAGTTTTTTAATTTACACCAGCCAGAAACTGCAATCAAAGTTATTCATAAAATATCTCTGAGTTCCTTACTGCTATTTCTCTGAGTCTTAAAGAGTGCTGGAGCAAATATGGCAGAAGCAGGGGTAGGTATTTCAAATGGATATGTGGCTTAGTATTGCAGATACCAACACAAACCAGGTATCTAAAATCCCAGCTTGTAAAGCAGGAAAAGGCTTGGACTGAGCATGTTACTATTCTAAATTCATAAGAAACTGTTAGAAACATTAACTTATAATGAGGTCAGTCATTCAGCTCCCAGATTTGCACTTCAGCTCCTGACCACTCATGCTTGTCAAGACCTGTGGGCCTTTCTCCCATGGTCTTTGATTAGTAAAAAGATTCCTGTAAAGGCTCATGTTTACAGTCAGGTCTAGCAGAGTAATTCAGTTTTCTGTCATAAAACATAAAGACAGTCACGTGATATTTCTTTCCGCAGTGAGGGGAACTGCTATGGAGCATGGTTTTATTTGTGTGGTGGAATAAAGTCCAGTCTTGATGTAATAACACCTCATTTCTATAAGAAACTGTCCTGCTGAATGTTTACAATACTTCACCTGGAAGTCAAATGTTCAAGGAAGCAATCCAATTCATTACTTTATTATAGGCAAGATACAAATCCTGAGGACACATCTTAATGTTTGCTTCTAGCAAGCAGAAACTTTGAAGTAGGACACTGTGAGAGTGACTCAATGTTGTTAACCTGGTGGAGATAAAATAAATTCATCTTGTAGTATAAATTATTCACCTCATGAATTTACTTCATCTGTGCCAACAAATACATGTTGGCATGGCTCAGCCTTGAGTGGTTGAGATATATGTTGGGGCTGGTGGAACAGAAACTATGGCAGGGCCAAGAGTATGGAAAATTTACTGGGTACAAGCCCCAGATCACAGTCCAGCCATGCCCTGGACCAGTTATGGATGTTCAAACTCTGTGGCATTACCATTTGACATCTAACATGGCTTATAAACTCAAGCAGGGTTCAAGTACTACTGCTGTCTGGACCTTTGCCCAGTGCTGTTGGCTGAAAAGGGACAGTTATCTCGGCGCTGAAGAGCAAGTTGAGGTAACTTGTTGATAGCATCTGGGATAGCCCACTGCAAGTAACTACCCTGATGAATCATCCTTGAACTCCTTTGTCTGGTCTTGTGTCTCACACACACTTCCAGGAGAATATTCTAAGCCCTTCTGTGCTGTTGTAAACAGCCACTGTATTTAGCAGAGAACTGCAGTAAAGACCCAGAGAACTGTTTTTGTGGGGGTTTCTTTGTTTTTCTTATTTTTTATTTTTTTTCTGAGCAGAAGTGTGGTGGAGACTATAAAAGGCCTTGGAAGACTCTCAGGACTCCAGTGATTTGGGCTTTTTGTGTGTCCTCCTCACTTCTCTTCCCCTTGGTCCAATTTATTCACAGCCAAACAAAAATGGGTTTTGTTTTCAGCTAGCCTCAGTGTAAAGCACCGGGCTCTGGCATGACAGTTTTGTGTGTTGTGGTGTTTTTGTGGATGTTTGGCAGACATTTTGCAGGTGTGGTCAGTAGACTAAAGAAATGATATCTGTGTATGATATCAAAGGATGGGGTGTGGTATGGTGGTTAATAGAGAATTGGGTAGTGTGGGACCTCAGCATGACGTAAATGGTATGAAATAAGGGGTGGAGAATGTGCTGGTTTTGGCTGGGATACAGATAATTTCCTCCATAGCAGCTGGAATGGGGCTGTGTTTTGGATTTGTTCTGAAAACAGTGTTGATAACACAGGAATGTTTTTGATACTGCTGAGCAGGACTTACACAGAGCCAAGGTCTTTTCTGCTTCTCACCCAACCCCATCAGTGAGTAGGCTGGGGGTGCACAAGAAGTTGGGAGAGGACACAGTGGGACAGCTGACCCCAGCTGACCAGAGGGATATTCTGCAACATGTGACATCATGGCCAGTACATAAAGCTAAGGGAAGAAGGAGGAGAGAAGCACACTTGAAGGGATGGCGTTGGTCTTCACAAGTTACTGTTAATGCGTGATGGAGGCTGTCTGAACTCCTGCCTGTGGGAAGTGGTGAGTGAATTCCTTGTCTTGCTTCTCTTGCATACTCAGCTTTTGCTTTACTTATTAAAATGTGTTTATCTTGAACCTTGTGTTTTCTCACTTTTAGCCTTGAGATTCTCTCCCCCATTTTGTGGGGGGTGGGGAGGAAGTAAGCGTTGTACTCAGCCTCTGGCTGGGGTTGAACTGCGACACGTGTGGGGGAGATCAAGGGTGAGACAAATATCTAAGAGTTTTTAGATTAATTATTGTTCAGTAAAGTACCACTGATATTATGTATCTTCAAAAGCTGGACTCCTTATCCTAGATGTGTAGTTGTAGACATTGGCACAATCTTTTACATGTTTT
This sequence comes from Heliornis fulica, assembly GCA_013399135.1. Classification (NCBI taxonomy): domain Eukaryota; kingdom Metazoa; phylum Chordata; class Aves; order Gruiformes; family Heliornithidae; genus Heliornis; species Heliornis fulica. The sequence continues at coordinate 1,199,807 of VXBZ01005570.1, forward strand.
GAAGAAAATCCTTCTGCTGGATTCAGCGAAAAAATAGATTGTATGTGTCACTGCATATTTTCAGAAGGGGTCTTAATTAAGCCCATCTTCATCCTTCATCCCATCTTCAGCCCTTCAAATAGTTCTGGAATGATATAAGGCAGGTACGTGAAGTGCTGGATGGATAGCTACACTCCTGCTTTCACCTGCAAGTGGTGGTGGGGTAGGTGGGCACTGGGGCATTGACCTGTTATGGTTTTTATAGGCAGACATATGACCATAAGTAAAGGGATATTGTTTTATGCGTATAGCCTTAAAAAGCATTTAATGCATCAGAAGAGAATCTGAATATTTTTCAGGATAATGGTACTGGGGCACAAGGTGCAAGCAGGCTTATGAGGTAGGAGTTTGGAGGGTAGCTTGATTTTCTTTTCTTTTTAAAAATATTTATTTTTCCCTCGGTAACTGAATAGCATATGGGGTACTAAAGCTTTCTTGGAAAGGTGCATAGGTATTTTATTACTCAAAATGCTGAACAAGGTGTTTCCTATCACTGATATCAGCATCACTGTAAACGACTGACATGTACTATTCCGCTGCTCAAACTTGTGCTGCGCTGATAGTATCCAAGAGCCAAGGGTCTCCTCTGTACTCTCATGGGGATACTCAAGATATGGAAGTGAAACTTTTTATCTGCTTTTAATGCTGGAAAGGCACAGAGGGTATGTTTACAGAGCACAAAAATGCAGTGCCATACGGGGTAGAAGAGTTTGCCCTAGGAGAGAGCTCGTGAAACAGGCTGTGCAGCAGCACCGCTGCCAGACTGCCTCTGGACCCCGGCCTCAAGAGCCTCTGAGGTTACATCTGCTCTTGCTGCGGTTTTGTCTCTGTGGCTGCCACTTCTCTTGTGGATTTCAACCTCTCTAAGGACACCTACACGCCTTTGAAATGTGTAGGAGACCACTTTTAAGCATTAGTCCAAGTTGGGGGTCTGAAGAGCTTGGCCAGAATTATTCTAGTCTATGAAATACTTGGATACACAGCTCTATTTAATTGCAGCTTTTCAGGTCAGTAAATTAACTCCCAAATATTGGCCTGTTGGTGCTTCTTAAGGATGCTGGTGATTTAAATGCATAACCTTTTATTGCTTGAAACCAGACATAGCTGAGAAGTGGAGATTTAAAAATATCCAGAAGAAAGGTTCCTGATTCTCCACAATTTCTCATGTTTATTTAACCAGGGAGCTCTAGCTATTTTCATTACAGATAGGTGTACCTGGGTTGCCCCTGTTGGTATTTTAACCAGCTGAATTGAGATGATCATTTTCCAGGACTAGTGTGCTGTGATTACTTGAAAATGGAATCAGAAGAGCTGTCCATGTGCAATTGGAGCTGGTTTGGAAGGGCAATGCAACACCAATGAGCAGATGTGAGCCTCTAAACCTTGTCCGCTGGGTAGGACAGCAGATGGAGTTCGTGAGGGATGAAAAGGCAAGGACAGTGTTATTGCCACTAAGCAACTCTGCAGAGCAGAAGGGGAACACAATGCTTTGGCCATCCTGGAACAAGGTAAAATGTGAGTGGAGACTTTATCATGCCAGTCAGTGAGTACTGGTGTGTTTCAGAAAGGCTGTCCTGTGGTCTACAAACACCAGCTGAGCATACTGCTCTCAAGAAAGCAGGCCCTCAGGTCAGCTCTGCACGGTTCGGATTGCTGGAAGGCACACTTTGGTATACAGGCTGGTGAAATCAGAGGGACTGGTCTTACAGCAGCTGCTTGGGGGTGGAATGGAGTCTCGTAACAGGCCAGCAGTCTCGCTTCATCTGCACAGTTGACCTAAACGAGGCCTAAAGGCCATGCTTGGGCACTGGCTCATGGTCCTTTCACTCAGCTGGTGGTGTGCTTCCTGGCCCTTTTAAGTAGAATCTTAGACAACAGCCAGGTACCATTTAGGAATCTTATGGACCAGGACTGGTCCCAAGAGAGGCAACCAGATTCTCATGAGGAATGTAACTACTCACAGCCACAAAGCAGACGTTCTTTGGTTTATTAACACAAATCTACCCAGGGAGATTTGCTTCTAACTTGCTCAACTAAAGACACGTGCTATGTAAATCCATGACTCGGGCCATGCCATAATGAACAGAGAGAAAAAGCCGTGCAGGTATCACCCCAGTTCCTGCTTCGGAGGGCTGACACAAAACGGTGCTGGGCTCTGCCAGGGGCTTGTGCTTTCTCCTGTTCACCTGGCAGAACCGATAAGAGCCAATAGTAACGCTGAGCATTAGGAGTTATCTAGAATGTTGGTGAGCGATTAAGGAAAGGTCAATATAGACAAATGAAGAGCAGCAAGAATTGGAAAATGTGAACCGGGGAGGGAAGCAAGGTCAAGGGATATATTAGCAGAGAGGAAAGATCACCAAACACAGAGTTATAAACAAGCCTGTTGCAGCCAGTTTTATTCTCAGGGGTTATTAAGATGCCCAAAGGTGGCTGGGTATCTGATAGCACTTACCTAACAACCCAAGTCCTCTAAGTCAGTGGGTACGTAGCACTGGTGCAATATAAGTTTGGAACATCAGTGCTTCAGAATATCTTATCTGAAGCAAGAGGTTGGGTTTTGGTTTTTTTTTTTGGGTGGTTTTTTTTTTTTATTTATTTTCCAAACACATCTAATGCTTACCGTAAAGGTAAGCCACACTGTAATTTTGCAAGTGATCTTTTCCTTTCCATTTTTGCTACTCGTTACTTCTGATTATTTTTGTTGTTGCTTTGATGCTCCCTTGTCTGTATGTGGGTGCTTTTAACACAGATACCTTGTATTTAGGCATAGACTGGCCATTACTTTTGTTTAAGCTGTAAATAATAATTTGTCCTCCTGGCATAGAAATAGGTCTTTTGGTAAATATCCAAGCTGTGAAGCATTTCCAGCACATCTACGTGACAGTAGCTGGTTTTTATTAATTTACAGTGTTCTGCTGATTATCCAGGAATTGCTCCTGTGACTTAGATCTATAAGACAGCTACAGGAAAGATGGAGAGGGACCCTTTATCAGGGAATGTAGTGATAGGATCAGGGGTAATGGGTTTAAATTAAAAGAGGGGAGATTTGGATTAGACATTAGGAAGAAATTTGTCATGATAAGTGTGGTGAGGCACTGGCACAGGTTGCCCAGAGAAGCTGTGTCTGCCACCTCTCCCCGGAAGCATTCAAGGATAGGTTGGATGGGGCTTTGGGCACCCTGGTCTAGTGGAGGGTGTCCTGCCCATGGCAGATGGGTTGGAACTAGGTGATCTTTGAGGTCCCTTCCAACTCAAACCATTCCAGGATTCTGTGATGCTATGAAATTGCCCCATGCTCAGAATGTCATCATCCTTAAGCTCCCTTACACTTTCAAAAATTCACCCTTTTTCTTTCACTTCTGTTCTCTATCTCAGCCTTCAAATGCATGTCATGCATTTATGGGAGGGAGACGAGGGGATGTGTGTGGAATTCCTCAACCAGAGCTTATTGAACCTGTTTTGAATCTTGTGCTGCATTTCTTCCAGGATAATGGTCAAGAGTCAGCCAGTGTTAAATGCCATAGTCCAGTAGTTAATAGGGACAACTTAGACAAGAATCTGCTATAAAACAAATTTCTTCACAGATAATGTGTCCCACATACTTTTAAAGACCATCTAAGCCTTCCCAGTAGCTCAAATGGAAATAGAAAAGTCACAAGAATACTCTCTATTGGAATGCATCATCAGTGTGCTGGGACTAATTCCCATGCAATGATGTCCCCTTCATGGCTGAACAGAAGTTCTATTGTGAGGTATGATTTTCAAGATGTATTAATACATAACTTTAAGCACACCCTTGTGCTTGGGGTATTATGTTCATCACTGTACAGACTGGGAAGCAGCACCAGGCAGTGTTCACAGTCACCCATGTGAGGATGTCCAGTCAGGTCTGTCTGGCAGCTCCTTTCCTATGGGATTCCAGACTGAACAGACTTTTCAGCATAGTTACAAAGTTTGCATGAGGCTTTTGAATTGCCTACTACCTCACCTTAAAGTTGTTGACCACTCAGAACTACTCAGCATTGACTTTCAGCTTATCTTCACCTTCCTTTCCCAATCTGCTGTTGGTATCTCACTATATTTTCATAGCACTTTGATATATTGCATATAATAACTTCTCTCCCTTGTCAGTTGCTGTAACACACATCTGTTTACTTAGTTGCTGTAAATTGCATTGATTTTAGATAATTGGGCACCTATTTTGTAAATAATAACCACTCAGAAATCCTTTATTGCCTCCAGTTCACTTACTAAAGATGATTCTGGGTTCACACCACATATGCACTACCTGTGCCTTTCAGACAGCTGGGCTCCTCCCATGTGTGTATTGAAAAGCAGCATTTTAGCTCCACGCTTGTGATTTATCATTTCCTAGCTCCCATCAGGACCATGGGCTGCAGAAACAAGAAACTACCATGGTCTTGTCTCAACTTACAAAAGGTAACTCTTGATACAGCAACTCCTTCTGTGTGTGTAGCAGAACTATGTAGCTGCTTTACTTAACTAGCCATTCTCTCTCACTGGGAGTCATTTGATTCTTTAGGTTGTCAAATAATAGTCCCCTAGAAGTGAAGGGTAATAATGCAACTATTATTACTTCAGCCTTAATTATTGCCAGTTTATTGTGAAGAGTTGCTTATCTTAACATACTTCAAGTATACTTTGATTGTTTATTGTTAGCCGTTACATAAGAAGTTCTAAGACCTAATGATTAACTGCTGGCACAAAGAAATATATTGCAGCTTCAGCAATTGCTGCTGAAATACAGATGTGAAACCGTGTTTCTGGCAAATTAGTTAACTACTGAAGTTGAGAACATGGGCAGGCTTTGGAGAGGGAAAGGCAGTCACCCTGACTGCAAACACTTAACTTGGATGCCTTATGTACACAACCAAAACCAGTGCTGCTCTAAGGACCTTGTGATTCCAGAACAGGTTACAAATATGCCACCAACAAAATTTCACGAGGGACTTCAATTTGGCTACATGCAGACATGTGCATACAACATGTGCAAGATGTATTTCACTACATGTATAGCTTACAAGGAAAATTTGCCATATTCATGTCCAAAATGGGTTTGATGTATGTCAAGTACTCATGTTGTGACAATGACCTATTGTCTTCAAAGGCTATGCTTGGCTTTCTGTAACACTTGAGGACTTACCTTCTAAACCTGCCCCATTTTTAAGAAAAAGAGACACTTTTATTAGGTGATAAAAGTAAAACTGAGAGAACTCTTGAAATATTCATGCTTGTGTTAAGGAATCTGATATAATGAAATTTAGCTGCACAAGTTTTTGCAACTAAAGACTCAAAAATACTAGTGACTCTTGTTCAACACATACCAAAACCACAGCGTAGACCTCTGCAACCCAACACCAGCTAATACGTAAGTGAAGTTCCTTTGTAATGCTTCAAAACACTTAGCCATCCAGAAAGTGACCAAAATAGTGCAGTTGTAGGTACCCAAGACCAAAAGTACTCTTTATATTGTTCTTACACAAACAGATTACAAACTCAGTAATATGAAGCACTTGGGAAGCTATTCTTCACCAAGAATTGTTGGGATGTGGAGGAGGTGGCCCAGGGAGGTGGCTGAGATGGATGTAGTTAAAAGATGGGTAGATGAGGTGCTTAGGGATATGGTTTAGAAGAGGACAGGTACTATTGGACTTGATAATATCAATGGTCTTTTCCAATCTGTGATTTTGTAATTCACTTTCCTCTTCCTCCAGTTATATAATCAGAATCTTCAACATCTGGGTTTTTTTCCCCCTGTTATTACTCAGTGGAGCTGCTGCCTTGAAGCATCAACTCTTCGCTGACTGCTTTTGAATTTTCAATTTTCTGCAGGCAAGATATATGATATGATATGATATGATATGATATGATATGATATGATATGATATGATATGATATGATATGAATAGAGACACATCTCTACATATAGGAGGGGGAGAGGTGGTTTTTTTTGTTTTTTTTTTCTTTTAATTCCCCTTTTCCTGAAAACTCCTGTAAAAAAATCACAAATGCTTCCAGGTCTGCTCTGTGAGAATGGCATGTTCCTCAAAGGAAGAAGAGTCAAGTGTCCCATTTGAAGCTAAGAGCACAGACACCTAAATAATGTCCTTGAGCATTTGTAACAGCAATATACTATTTCACCCAACAGGTGGTTTAAATAAATCCCCCATATACAGGCTGAAATAGAAAAATATTTTTATTTACAAGAGCAAATAATGTAGTGCAAGAAGAGTGGATTTAACCCCCAATAATGCATAGATTGATGCAATTTATATAGTCTGTAATCTACATCATTTTACAGAGGTGCATGNATATGATATGATATGATATGATATGATATGATATGATATGATATGAATAGAGACACATCTCTACATATAGGAGGGGGAGAGGTGGTTTTTTTTGTTTTTTTTTTCTTTTAATTCCCCTTTTCCTGAAAACTCCTGTAAAAAAATCACAAATGCTTCCAGGTCTGCTCTGTGAGAATGGCATGTTCCTCAAAGGAAGAAGAGTCAAGTGTCCCATTTGAAGCTAAGAGCACAGACACCTAAATAATGTCCTTGAGCATTTGTAACAGCAATATACTATTTCACCCAACAGGTGGTTTAAATAAATCCCCCATATACAGGCTGAAATAGAAAAATATTTTTATTTACAAGAGCAAATAATGTAGTGCAAGAAGAGTGGATTTAACCCCCAATAATGCATAGATTGATGCAATTTATATAGTCTGTAATCTACATCATTTTACAGAGGTGCATGCACACCTGCTTTAAAGGTCAGGCTTTTCCTACAGCCACATACCAGACAGCTTTAAATCAGACAGAAGGCATCTGCACTCCGTACTTATTAGGCAATATATCCCTTCTAACATTTATCAAATAAACTGTCATTTGAATAGGTATCTTTAAGAGTTACTATAGAACACAAAATAAATCCTTGCCAATGGTATCTATGGAAGAATTAAAAAAAAAATCAAAATCATTCATTCACTTTATGAATGCATAAATACTGTTTTATTTAATCATTGAGGAAGCTACTTTCTCTAATCAGTGGCTCTGGGCACAGTCGAAAACATTTTGTCGTGTCCACCAGGGAGCTGCTGACACTTGGGAAACTTTGACCAAGCGTCAGACAGCAGAACTACTCCCTTATGATCATACTGCAAATCTTCCTATGTTCCTTCAAAACAAGACATTTTCTGCACTGAAGAGTTAGGATGGAACATAAAATGTCAGAAAAGTAATTGTTATAGCTGCATGTACCAAAGTCCTGGTGGGTGTGCCATGGAACTTGGAAAGTATTGGTGGCTGGTGTTCACTTCCAGTGTGTAATTTCCACACTTCCAACCTGGAAAACTCTGGTAACTTCACCAGTAAAATAAGCTCCAATACAAGGCAATTGATAAGATATTAGATATGTGAGTATTAACTTCATCAAAACTGGTGGGAGGTTTGTTCATTCTTCACTAGGCAAAGACTTTGCTTGTTTTCTTCCAGTCCCTCAATGAAATACAGTATGGTCATGGGTTGGGTATGGTGAGATAATCTGCATTACTTGTTAAATAAATTATAGGGACAGTTTTCCTCTACAGTGGAGAAATCAGATCAGTGAATTCCCTGACAATTTTGGCTGCTGGACTGCATTATTAAACAATTAACAAGGTTGGTTGCCAGTTCTTAAGATTTGTAGTTGTTCATATTCCATCTTCTCAATGGGGTGTCAACCTTAAAAAAAACCCTACTCTTCAGCTTGTAACGAGAGGATTCTGAGGGTTTGGCTCCTGCTGTGCTAAATCATTTGAAAAAGTAGATTCATCTTGCTGTACTGTTCTGGTAGCATCCTCATTGCTATTCCCTGAGGAAGAAGGTTCATCTGACAATGGTTCTGATCTTGTTACAGGAGAACTATGGGCTTTGGAAAAAAAGATCAAAAGAAATCATTAAAAAAGATCCCACTGACTCTAGGAAGTCTACTCATCAATATTTAAATATTGAATGGATATAAAAATCACACATAAAGATAATAGTCAAGGTTAGGAGATATTGATAGGAAAATATCTGCAACTTTAATGATATACTTTGAACATACTTGGTATGATTCCAAAGCTACATTAATTATAACAAAAAAAAGAGCAGGGTTTCAAAATTAATTGCATACTCAGCATATTAATCGCAGATGAATGTCTCAAATGCTATCTAGGAATTATAAAATTCAAATAATCTTTTTATATTTAATGATTTATAAAAATTACTATCCCCTGAAGGTAGAGGTTGTTGCATGGAGAGCAGTTTTTTCTGTATTTTATTACAGAAATATGTCAGAAGACAGTATTCTCTGACAGGCTTAACCTACCTGCTGAGATTAAACCCCAACATCAGAAAATGTATTTAGTGGAAGATATTCTTTTCATAATTGGTGAGATTCATTTCACAACTTCTGAATCATGATCCTGTCTTGCAATTTGCAGTGAAACACTTGGTTGAAGCTGGCAATACTTTTTAAATGACTCCTTATTTTTGCATGTGATAGTAGTGTTTGGGGTTGGTTTTTTTTCTCCCCTCTTTCCCGAGCAATGTAGTTTTGTCTCTGGTATCTTTTTCAACATGGTAAGAAAATAATGTGAGTGAGTTTTAAGAAACTGAGATCTGGTATTTGGCCTTCTGTCCCTTAATGTTGTCTGTGCAACCAGGAAAAAAGACATACAGCCAACTTTTCTTGTTTTGGGTAGGAGGAGCTCGCAAGTGCTGATTGAATGTATTTACTGATTCTGTTACTGGTCTGAAGAAGATGAGCTGACTCCTTCTAAGTTACTCCAATGTACCAGCTCTTTCACCTTCACTTTTTCTCCTTCTGTGTATATGAATGGATCCAGTCATATGAAACCGGGAACACAGCCTCATGGCATATTGCAGAGACAGTGTATGACATCAATCATGACATCAAACTACTCTAACAATACAGCATGTTGAGAGAGAGGAAATGCTCTCTTTTTTCCAGTCATGACCTCCTGAAGTTAATGTTTTTATTAAGGATCTCCTTCATCAAGGGACATTCTCCAGAAACCAACAGGTTTAAACCTACTCCTCACTTTTCAATGATCAGAAAATGATTTGCATGTCAAAAAAGCTGCTGTTCAGAGAAGTACCTCTACCAAAAGTGGAATTCCTGCTTTTTGAAATTTCTACTAAAATAAAAAGATTACTCCTCTTTCTTTTGTTTTACTGTGACAAATACTTACCAGACAAAGACTGAGTATACTGCACTGCAAATGCAACCAGTATCGATAAAAGGAAGGTTCCCATGAAGTAGATCTGTGGCAGTTAAGTTTAAAAACATAATTAGAGTGCTGCAAAGCCAAGACAGCCTAGCTCCAAATGAGCTAGGCATGTACCAAAGGAGCAATACATACCAGAGTAGACTGTAAAATATTGTTCCAGAAAACTCTTGTGTAGAAATAAAGCAATGCTAAAGAGCATGGACTAATTGATTCTTGGTTACTATTATTCCAACACCTACAAGCACAAGATAAAACAACTAATTAGTCCTCCTATACAATTTTGTGGCATCTGACATCTGGAAACCTCAAGTGGGTTTGCAGCAAACCTCAGCAACCCAGAAAAACAATCAGATACTATCATCACTACCTCACAGATGGTGAAGTACAAATTCATTAAATACCAGATTAATCTCATTAAGCACAGAATACCTTACCCTCAGTGTGTATTTTTTAAATTTTCTTCTTATTCAACAACAGTCCAAGCATCCAGGCCACTCTTGCCAAACAGTCACAGTACAAGGTTGTACCCAAGATGCTTTGTTCTAACTGATGTGAGTCAACAGCAGTAGGACTCAATTTAAGATTAGATTACAAAGTTTAGTTGCCTACACAGGATGCTTGTGTCTAAACAGCTTTGAGAGACAATGGAGCACTACTCGATGAAGTCAGAACATGAAGAGTCCTTTAGCTCATACAGGCACTTACTTTAATCTACAACTGATTTTTTTCTACCAAGTTGACAAGGGAAGGGTGAGGGTGAGTGCACGTGTGTGTGTATATATATATAATTAGTATTTTAATATTAAATTGTATATTTTAAGAATATACAATTTACAGGAAAACATGCATTATTTAAAAATATATTAATATATATGTTCTTCTGAATAAAAATGCATAATGATAGAAAAACCCTGTAGTACTGTCAACTTTTAAGTTACTCTCACAATCAAGCAAAGGCAGAACTCAGGCTCAACCTTACAACCCCAGACAGACCAGCTAGCCCAGAGGCTCCATTTATCTGACTGGTATCTTCATGTGGAGTGGAGCTAAATTAGGGTTCGAGCTCAGGCTAATTGCAGTGAAGAACAATTTCAGTGGATTGTTGGTGAATCAACAAAGGAAGGTTTAATGTTGATATGATCACTACTTTTTTTGGGTCACACCATGCTCAGTGGCAAAACAGAAGATAAACCACTCATTCTTGGTTTGCAGCCTCATCTATTGACTGCTAGATCACCCTTCTTTAAATAGCTGAAAGGCAATTCCACAAATCCACATGAAATTCTGTAAGCTTCCCATTCCAATGTGCTTTCCAACACAGGTTGCTTTACTCCAGTAAAGGAAACCAAAGCTCTGACGGAACCAGAGGTGCCTAAGTTTATGCAGGAACAGTGCTGGCACAGGTAGTTCAGGCAACAGACCCGTGACCTCACACACTCAATATTCTGTGACAGGCTGGAAAAAATTTGCACAGTAAATAGAAAAGATTGCTATTATCACTGTTACATACTTCAAAGTTCTGTATTATATCATGCTATATTTATCACTGAAAGATTGGTTTAGACTGTATACAAATTGTAAGTGCCTGACTTGGGAACTTCAATATGATAATTTGGAAAAGACCTCTTGGATCATTAAATCCAGCCCCTGCTATTGCAGTTAACCACAAATAATCAAGTCCCTTTAACAAGCACGGACTGAAATATATTTAGTTAATTTATGCATTTCAAGCCTGTTGACTTTAATCTGTCATAAATCACACAAGTGAACAAAGTTAATAATTACAGGAGTTGCTGCTCTCTAGCATAAATGCTATTACAAGGGAAAAACAGAAGATGCTGATTAAGCGGAAAAAAAGACTCACCTGAAATAAAGCTCCTGAAGAAGTGACATATTACTAGAATGCAATGCCTGATCAATTCCCAAGTGATCCAGTATGTAGGAAGGTATGGAGTTGCCTTCTTCAATGACAAGGGCCAAATTAAAGAAACCCTAGCAATAAAAAAAGCACACATGTATTTTAACCTCTACATTTTTATATGTGTATTTTAAGTCTACTTTAAGCATTGAGCATGTAAACAGTTATAACCATCTTCCATAAATTCATTAAGTATATTGTGACCTTCACCGAATAATTATGAGTCTTCTAACTACAGGTAAATACTGAAAATGCAAAAGAATCAGTGTTTGTTTGTTGTGACACCGTTTTCTTAGAAACCGCCTGAGCTTCTCCATTTTAGTTGATCTTTAAACACAGCCACCATATCAAACTGTAATCTTATCTATTAGGGAAATACAGATGGCAAACATAAATCAATCCCTGCTCTGTTACTGTTTAATTCTCCTCCACCTAGCTCTACCAATCAACAGCAATCTGAATAGTCAAACTGAGAGCAGACATTTTGCCTACTCAGACAAGTCTTTACACATCCTTATGACCCTTGAGAGCCATGAAGATGAATGCATGAGACATACTACAGGATTTCCCATCAGTTTTGCTTTCATAAAGTAACTGTTCCCACATCTCTTCTTTCCTTTGCTTATTTAGTAGTAATATTTCTGTCTCCATATTCCAAAGCAGACTCCAACTATGGTATCTCCAATAAATCCACATACAAGACACTGTCTGGGGATATTGTCATAGGGACAGGGCAAACAGAATATTGCACTAAGGACACTTCAGGAGACTCTGAGGGCAGGAAAGTCAGTGGTGAAGCACCGCATGTCTCCAGTACTGTGATAGGGTGTATCTGGTAATTATAAAGCATTTTAAGCTGAAGCTTCTGTTGGTTAAATGAACAAAAGTCACCCTAGGATCCACTCAATATACAAAAGGAAATGCGCCAGTCTTCTTGTTTATATCCTAAAACAGCAAATGATGGACTAGAATACAACTCAGCAGTCTATTAATTCTTCTCCTTGCAGTAGCAAAAATATGAAGGCCACAACAGAATCTATTATGCCAATCTAGGTAGCACTGAATCAGGCTATTCATCATTAGCTTTCAAAGCGGCCTAATTCTAGGCCTGTCCAGCTATGCTAGGGGTTTACTTTCTATAAGCATGGAACAGCAACTACTGAGTTACAAAGTTAATGAAATAATTATAACTTATTACAGCAGGTTTCTTCAGTGCAAATGTAGACAAGCAGAACAACCAATCTCAGATAAATCTTCAGATTGTTCTCAGCTCTGATGTTTTACAAACACAACTGCACACCCACCTGCGAATCTCCCTCTAGTGCAGCTTGTGCATACATTCGCATAGAGAGCTCAAGGTCTTTAGACTGGTTCTGGTAACCATAGTAGTAGAAATCACCCATCTTCAAATAAGCTGTGGAAAAAAACAAGAAGTAGATAATTTAGAGTATTTGTAGAAATAGAATTAACCAAGTACTAATGTGATGGAGAAGTTAATTCTATTTAAAACACTACACTAAAAAAAACCCCACAAACCCCAAGGTACTCCTTCTCTCTGACTGTCTCTCTGGCTTTTATATAAGCGTACCAATGGAAAATATTTATCCTGGATGAAATTTCTTATGTTTTCTCTTTAATTAATTTAGTGAGTGATATTGCTAATTATACAAAAATCTGAGATTCAGACATTTTATACTGCATTCCTTTTTCACTTCTGTATCTGTCTTTCAGTAACCTGTAGCCTTGTAATTCAGGTTAGCTCTACTAAATTGATGATACTGAAAAACATGCTGTCTTTAGTGTTTGTTCTATACTTGTCACTATGGCGGCTGAACCCATCCCAAAAGTTACAGAACTTTGCTGACTGTAATTTTATTAGTTTCAAATCTAACCAAACCAAGGACAATGGTAGAATTACCATTCTACCATTAGAATTACAGAATTACCCTTGTCTGGAAGAACGCAATGACCAGTAAATATTTTACAAAAGTCTTTCTGTGATATTGACAGTAATGCAGCATGCCAACAGAGTGGTCATTGGCCCAGACAGGAGCAAGTCTGACATCACACTGATCTATGCTAAAGAACTCCCATGACTGTGTTTCCATTTATCTGACCAGAGCTGGAAACTCTTCTACACCTTGCCTGGTGCATCTACAGCAAGTACTAAGAAATCTCACCTCTTTTTACTGTGCAGAGCTTTTCCGGGAAGAAACTAGGTCACTGACCCAACAGCAAAGGCAGAAAGACTATGTGGATGGGGTGGCACAGATGCAGAATGGAATGCTGTAGTGAATCAAGAAGGGAGCTCCCCTCAACCATACCAACTGTGTGTCATCACTGTGATGACACAGACAGAGACTGGAACAGGCTGCCCAGAAAGGTCATGGAGACTCCTTCTCTGGAGACACTCAAGACCAATCTGGACACATTCCTGTGTGATTTAACCTAGGTGATCCTGCTCAGACAGGGGGGTTGGACTTGATGATCTTTTGAGGTCCCATCCAACCCCTAACATTCTATGATTCTAGCCCTGGCCCGGAGAGCACTCCTGCAACAGGCCTTCAAGCCACCCTGCACTGCACTGATAATGTAGCCTGGTTTATGTTCCAAACATAAAACTTATGTTGCCCATGTGAGGAAGAGATAAATTTATAAAATCCTTCTCCTGATGAATTCAGCAAGTCCTCTCTCCTTTATTAGAATGGAATCACAGTCTCACCCCATGAGTCTGACCTTCAGAAGCTTCCCTAATGTAAGACTGTACAAATGGATCTGCCAAAGGGACAACTGAACTGCACTTTGCTAAGGTGTCTACAAGCTCCTCATGAAAGCTAAGCAGGGTTTGTCACCTCCTGTGGCATCAGGCTTTATCAATGTGGCACTCAGCTTCTGTACTGATGTGTATTTAAACAGACAGCTTGGATTATTTTCACACTCCAATTTTCCATGTGATTATTGCAAAGCACTTAAACTTCTTTGTGAGAAAACCAGATCGATGTTTTCAAATATTGATTAGCTTTTTCAAAGGCACCAAAATAACTTTGTCACTAAAGTCACATACATAGTAAAATTTAAGGCTGGAGGAATATAACTTATATGTAAATAAACCCTTTTTTTTTTCTCCCCCCCTCCCCCTTTCAAACAGAGAACTCTTTAGTTCCCTAAGGCAAGCTATGCCAATACTGACAAACTCTGTATCCTAACAGAAAACACATAATAATTACATAAGAAATGCTTTAGCCTTCACTAGTTTCTCATGAACCAATTATGATATAGAAATATATTTGCTTCTGGATTTTCTCTTTGATAAACTAAACACCGTGCACTCCTGAAGTCTGTTTGTGGTTCTTTTTCTCAAACCTCGACTTAATTGCTCAGGATCCTAGATATCTAGCCCCTTTTCAGGGCTTAGCTTTTTTAATTTACTCAAATTTTATCCATTTTATGTTATGAAAAGAGTAAATTCTCAGAAAAGCTGTGATGAAATAATGCAAAATGCCCTTTTTCCCCTGGAATTCCTAACAAAACGCTAAAAAAAGAAACGCATAATAGACAGGGATTATTCTTTCCTTAACTTGCCAATTCACACAGAAGTTGTGACAAACAAAGTTTCTGAAGTTTAGAAAAAGTTAAAATTAAAAATCAGAAAAGTTCCTCATACATACCAAAAGATGGTGCATTGACTTGAGAAACAGAGAAATTGTAGTATCTCCAAACACAATCAGTTGCCAGGTATTTTCTTGCTAGGTCCTGGAAAGAATAATTGATCCATTCACATCACAGATAGGAGATTAGGATCACATTACTATTAACAAATGTTCCTTTTGGATAATGAGTTGTGAATACATTTACTTACTGGTTTTTCTTCACAGATGTGCGCTAAATTTGACTGTGATACTTCGATTCCAGTTTCAGCTGCTAAAACATAATGCAGCAGAGCTTCATGCCTAACATTAAAAAAAAAAAAAAGGGAAACAACCCTAACAAAATTATTATGCATTTTAATTAACAAAAAAAACCCCAAACCACCACCACCACCCCGCCCCCAAATCAACACCAAATAAATTGATGCAAATCTCCTGCGAGCAAAATTTTGGTGCAAGGTTTAAAAAAGGGTGAGAAACCCGTGCAACAGCTACATCTACAGGCAATGCTTGGTGTTAACAAGCCCTGCTGGGTCTCAAAGTGTATTCTCTCTGAAAACTAGCATTGAATCTCGGCTGGCTCTGGTGTGCAGTTACTGATTGTAACTTGAATTGATATTAAGCACAATTATCTATTAAAATGTTTCAGATTACCTCCTCAGATTACCTCCTCCACTTAAAAAATAATTTAGCTGTGGAAATATCTGTCTAATACTCAGATGAGTACTACTTTGGTCTGCCCTACCACTTTGTTTCTATGACTTGTCTTTCTAGATCATGGGCTCTTTGAAAAATAAATTCTCTCTCATTACGTGTGCACATGTGAATAAAATAATAGCCTCAGTCCTCTATGGACTCCAGGTACCTCACTGATTGTAAAGCAAGTAATAAAAGCTAAGTTTACATTTGCAGTATAGTGATGCAGTACTGCAGTACAGTGGTACAGCACTGCTTGTGATTTCAAAGGAGAGCATCTCCCATGTACTGTGTCACTCAGCTACTCGATTTTATGAAATCTAAGTGTTCAAAATTAAGAAGTCTCTAAAATCCTGTGTTGCATTAAAAAAAAAAAAAAGAGATAAAAACCCAAACAACACTTGGTGTTCTCTTTTTTTTCCTCCAATTAAAGCTTCCTATTAAAAGGCCATGCTCCCTTCAACATGAACATATTCCTAAAGCCAGAGGTTAATAGGACAACCATTGATATCCATAAACTACCAGCCACTGACATCTCAAGGGGGACTTCAGCTCTCCATGAGCCAGCAGCGCCCTCATGGCCAAGAAGGCCAATGGTACCTGGGGTGGATTAAGAGCAGTGTGGCCAGCAGGTCAGAGGAGGTTCTCCTCTCCCTCTGCTCTGCCCTGGAGAGGCCAGATCTGCACTGCTGTGTCCACTTCTGGACACCCCAGTTCAAGAAAGACAGGGAACTACTGAAGGGAGTACAGGAGAGGAGTACAAAGATGGTGAGGGACTGGAGCAAACTTCTATGAAGAAAAGCTGAGAGAGCTGTGTGTGTTTAGCCCAGAGAAGACTGAAAGGGGATTTGGTCAACACTTATAAATACCTAAAGAGTGGATGTCTAGAGGAAGGGGCTAGACTCTTCTCTATAGTACTCAGTGACAGGACAAGAGGCAATGGGTACAAACTGGATCACAGGAGGATTCATCTGAGGAAAAACGTTTCCACTTTGAGGGTGGCAGAATACTGGAACAGGCTGCCCAGAGAGGCTGGTGGGTCTCCTGCTCTGGAGATATTCAAAACCCACCTGGATGCAATCCTGTGTAACCTGCTCTAGGTGGTCCTGCTTTAGCAGGTGGTTGGACTAGGTGATCTCCAGAGGTCCCTTCCAACCCTGACCATTCTGTGATTCTGGGTCTTCAGCAGCTTTTTTTTCCTAGATGCAGAGACCAGACCTTTTGGGATCTTAATGCTCTACCTGTCATGTGTGCAGGACCTTCGCACGTATGCAGAGGAAGCACAGTAGGGTCACAGACTTGTACAGCAGACCATGCAATGAAAATATTAACTGAGACTGTCAGTGTTGAAAAGTAAGGATAAGTCTCAGAAGAGATGCCTGTGACAGACCAAATAAAAAAGAACCTTCTTCTAGGAATGGGTTACTCCAGAATAGTCCACCAAGTTTCTTGTAAATCCCCTAAGTCTGAAGCACTAATTTAGTACTAGCAGAGAGAACTTGCAGGACTAAACAGACCACTGTCTTAATCATATATGGCAGTCTGATACCTACATATACAGCATCTGATGCTCATACCTACAGATCATGGCAAAAATGGAGCATTAACATGGGGACCATATTGACACCTCTTGGATGGCTCATTGGATACCGTAGGTTCCTATTATACTTTACAGAAAAGATATTAACCATATATATAAAAAAAGAACAAATTTAATCCAACAGCCTTCATGACATGGAATTACACAGAAGAGAGGAAAAGCAAAGTATGGTTCTCAGAAGATCGGGAGTATTAAAAGTGAAAGGTGTTCCTCTGGCTGGCCTAGAATGTATTATACACTACAGTACCATGGGATGAAAATTACAGACAGCAGATACAACGCTATTACACTCTACAAACTCTCTTTCTCACTTGTTTCAGAAATCATGAATTATGCTTCAGGTCACCTTCTTACTTTTATGTCAGTGTGTGTTTTGCTACTGAGTTCAGTGGTACTACTATTTGTGGATTTTTTTTTTTATTCTGGGGTGGGTGGGTGGTTAGGAGTGGTCCAATGTTAATTATTTTATCATGCCATAAAGAAAGTGAAAAATACAAAAAGAACAGAACAAACATACCATGAAAATTCCAGATAAGCATTGAGAGCTTTTCTGATGACATGACCTAAGTAGCCATTCTTCTCTGCAATGTGTTTTGCCCAGCTGTAGAAAAGAATAAACAATAGAAAGTGAACAGCTGTGCTCCAGCAATGTTATCCCAGCTCATACTGACTCAAAGGTCACAAAAGGATATGGGATCACTTTCTGACCTCCTACATAGGACAAACTATAGGATTGCTCAGCAAGTTGCTGCATCAGTCTTGTAACAACTGAATGAGAACATTTTTTCCATTCTTCTCCATGAACATATCAGAGACATCCTATATGTTTTCTTGGCAAATTTTTTTTTTAAAAACAACCCTTTTTTCTTTTAAAGAAAACAAACATAAGTTAATAAGTGCTATAACTAATTACCAGCCTGTTCTTGATGCTAAATACCAGTTCTTCCAGATCAGAAGCCTGATTACTCTTTAAAATCAAAGCTATCAAAATGGCTTTGTTAAATGCATCCTCTAAGAGTTGTTTGACACAATCTCTCAGTTCTTGGGAAAAAAAAGTACTAAAAATACTGAGCATCTCTCAAAATCTACCAGTCATTTGAATTATACACACATTAATGTGGATCAAACCTTACTGCAGAATAGCCTTTTTTCAAGGAGGTAAGCACCATGAAGTACAATATATTCAGACCATGGAGTTAAAAACCCCAAATAATCCAAATAACCCCACCAGAAATACATTCTCCTATAAAAAGGGGTTTCATTCCTTACATTACAGCTTTTTCTGGATCTCTAGGAAAGTCTTCCATGTTTCCTGTGATGTAGTACAGAGAGCATCGTAAAGTCCCTTCTATATGTCCTCCTTGGGCAGCTTTATAGAAATAGTGTGCAGCAACTGTCTGTGAAGGAAGAAGACACAATCAGCAATTCCGTATTATTCATGTTCATTGAGTTTCATTTCCCAAGACTCATTTCATTAAATGAGGAGGTAATTGGCTAATAAGTGCAAGCTTTTTAGGTACTTTTAATATACCTAAGTGAAATGAGTTCCATTCTTCTTAGCTTTTTAATAGTTTAGTGACTGGAAAAAGGTTTTTAAAGAAACACATATTCTGGTAACGTATGGGATGTCACACAGAAAAGCATCTACATGTGCAACACCAGGAAGCATACAAGTCTTGAGTGAACTGACATAAATAAAATAGTTATTCACTAGTATGGAGAATAATAAAGGATCCCGGAGAAGAGACACAAAATGGGACTTCTGCACTGTTGATACCTAACTGAAGACTGGGGAGCAGCAGTAAAGCTCCCTATGTCCAGGTGAGCACAACCACAGTGCTTAAGTGTCTGAAACTGGTTTATAAAAAACACAAGACAAATACGCAGGCCCAGAGCCACAGCAGTGGGAGGACTCCGCAAGTTTTGCTCTCAGAAACAGTCAGAAACAGTCATCTGCAATATAAACCAGAGCAGCATACAGCCCAAAGTAATTTATTTCAGGAAAATTTTAACCATAGATAATTGTTTTCTGTTAGTGAGCATGGACTTCAGAGTATCCATCACAAAGTACTTCTTGCCCACGGCTTTGGTGAATAAAGACACCTGGACACTTTCAGGTGCACTGTTACCATCAGTTCACTCTGAACTGTGTATTTTGGTCCCTGGGGAAGGAAAATGTGTTTGCCAAATGCATACACGGTGAGCACTGTTATTCCTTTCTAGAGTGTATCCTATCTCAGAACTCACAGGCCACAATGGAAACATCTTTCAGCTCCAAGCTCAAAGCCCGTCTGCATTTATTACAGCCCACAACCCTAGTTATGAAGAGAAATATAACCCAAGTATATCCTTCCTGTTAGGGAAAAATTAATCTTGCACATGCCAATGAGAAAAGTTGGTAAATGGACACATCACAGAAAGACACACCAAAATACTGCAGTCTACAAGCACTGTATTAAATAATTACAATTGCAAGTCTGGGTTGAAGGTCTCTCACAGCTGTTCTGAGGTTCACAGAAGCTATGTGAACATAGAATAGCGGTTCATGAGTTCGGGATAAGTTCTGCTGCTTTCATCTGTCGTGGAAAGTATCCTTTCCCTATGTACCTTCCAGTCTAAAACTGAGAGAAATCAAAAGAATCACACACTATCCTTGTGGCTGTCATGGGAAGCAGGAAAGCTTCAGTGCCTGAAGCTAGATTTGCACCTGCTTTGTTTCTAAATTAAAGGAACACAAATACATGCACATAAATATGACTGAGATACTTGAGTAACATTTCTCTTCCTAAGCAATCTCACTGAATTCCCCAGTAACACTCTTCTTTGTAATAAAAGGTGTCAAAATCTGACTCATGAGTGAACAATAGCAGTCTCAAGAACAAAACACAAACTTCTAAACTAGGCCCTAATGTAAGAAATAACAGCATTAAATATTTACTCACTTGATTTCTACCAGGTACTCCAGGGTAAATCCCATCTAAGTAAAGGACACCAAGGTTGTATGATGCATCCGGATTTCCCAATTCTTCAGCGATTAACCAGTGTTCAGCTGCTTTTCTGTAGTCTTTTTTAAAATTGTGGTAATACCACCCCAATCCATTCACTGCCTGGGGCAAACCCTTTGGGAAGGAGAACAACAGCCTGGGGTCACACATTTGATTCTCCTTTGGGTCACTTGACATAAGGTAAAAACTACTTAAAAATAATCTTGGTCTGCAAATACAAGTTACTTGGTTGCTACTGTTGGCTTCTACACTGCATAGCCTCCTTCTGTAAACTCTATAAAAATAACTGCATACCACTGGCACTTACAGAAAGAATTCCTTTTCCTTTTAGATTTAAAGTGTTAACAACCTAACCATTAAAATACAAAAGCAGTTAAAACTTTTCAATAAATATGGTGTCATTTTTGTAAAGAAAATCTGCACCAGAGCATAAAACCAGAAGAACCTTGGTTCAAGGAGAATAAGGAAATAGTACTGTCTCTAGTATGCTTCTTGGAATCTGTTCCTCGGATTCTGAGTCAAGGGAATTTAGATCACGCTGTGAAAGCCACTCAGTTTATTCAAGCCTTTCCCAAACAGGCACTAGAAGTAGTTTCTCATGTTTCAAAGGAATGATAAAACCAGCAGAGTTTAGCAGTGGTCAGTACTGAAGTCTTATTGTCATTGTAATTTACCTAGTTCTGGTTCTGGAGCTAGGAAGGTATTCCAGGTCTAGGTACTCCTATATTTTTATACCAAGGAGCAGATCATGGCCTGGATAATTGGGGCTGTATTAGATCATTAAATGGAGTGAGGATCCTCTTCTCGGTCATATCTGTCAATGTTCCCCCTGCTATGGAAAAAAACCCAGGTTTTGGGACATTCAGGTCTTCTCTGAGCAGCGTAGAGAAGAGCTGGCCAGAGCGTGTTACAGTCTTTCTTCCAGTCACCAGCATCTCCTGGAGGAGCTTCAACTCTAAAATGACAGAATCAGCCATACACCACCACAGCTCAGGGGTGGTGGGACAGAAAACCACCATTCTTCTGCATTCAGCTGTTGTGCTGCAGGAATGCAACATGCAGTGCAGACTGTAGAAATAAAATCCAGACCTCAGTCTTTACTCTTTTTCATTCATGTTACAACTTAAAAATGCTGTTACTATAGCGAAGCCTGCTAGCATGGATTTTGAAAGATGGTAATTATATCTATCTGACTCTGGAGAGATCACCATGTCAAAAGCTCAAGGCTGGTAGGCACTCCTAGGACATATTGTACCTAGTATGATCTAGAAGAAAAGGCTCAGGAACATAAGGCAAAAAGATTCCTGGATCAACTATTCACTCTGTAAGTCACTTAACTACTAACAAGTTCCAAAAGACAGAATTAGAATTTTTCT
Organism: Heliornis fulica; assembly: GCA_013399135.1. Taxonomy (NCBI): domain Eukaryota; kingdom Metazoa; phylum Chordata; class Aves; order Gruiformes; family Heliornithidae; genus Heliornis; species Heliornis fulica. The sequence goes on from VXBZ01005570.1 coordinate 1,221,392, forward strand.
TCCACAGAAATTTTGGCTGATTTTCAAGATTCTGAGTGGTCTAGTCTCCCAGCTTGGGAAATAAGGCTTTCACTACTCATGGTGAAGGTACTGAGAGAAGCAACCAGTACCTACACAGAATTATGGTAATGTGCATTTTACGTAAATCAGAGTTCATTATTATAAGCATCTGGTATAGGACTTTTACAACAAAATATTTATTACATTTTACCTTGTCTGCTGCTTTCTTCATCAGTTCCAAAGCAAGTTTTGTATTCTTTTTCACACCTTGGCCCTAGGAAATGGATATGTGAAACAATCATTATTGCCAAATATAGGCTGATGACAAATTACTTATACAAAATCAAAATGCATTTTAAAATCAATACTATTATTTACTATTTGTTATTCGGCTTTAAACAGCTACAGCAACAAAAATAAATCAGGTCATTCTTAATTCACAACTTTACAAAACCTCTAGGACTGAGTCTAGGAAAGATTATTTCACCAGCTGACTCAAGTGATTTTTATGGATAAATGAATCATGGGTCTTTAATTTTTGGCAACTAAGAAAAAATGAATAGCATTCAAAGGTGCATAGAATGATTAGGTTTTGACAATGAGTAGGAGCTTTCCTGAAAAGGATGTCAGTGTTTCCAGAGGAAATACATAGATGTCATGCTGATGATGTCCACATAAATTAATTCCACAGGTCAAACAGACTATGGGTGCTCCTGATTAACGAAAGCAAAACTTTAAACAAGCGTTTTATAGATAACAGACCTCCACTGTCAAAGAAATAAGATGAAGAACTAACAGTTCCTCACTAATATCTCTAACCTTTAGTACTGTTGAATGTCTTATAGGTGATGCTGCTTAGCCAATACAACTTACTGAACTTGGGAGGGCTTATGGCTGATTTTACCCTCTGCTGTCTACTGCTTCTGGCAGGGAAAAATAAATGCATACAGAGAGTATTTTATTCCTACTAAAACAAAATAATAAATACTTAAAATATCCTAGAGATCTAAGTAAGGATATCCTAGGAAAGGATCAAACTTTCACCTACATCTCTACACCAAGATCTACACCTACTAACAGTTGATTTCTGAGGTGACAAGCCATTTGGAAAAATTAGGATCCACAATTTAAGTCACATTTTGATCCTAAATCTGGCTAGGAACAAAGTGACTAAACTGCTTTTAACTTCTGTCTTTCAAAATTTTTGTGCATATCTGAAAATCAACATTGGCTTTGTAACTACTGATTGACTTTCAGTGTAAATCTAAAAGCATTTGCATACTGTATTTGATACATTTGATAATGTACAAATGCTTGTACATTTGATAATGTACAAGCATCCATGCCGTAAATTTCTCAACAGAACATTCAAAAAATCATAGGATTTTTCTGATGTGAAAATATGAAACATGACTTACCTTAAATAAGACAATAGCATAATCATATATTAACACTGGATCTTCTGTTTCTGTTGCACCCTTTGCATACCATTCTATTGCAGCTTCAGGATTTTTTGCTACTCCTTGCTGGCCCCAGAACAGCATCTGAGCCAATCGTTGCTAAAAGAAAACAACATAAGCACTAATGTTGCTTATGCTATTATTAAAACTGGAATTGCAGAGCAGATTTTACAGGCTTAAACGGGTTTTAAATATGTGAAGACACTAGTTATACATTCTCAACAGCTGGAAAACAACTGATTATCAGGAATATTCAGAGGGCTTCCCAGTGGTGAAATGTCCTTATATTAAATCTACAGCAGGGTTAATTTTTACAGCTGTCAGTACCATGAAGGTCTGACTTAAGTGCAGGGGTGATAAAGGCAGATCTGATGCATGAAAATGTCTCAGTATTGCAACATATTGCTGCTGATCTGAGACCAGCAATAACGGCACTGTGTCAAACACAAACACAGGGAAAATGATCAGAGGTTGCCAAGTCTTGGCAACTCTTCCCTTTTGCTTTGCATCACTCTTAAAGCCTTTTGCATGGTCAGTGGATATTATCAAACAGAAATATCGGAAATATTTCCAAGCTCATGAAAAAAGAAACAATTCTGTGTGGAAAGAGAAAAGGCCTGTCTACTTCCTCCACAACTTTCTCACACAGTCTACAGATGTGCATATATGCTACATGTATAAAGCTAAGAGAAGGGAAATGTGCTACTTTATACCTGTGCAGCTGCATTTCCTCTTGTTGCTTCATGTTTTAACCACATAAAGACATCGCCATTTTCTTTTGTTTGAGCTTTTAGCAGTTCTTCATCCATCAGTCTTACAGTTTCAACAAATGCCTGAAGAGTAGGTGAACAGAAATGTAATTACACAGTGAATAAATATATCTGACACCATAATGAAATTAATGCCCACGTCCTGTTTATCCCTAAAAGTCTGTGATCAGTTCTGGGTTTTAAAATTCTCACCACCCCTCTGCTGGCTATCACATTGAGAACCATCCATACATCCAGCAAGAAAAATCCATTTACTGCTTCATAACAGTACAAAACTATAAGACAACTCTACACTGGAAAGATATGCCACGACACTGACACCCTAAAAAAGCTCTCTATTCTTTGTACAGTAATCATTCTTTCTGAAAAGTCAGGATCCTAGTACTGGCCTTCCTCCAGTATCCTTCTCAGGTAAAGCTGTCACCTCCTGCTCAGCAGCTCATTCAAAAATCATTTCACTCTAACTTTATCTCATCAGACAGCTATTTAACCGCCAAATCTTTACATTTCATTACAGAAAAGATCTAAGTATGGAGAGAAAATTCATCTTTTGCATGAACTTCATGATGTTTGGCTATTGAAACAGATCAGTTGCTTAATAAACACCTCAAAATACATTAATACTTAAAAATCTGAGTGAGGTATTAAGGTCCGAGATTAAGAGTTAGACTTTATTGAAACATGGGCATGCAGACAATTCTGAAGATTTCAACCTAACTTTGTTAAGACACAGAGTAATAATATCTACATATTAACCTGGGGGTAACAATCATAGAATCACAGCATGGTTTGGCTTGGAAAGGACCTTTAAAGATCGTTCAGTATAAGACCCCTGCCATGGTCAGGGACATCAATTGGATTAACTAATATTTTTAAATCAAGACAAGAATGTTCCGACTGCATAATTAATATATGAAAAGTAACTTACACAGAAAACAAACTCAGATCACTCATAACTTTTACCTGTTCGCCTTTTATAGTGTGTTGATCCAATGATGTCTTTATTGCAATATTACTGTAATAAGCATATGACAGCTCCAAATCAAGTGGGTAGTTATTAATGCCTTGGTAATGTTTATAGCCAAGATTCATCACAGCAAGTCTCTCATTCCCCTGAGCACCAATCAAGCTATACAGCAGACCCTGGCAAAAAGCAACAGACATAAAGAAGAGTGAATTCACTTCACATCTCATAAGTTTATCACTTTGGGCGAGATTTACAGGGAACAGCGTGCTCGAACAGGCAGCTGATATACTAGCTATACCATGTAACCACAGTTACAGAAATGAAGCACAGCCCTAAAGCAATTAAAACGTCTTGTAAATGTACAGGAAGATTTGAAAGAAATACTAGACTCTCTAAATACTTCTCAAGTATTGTACTTATTCTGCCACCCCTAAGTGTGCAGCAATTTTTTAATGCCACTTTATTATAGTGTTAATTATACTCTGACAGTTTTTATTCTCACCAGTGACTTAACTTGTGTCACCGATGTCAGCTAGAGCTTTTGCACTGAACTCAGTGGAAACATATGGAAGTTAACATACAGCACTTGAAAACTTTACCCTAAAGGAACCAGAAGGATAGGACTTGTGGCTGAAAAAGTTTTATCCAAAAGTTCCCCCAAGATACATGTTAATTGGTGCCAGGAATAGTCTATGCACATTTGCCAAAAACATTTTCAGCACTACTATTTTTACCTGCACGGTAATAAAAAGTTATGTCCCATCTGCGCTGGATACTGAATTTTTTCTTATATTGTCTGAAGTGGATCCAATAATTAAATTATTCAGTCACCATAATTAGGCTAAAAAGAGCTCCTGTCTTACGCTTCTTTTGTTTGAGTAACTGGAGCTTGCTCTCTCATTGGCCTCTCAGGGGTCCTGATTTAGCATCCTGTAACCACTTCAGGCAGATCTGCCACACTTTATGAGCATTTTATATTACGCTATTATATCACAATTAAATATCTGTCAGCAATTCTAGTATAACCCTCTTCCAGTGATATATAAACACCTCCCCTTAATTTGACCTTGCAATGAAATCACGTGGAAGCATTTTAGTTATGTGCAACCTGCCTAAAAGGTCAGGACTTCACATGCTCTGCAGCTGCCCAGCTGAAGTCATGGTTTTTTTCAAAAGAGAACTGTTCTACTTGTTACCTTTAATCATTTAACTATGTTAGACTCAGTGCCAAATTTCTGCATGCTCTAAAATAGTTCTTCTTTCCTGACTACACTATGCAACCTTTCCACTTTAGGCAATTTGCCCGACTGTGAGACTCTTTTCATATCCAACTACACATTACTGTAGAATATACTCTTCTCAGTGACCAAGAAAAGCAGCATGTTCCAAGCTGTTGACTTTACCACCATTTTTAGGTCTTACTAAGTCATTGATTTCCTTCTTCTGTATGAGCAGAATAAATATTCCCACCATCAGAATTCCAAAGACTTCACTCCATCAGTCTGTTTAGGAGTAGCTCTGTTGGGCAAACCCTTCAACCTGGCCTGGACCTCAAGGCCATTTTCATACTTTCTAATTCAATTGATCATAAATTCATCCCATTTCTAAATTGCCTTTAAAGGTTATTTCACGGGCATAACCAAACATATTATATATGCCACCTTTGCATGATCCACAGGCACACCGAGCCCTGTTTCAAATATAACTGCAAGGAAATAAGAAGCCTTATGGTATCCACAACAACTGGAATCCACCAGAAGAGCGACAGAGGAACCCAAATTGCTGAGGCCATCAGCGCTGGACAGACTCTTTGCAACCTTTTCAAATATCCTCTGGCCAACTTGTAGAATTGCATCACTTCCATCTTCTAGCCCTAAAAATAAACCATAGGATGGACAGTATTTGCAAGAGTTAAAATCAGGAATTTATTTCCCCTCCTTAATTTAAAAGGACTGCAACAGATTCTGTTATTTCTCATGCTGAATGGTGTTCTCAATGCAGAAAACCAAAATTCCTAGAGAAACAAGATGATATTGAGTAGGAAGGGTGAATAAAAATCCAAAAGACCATCTCAAAGTAACTAACCACTAAAAATGCAAGGATATCTTTATTTCCTTCTACATAATGAGTCAATCTTCATTTGCAGCACACCATACAAATCACATGACATTCATTTACTAAGTTGATGCAAAAGAAAAAAAAATGAACTGAAGACAAAGCATACTAACTTATTCACACATTGTGGAGTTATCTTAATAACATTAAGAATGATTACCATCTGGAGCACTGAAATCCATCTCCTGCAACAGTTTGAACAAAGTGGGGTACTTTTCCCTGACCTCTCTTCCCCACATGAAGGCATCACACTTGGATTTTTCTCCATATTTGTGAATCAGCTCCAAAAAATAGTTTTCATAGTTACCTAGAGAAAGCAACATATTTAAGACACAAAACCTGGCTTGGCTGATCTTTAAACCAAGCTTCTGGCAGAAGAAAAGATATTTCCAGGGAAAACTGAAAAATCATGGACAAGATGAGCACATCATTAACACAAAGTAGTGCTAAAACATATACAGCTAGCACGGGCTGCTTATAAATATGTTAAGATTTCTCTGACTCTCTTCCATACCCTGGTCACCATGCATTTGACAGAACTCAATCTGGAACCGTAAGCTAGTTTTCAGCACACTTTAAGCTATGTTTCTCTTCTTCTACTAAATTGGCTGCTTTGCTATAAACCTGTTAATGCACAGTATGCAACTGTGGCAGAGACATTCTATAGCAAAACCCATCCATTTTTTTGAAAAGGGCTAAAAAAACCCATGTACCTTTAGGGTCATTTGGGAATGAAACAGAAGGCAATGGAATAGAATCATAGAATAGCTTACGTGTATGCTCAAAAGTGTTTGTCTTTTTATGCACCTGTCTTCTTAGAGATGAAATACCAGGAACATGATTCCAGTTTGTATTCCACAGCACAAAAGTCTTTGCAGGGACAAAGCCACAGTTTTAGCTACTAGTAATAATTCCTCAAATTGCCTTTTTTCTTGTTATGTCTGAATATAAATTTACTTTTAATGGCTGTTATTCAGATTCTGGTAAAAGGAAAGAAGACGGGTTTCCGAGGATGGCAATTTAAAACTCAAATCTCACAGATCAACACTTACAATGTCTCTGAGCTTTTTCACCTTGCTTTACAATATAGTTGTACTCATAAACTATTTCTTGAATGTCCATACATCTCTCGTAGTACAGTTCAATTTGTTCCATTGCTTCTTTGTCATGAAGAGGGTTAGAAATCTATAAAAAGGCAAATGATGGATAAATGGCATCTACAGTATGTGTTGTCTATGCTTGGCTAGGAAGAAGTGTTGTAGGCAAATAAGAAAAAGAAACTGTTTGCTACAATTATTTGGCACATGACTTTTAACATGCTGGACAAGCTGATGCTGGCCACAACAGCCCATGAATTTAAATAGTCAGCATAATCCAAGACATCCCAGAAAAACTTCCAAAACTGACTAACCCCATGAGACTTCTGGCACAGATTTCAACAAACCCATGAGTTTATCATATGTGTTCAATACTGTATCGTTAAAAACTCTGGGAAACAAAGCAATACTGAAAAGAAGTCCTTACTTAAATATACACTTAGGAACACTGCTTTACATACTTCCAGAAATCTTATCTTCTAGCCTTTTAAGTTGTAAGTAACACTCCCAGATTCTAACAGGAAATGATCACATTTTGGTTATACATTCCCAAGTACTATTATGCTTCATAGTAACTTTTATCACTTGAGCTTCAGTTTAAAAAGAAACCAACACAAAAAAACCCATCTAAAAAAAAAAAAACACAACAGCCATAACTGGATAATATTTAAATTTTTCCAAACATTTTTTTTGTTTACCTGTTCTGTTTCCAACACATTGAGACGATAGTATTTTATAGGTCCAAAGAATGCTTCAATACCATTTACATATCCACTGCCTCCAAGAACAAAGTACCCAGCAGTGTCGTCATAATAGAAATCTTCCCTAAAACTTCAGAGCATTAAAGAGAAGTAAGATCTCAAGAGATACTATGAAAGAAAAAAAATGAAATTTCTATCTCAAAATTTCCATTCCTGACAGCCTTAAGCTCACTGCCACTAGCTTTTCCTTTTCTCATCTTTTCCCATTCTCAAATTTTTGTCTGTAATTTAGCGTGATGAATTCTGGAGTAAATCTAACAAATCCCCTGTCTACAAACATATTAAACCAGCCGAGTGTTTTATTTTTCTGACCTGCAGGTATCTTCTGATGTTTCATGCATTTCATTACACAACCTTAAAGATTTCAGTTCCACCTTTCCCTTGAACATTTCTATACTTGGCATAGGAAAATTACATATCTCCCTGAGTTACTATCTACAAATTTACAATTTCTGCTTTGGAAACCACAGTAAACAAGGAACAACACTGAAGTCTGACATACAATTTACTGTTATATACATTTCCATTAGAAAAGGTTTGTGGGTTTTTTTTTAATGATTTGCACAAGGAAGAGTCAGTCATTCTTGAGTTGCAGTGAGAACAATTTAAAATCCATTTAAAATCCATTTTGAAAAATATAAATATTTGTTTGCTTAGAATAAAGGATAGAACAAACACAGTTTTGGTAGAAATTTTGCATTTGATCAATTTTTATTAAGGATTATCAGACTCTACCACTAGATCCTGCAGCGTGTTAACTCACCTAGTTCACAACATTAACAAAATTATACAGTTAAGCACAGTAATGCAAACTGTTTCTGAAAGCATAGAGTAGAAAAAGACCACAGACATTAAAAAATTTTTGGTATCTTTTTGCAAAGAAAATTTTACAATTTTGTGCTATCCTTCTCCCATTTTCTAAATACATACACACATATTACTCAGCAAAGGGAAAAATGCTGCTTACATAAAAGACTGATGATGATATCTTCTCAAATTCTTCCCAACACTGCTTACTTCTATCTAAAAAAAAAAAAAAAATCAAATGTAACACATGAAATATGACACGGCACATTTATCAAGCCATTTCAATCCACAGTTCAGAAGATTACACCTGCATGCAAGAGGATGGTGTCATGTACCCAACATATGTCAGATTTCATTAAGAGAGTTGGCACTGCTCTGTCCTGGCCTACCACAAGCAACAGAATATAGCACAGATGTTGCGTAATTCAGCTATTTCAATGCTGTGTTCAGTTACAAAAATATCTGCACTTTGCTGAAGTTTTTACGCTCCCAAAACGTGAAAGGCTGTTTTGCTTTTATATAGCAGAGATGCTAAATGGAGAAAATATTGATTGCCTCAAGAAACTGTAGCTCACAAATGAAGAATGGCCATAAAGCTAACGTACAGGCCATGATTTTAAAAAATCTGGATATAACTCCTACTTCTATGGGAGATGTACTTTCAGTGCCAGAATGGTTAAAGGAATTCAGATGCCTGAGGAGGAAGACAAGATAAGATTTTCATGCATATTAGTGTTGTAAAAGACTGCCCAAGGACTCACAAAAAACCCTGCAAAATTTTCTCAAGTGCCTAGGTATTTTTAGGGATTCATTCACATCTTCAGATGCTCTTTAAGTCTGGGTCTTAATTTCTTGATGCTTCAATTTCCCAACCTTCCCTAATTTATGTATTTTGTCTTAGATCATTCTGCAGGAAATGTATCTCAATCAGTGGAAGTGAAATAATTACAGAACCATTTAGGTTGGAAAAGGCTGTTATGATCTTTAAGTCCAACCATTAACCTGGTACTGCCAAGTCCACCACATCTATCTACACATCTTTTACATACCTCCCAAGATGGTGACTCAACCACTTCCCTGGGCAGCCTGTGCCAATGACTGACAACCTTTTGATAAATAAATTTTTCCTAACATCCAATCTAAACCTCCCCTGGTGCGACATGAGGCCATTTCCACTTGCCCTATCATTTGTTACCTGGGAGAAGAGATCAAGACCTTCTTGGCTATAACCTTCTTTAAGGTCTCCCCTCAGCCTCTTTTTATCCATGGTGAACAAGCCCAGTTCCCTCTGCTACTCCTCATGAGACAAAGTACCTAAATAAGGAGATTCTTCTGTACCTTTTGAGGACAGCAGCATTTATAAACTTACTACAGGAAGACACGTCAGTATGATTGAATGAAACCAAAGCTTTACCTGTTTCAGAGAACAGTTTTAAGTACTGACATGTTTTTAAGTCTGGTCTTACTTCCTCCTTTTTCCCCAAGAATGCTTATTAAACTCTTCATGGCTCTCTTATTTTCTCTAAAATTTGAAATTTAATGACTACAGGTTTTATCTCACGCCTGAATACATTTATTCTGCTCTCTGATGGAAAAATATTTTTTCTTAATCTAATCATAAAAGTAATCCTCAAATTTCCAACAAATCAAGACTGATATACCCTGTGTCAATACTGACAGTACCTTCCACATTTGCTGAGCTTCAAAATCCATAGGCTGCTCCCTTTCTCATTATTTTAAATAATAAACTACATTTTTAAAAAGCAAAAAGTTCTCATTCTATAACATACTTTTTCAGTTACTTTTAACAATGTATTTTGAAAGTTAGTATTTTAAAAGTTAATACATGTTTCTACCTGATTTACTTGCAAATCCATCAATTTGCTCACTACTTACATATTTTAAAAAGGTGAGGTGCAAAAGGAACAGCTATAGTTAACCTGTACATGGCTCTTACAACATCATTGGTTCAGCTTTATCAGTCATTTACCTCATACTTTAAGTACGCTTAGTTGTTCTTACTATTAATTAGCAATTGTTTCTACAATTCAGAACACAACATATTCAACCATTTTCAAGAAGGAAGTTGAAAAATAAGAGGACTAAGTTTTTCTGATTATTTTCACGTCCTAATATCTTAAAATAGCTGGAAGTTCATAAGAGAACTTGGGCAGGGAGCCTGCATTTTCAGAGCCGCCTTTGGAAGGTTTTATGAAAACACATGTGACTTGTTAAAACACATACTCTGTATTTTATCTACTGCAGAGTGATTCCTGCAATAGTTTTTAGTCTTTTAATGGTAGTCAATCCCATACCACTTTGTCAAATGTCCAACTCTTGGAAACTGCACATGCCTCCTGTAGGCTAACACATCTAGGCAAGAGGCATGCTACAGTTCAGAAGCCTAGGCACTGGAATTTTCGTATCAGAATGGAAAAGGCACCTAAGCCTTCAAAAGCAAAGTTCCTCAAAGCTATTCACACACAAAATTTAAAGTATCCAGATAAAGTATCTAAGTCAGGAGTCCTGGTTGCTTGCACAGTCAGCAGTCTCTGAAGAGCAACTGTGCACCAAGATAACCACTGCATACTCAGTAATTCTACTACGGCACAGAATCACAAGGTTGGAAAAGACCTTTCAGATTGAGTCCAACCGTAAAAAAATCTTAACTAAGTAGATCTCCCAAAGTCAGATGGCCTGAACATTCCTGGACAATTTTAAGTGGTAGACTTTTCATTCTTCTGCTATGTGAACACGCACAAACTGCAGCATTTCTCTCAGCCTCAGCTGTTAAGGGGTTTGCCAGAAGCATAATAAAATCAGAAAAATCACAGGCTTGATCCTGTAATTTAGTAGCATACAGACCTGTCCACCCTTAAACGACAGATCCAATCGAAACCACTGCTTTAGAGGAAGGCTGAAGCTAGTTTTCACTGCAAGGTCATCTCCTCTCATGAGGTGCATCTGAACATGCACATAACCTGACAAAGCAAAAAAAGGAAGAAAAAGGAAATGAACACCACAGAAATTCAACATTAAGAATGAGCTCCCTAATGTATTATTCACAGTGATACTGTCTTCTTCATCCTCTTCATCACCAACAGATATCTGGGCACTTGCCACGGCATATATCAGCTCTCACAGAATCCCAGTGAAACACGCTCCACATCTCAGTTACATGTCTCAGATGCTAATGCCCAGGCTGCCACATGAAATCACAGACTCAAACCCAACTGTCCCAGGGACAGACACAGACTAAATGGAAGGCAAACAGGCAGGGTGCCATGGTTGATCTCAAACACCAAAAAGCAGACATGACTTGAGGCAAATAGCAGAGGGGAACAGCAGACAATGGTATCTACTCAATACTTAACTGCTAGCATGTGAAAGGGGCATGATCAAATACCAGATGACTCTACCCTCCACTATTTGGACCTGCAGAAGCTAGGCTTGTGATGTGAGCTCTTCAGATGACAACAGGTTTCTAGATAATCTAGTCTAAAACTGACAATAAAACCAGCCCTAAAACCTCTCCAAGCAAACCTCATATTGAGCTGATAAAATCCAGTTGAGATGCTATTTTTATTTATTCTTCAGAGAAAAGTATCCAGTTTCTAATGGACAGAATAATCATCTAGGTTGGTTACAAGACACTGAAAATAGGAATAGTAAAAAATAACAGACAAGAAAATATTAGTTGCTAAATTTGCAAAGAAGGGAAAAAAATCATTATGTCTTATGAGAAAGCCAGGTGTGCATTCTGAAAACTCTGCACACTTTTTCCTCTGTGTGGCTGCCAGCCAGCCTCCAGCTGGTAAACTGGTCCATCAGAGGCTGAAGAGCTGTCTTCTGACAGGAATGCTCCCCTATTGCAAGTGCTGCTAGACTAAGACATTGCTATCTCTCAACATCAGGGAAATGGACTTATGCTTCCTGAACACTGTGATACAGGCAAAACCCTGAATCACTTGGATTTTTCTTAGGTTGTTTCAAATTTTCATGTAGTATGTATATGGAAATTGAGAACGATATTAAAATAATACTTTGGTAACAATAACAAAGTTTGTTCATGGAGATAAGACTGTTCAATCCCAGTGAATACTCCTGACCTGTAAGATTTAGTCTAGTCTCCCAACAAAGCAGGTATTTTCTAAACTTAGCCAAGACAATTTCTCAATTTTACCCTATTAATGTAGTATCTACTTTCCTGCTGAGACATTATAGTCAAAATGAAGCATTTTGCAAGCGACTGGTTTCACAAAATAGGTCTGATAATATATTTATAAATGTTATTCTGAGGCACAGATCTCTAAAGACAACATCAGAGGCCCTCTTAAGGCCATTAATAACATCCCTTACCTTCCTCATTTAGAAATACAGCAGGAGTACTATACATTTCTTTCGGATCAATAAAATAGAGTATACCACACAGATCCTTTTCACAGTGATGGAGTAAATATAGCCAGACTGAAATGGTGAACCTGCATGAGCAAAAACAAACAGAACACCCACTCCTGATGAGAGATCTCTCCCTATAATATGAAAATCATGCATTTTACTTTAACTTAGCAAACCTGCTTCATACATGTAATCTTCAGAACACAACACGTTCTCTGCAGTGAAAAATCTTCAGAGCAACAGTAATTGTGAATCTTGGAGCTGTGATCTCCTTTTGACGGTGCACTTTTGAGGTACTGACATGAGAGGAGAGTGAGGGGGTATTATCCAAACCAAATCCAGAATGCTGGTTCAGAGCTACTGCCAGATCTCACACCGATAAGAAACTGAAAACATAACTGAGATAACTTGGTGCTAAACTCTCATGTGCAGGTCACAGTAGAAAATCCCCAAATGCTTGGTCTTGTAACCTTGGTTGTGTAAGACAGTAAAAATTAAGCTGTTCCCTCTATACTAAATGCCAACTGCAAAAATGTGCTTAGGAGAAGCAGTTAAAAATGAATCCGGCTTGTGGGTAGTACAAATATGTATGAATAGCTGTCCCAGAGCTATCGCCAGATAAATAAAGGTGGAGTCTGTGCAAACCATGGAACAGTGCAAAAATAAAAACCTGAAGACCTGACAATGTTACCTACTGAGAAATTTTTGTATAAAGCTGGCTGAGGCACTAAAAACAGAATTTATACTACAGTCTCTAATTTTAAGCAGCTCCTCTGTGCCAGACTACATCTGCTTCAGTGCTGTTGTTAAAAGGAACCTGGCCACTTATTTCCATAACATTTCCACAGCACTTAAGCCAATGCTGACTGCATTTGTAAACTGTAACTCCAATGTACAACCTAGCAAAGCATTACGATTATTATAATTTCCTATCTTAGTCAATTTTAGAAGGAGATATTATTAGGTTTTTGTCTTTCTATAATTAAGAAAAAACTTAAATATTTGTTTATAATACTTTAGGATTGGGTCAGCTTGGCTTGTTTCTCTCTTAAGAAGTTGCTAAACATACCTCGTATCTTTTCCCAAACAAATGTAGGTTTGAAAGCTTAACTGCTCTCTGGCTTAACATAATAAATGCAGGAGTGGTAAAGTTTTCCCCAACACAGTCTACACCTTAAATAGCCAATAACAGCTTATCTTCCAGAGGTGGTACCTGAATGAGGCAGAAGGGTTTGTAAATTAATCATCATAACCTACAGGCAAACACCGTGCTTCCAGAAATACTGTTTATGCTTACATATCACTCTCTTCGTCTTTCACTTTTGACAATACAACAAACGGAAAAGCTGCAGTCTCCATTTAATCCTTGGTTGCCAGTCTGAGCACAGAACTGTCGTGGCCAACTTTCTTGGGACAATGCTGACTCATTTCAGATCCCCCATTGCTACAGTATGCCATACAGAGCAAGCAGTCCTTACCAGTCCCAGCCTAAACTTGCTGCAGGCTGCCCGCAGCTGCAGATGACAAAGGTCTATCTCCAGTCCTCTTTCTTTACAAATCTCTGACTGAAGCCAAACGAGTAACTTCAGTTAGATCTGTCTCTGTGGGGAACCACTGCTCACATACAGGGAACTGAAGGAAAACTTTCTTCCTCTTCTGAGCAGAGCTTCCTTAGGCTGTCACACAACCACGACAAACACAGTGCTTTACATTAACACTGGAGACACTATCTCAAGGCAACTGAGGGTGGAACTGCATGAAGCAGGTAAAGTGCTGCATAAATTCATGCCATATATTCTCAGGCAGGGCCCCAGTGACTCAGTGCCAGAATGCAACTATGCTGGCCAGCAAAGGACATCAGGCTGTACAAACCAAGATGTCACCCATCCTGATGGGGGGCAGGAGCTAAAAATTGCTTTCTGCTTATGACTGCAGAGTTTGAGGGCTAGTAATTTGCATGCAACCTGCACTATATGGGTATTTCTGGATACTTTTCTGGTGGTCACAGGCCAAAAACAAACCAGCAGGCAAGTTCCAGTTCCTGCAATCATTTTGTATGTCAGTAATAATTTTGCCAGGGTGACAGCATCTGGTGGAAGGGAGATATATTTATATATCTTTATATGCACGTTTTTTTCCTCTGAAGTTGCAAAATGTAACTGAAGAGTTGTGACAGTTTCAGGAAGGGGAAGAAGAGCAGAGGAAGCTTATCTTCCCAGAGTGATTCCTCTGGAACTGAATGGCGTGCAAGGGTTTTACTCCTCTCTGCCCAGGGGTTTACACAGGGACAGTGGAAGGAAATAGTATAAGCTCAAGGTGGAAGACTACCTAGGCAGAGGACTCTATCACTAAGGGTTTGTCAACTAGAAAATAAACTAGAGTGTTAATTTGTAGAGATGCAAGGGCAAGCAGTAGCTAGCAGTTTTAAGAAACCCTACTCTGCACTTGGTCTGCTCATGTTTGAAATGCGTCTATCTCTGTAATGCAGAAAACCTCAGACTAGCTAGTCATGACACAGCCCAATAATGACAGCACACAACAGCTGACTTACCCTCCTAACTGCACCTAACTAGCACAGCTGCACCTAATACTGGTCTCTAACACAGCACTACACCATCAATACAATAAGTGTCTTTCTCAGGTTCAGCTTCATTTCCTCCAAAACTGAAATCAGACAACAGAAATAATTGCTAACTTGCTTCCTTTTGAGCTTTTGCTCAGATCAGCAGGCAGTTTAAGTATACTCTATAGCCTTCAATAACCAGTTACAGCCCCCTTCAATTACTTGCCTATACTTACATGGGATAATCAATCTGATGTTGTCTGACTGTCTCAAGTTCTCTGTTTTCAAACTGTTCAAATCTCTTCACAATTCCGGTTTTCTCCCCACTGGAAGCATATATGAAGTCAAGAATCTGAACACCATCTGCAAAATACAATCTTTCTTAATCTGCCAGAAAACAAGCATTGATAGCTAGTTAATTAGGTTACACTTGTACAATCAAACATTTGAAAGACAGAATAAAAAATAACACAAACTTTCAGTAAGTCCTTAAACACAAGTTCACTCACTGTAATTAAACACATGACAATCTCAGACCAAACAACCCACAGAAAAGTGAAATGGAGCCCAGCTGATACATAATTAAGAAATCTTCATTTAAGTTATTTATTTAAATCTCAGCCTATCTTTGGTTACAGCTATAAAAGATTACTCCACATCTCTTGGACTTGCTCCTCATTTCAGCTCAGTTTCTACTGTATGTATGGACAGATACCAATTCTGTTCTTAACTGATATGCATAATCCTGTAATAAACCTGATAATTCTGTCCCTGCTAAAAACCAGAAAAAGATATTCAAGCCATTATATATCATCAGCTTTCCCAAAAAAGACCCTAAACCAACAACAAACTCTAGGCAGTTTGTTACAAGTTTATTTATTTTTTTTTAAATAAACTTGAATAAAATGTTATTTCTAGAATAATATTCTAGAAAGTCCCTGAAGGCAGCAACATTGTTGTTTCCTTGTTTTCCTTCAGTGCATTTACATGCCAGTGCAATGAAAAATAAACCACACAAAAAACCACTATAGGATTTTCTAGGAGAGAATCCTTTAGAAGCAAATAACCTCTTTGCTTTTAGGTTCTGCTCTGAATATATATTGAGGACAACAAGTACTGTCTGCAGGTGCAAAGCTGGTAATAGGCAAACAGCAATAAAAACAGAACTCAGAAAAATCTAGAAACTAATTGTGCATTTCAGTAATTTATACAGTTGGACAAGGCACAAAGTGCTTGTTCATAATGGCTTTGAGAAAAAGAAAAAGCAGAAAAAAAGGACACTACATAGTTTATTTATAAAGACTTAAAAATAGCTGAGTGTTTGGCCATCACATTAAGCAGAAGTAGACTACCTGTTTGAGAAGTACACGGCTAACCCTGAAATGATGCAACAAGGGACTGAAGACAAAGGAATGGCATCCACTGACATCAGTGGATAGTAAATAAAGTTGTTCGAATACACTCAGAAAACAGTATGCCATGCTGCTACACATCTCCAGGCTGGCTGTGATGAAAAAAAAACAGCTCTGAGGGACATGATGACTTCAGTCATTTGCAACTGTAACTGCACTTTCTAACAGCTTACCAAAGATGTTACTTGTTTCCCCGCACTTACCTTTCAAAAAACAAAAAGTGACATTACACCTACCACTTTCATGAGGGCACTGAGGTATCCTGTTTGCCTGAAGCATCCACAAATAGTCAGCACCCCACTGAAGACAAACTTTGTGGTCTTTATATGGTCGCTCAAAAGGTGAAACTGCTTCTAAAAACGTGTAATTTTTGGCAACTGCGTCCTGGTAGTCTTCATTCTGCTCAACACCATAGCTGCTAACTGATTTGTGGCTAATCCAGGCATATAGTATCACACTGTGCACTATTATTGAGTTTTTGATGATATGATCATCTCTGTAAACCATGATGCTTGGAAATTTCAAATGTACTTGTCGAGTTCTGTTAACGTAAAGGTTTTTCTCATCCTTCCATCTCCTTCTGTACACTGGTACACCAGTCCTGAATTCAGAGGAAGCTACTGCTTCTAAGTTGATAATACAAGGCTTAGAACATAAATATTGAACAGAAACTTCAGTATTGTTACGAACTTTCTTTTCCAAAATGTTTAAATGAATATAGTCTACATAATCCATGTTTTGTTCAACCTGTGGAGTAACTGCTGTTGTCCGTAATGTCTCCTTTCCAAAGGATGGCACCAAATTCTGGAAAAAAAAAAACCAAAGCACAAAACATGTTAACCAGAGAATCATGATTACTATTATACTCACAGCAATAAGAGAACACTGCTCAAGCAGAAGGTTTACACACTGTACCCTAACTCAAAAATATGAGGATTCTTCCACACAGCAAGTAAATGTGGATTACTGAAGAAGTTTTAACGATAACAACCCCCCTACATTAAGTTCTCCAAGTTACACAGGCATCTACAAACAAACCGTATTTACAGGGTGTATGCTTCAGCCCTTACGCAGGTGGAATCTGGTCTAAGATACTGACTTACACGTCACGCTATTTACACACGCTCCTAGGACCAAGCCTTAAGAGAGCATGTACTAAAATGTACCAGTATTTACTCATCGTATTGCTGTTCACTTGTGCTGCCACAGCCTTATGTTTCTGATGTTTCTGTATGTTTTTAAAACTAGCCAATATGCACCTCTTATGCAGGTAGCTGAAGAGCAGAATAACAATTAAGGCAGCTAGCTCACAATGGTTTCCTGAGAATGAATTCACATTCACCAAACATTTAGGAACTTATTACACAGAATCATTACTGTCCTGAAGACAGACTTAAAAATATGAGTGGCAAGACAGCAGGCAGCATTTGCTTAGTTTTTGTTCTCTATAACTACATATATTACAATGTACTTCTAGAGTGAGTGCTTAGATTACCCTCCATGGTGAAGTTCTTGTCTCTAAAGATTGAAACATTCTTTTCTTTCTGCTCTGCAGTCAGCATCCAGCTTGATGCACTGCCAAGCATACTGAGGATTACTCAGCTCAGAGAGCCAGCCACCAGCGTGGCACTTCTGCCAGGTCCCCTGATCAGTCTAAATTATTCAGAATTCTCACTCGGGATTATCAGGGAAGATGGTTGTTAAGACTGCTTAAAATGAGAAGATGTGTCTTGGCTTAAAGTCCAAACAAACTGAACTGGAATTTACTATCTATCTTGCATTGATCATTCTCAAAATATTAAATTTCAGTCATGTTAGTACATTTCTCAATTACTGGAATTCTGTCGTGCACCTGGAAGACAAGTCCCTGACCACAATCCACTACTGGAAATTTGAAGAAGTCCCTAATGATACCCTGTTTTGCTTTTCATTTCCTAACAATATGTTGACATGCTTTGAGAGGTACACTGGGGAAAAAAAAATAAAAAAAAAAATCAAGCCAACCTGTGAAGGTGCAAATATTAGGAAAAGTCACAATTAATCTTACCTAATCTACTTCCTTGTTCCTATGTATGAGAATTTTGGATTTACCTATGTGATTAAATGCTGGTTTCCCCCTGTAACTCTGCCTCTTTAACGGCACAGAAGAGCTCTGGTGCTGCAGGTTGAACAAAACTTTGCAGAAACTATTTACTCCGAGGCCCCAATTTATTTAAGTCAGAAGTTGGAAGACATAACTGAATGTGGGAACTTTTGGATGAAAACGCGAGCTATTGGTAGCAGCTAGGTAACTCTAAATAACCACATTTATTTGGTGCTCTGAACTTCTCATGGAAAGGGTTTAAGTGACAGTAAGAGTACTTTTATCACCCTGTGTCTAACAAGATACACTGAAAGCTAGATGTGCACTCATGGTGAACACACATGAACATATGTATAAGCACCAAGATACACACTCTGAACAAATAAATTGCTAAAAAAATGCAAAAGACCTCACAATATCCACTCCACAATCGAGGCCTAAAACAGTAGTCCCTTTAGAGTGACAGCCTTCCTCTCTGTCTCATTTTTCATACTATAAAATGGATATTGTAAAAATGATGTGCATTAAAGGGGCTAAAAAAGGAATAGCAATAGGAGAGTGGTATCCATTGCCACCATATCTGTAATAAGACAAATACTCATATGAAAGTTGATGAGACCACATTAATTTTAATGCTAACATGAGTATCTTTCGAGCTTGACATAACAAAGATACTATTCTTTCACATCTCCTACATAATCCTTCTTTGGTTATAGATCCCTCTAGAAGCATTATAGTAACTTAGCAGCAACCAAAAATTATTCTAAACCTCTTCTACTTGATGGTTATCATTCATATTTCTTCTGTATTTTTTTTATCTTACAATAAAGAGCATTTGTATGCAGCATAGTCCTTGACAATACAGAGGCTGTGTCTGGAGGAAAATGGTAATGTATTATTAAAGTTCTGCTATGTGGATATTACAAAATGTACAAGCCTACCAGGTAGATGCTACAAAGCATTGTGGTATTAGTGTGATTACCACATACACACACTGACTGTGAAAATACACACAACCAACTCAATTTTCTTAGGGCTTTATCCAACAAGAGATATAGAAGCTGACCAAGACAGCTCAAGTCTGGCACAGTTTATTAGCAACAGTACAGCAGTGTGTAAACGTGGCCATCCAACTTTCAGTGAATGGCAGAAATTTTGTGGTGGGGAAGGTAGTAAACTCTGCAACCCAAAGCCAGTTCCTTACAGAACAAATTCCACGACGTTCCCAGAGCACTTAATCACGATGTACTGTGGCTGCTGACATGGCAGGATAATAGAAGGAAAGCTTCACCCACGCTGTCTTACTGCCTTTCCCTTAATGCCTGGTTTGGATAAATGGCTCCCACAGAGTTACTCAAGCTTTTTTTTTTATATTCTTTGGTGCCTGGGTATTAGTTGAGAAACAAGCTGAAAGAATGCATGAAGCGCATTTGGGTCAGCTGCTACGGCACCCCTAACAAATCTTTCAGGAGGCTCATCTAGTAAGTAGTATGAGCAAAGATCCCTGAGCAACCCCACACCGGTACAGCTATGACAGAGACTAATGACAGTTAATTCTTCTAGTCCATGACTGAGTCTATTACCACTTGGTTGCCTCTATATGGAGCTCTCCAGCACACTGCATAGTATGTGTATTATCAAAATGTTCCTACCTGGTGAGGAATCACAGTTCTTCCCCTCCCACTATCTCAGACAAGGCAGAGTTAATTGTGTATAATCTCTGACTACAGAGAGCATGGATGAAAGGATTACACAACGAGTGTGATTATGAGATTTAAATATAAAAGTCTCCCAAATATAGTAAAGAGGACAGCTATGCTGGATTCAAAATCATTACCATAAGGAAGGCACAGTTCATCAAGAAAGACACACAGACTTTGCTGTATGTTATGACTTAACCACAGAAACAGTAAAAGGTTTTTTCTTGATCTTAAAACCTGCTGAATCTGAAAGAGTTAGCTCAAGACATTTCATCAGATGCTGAGGGGAAAAAAACACATTGCGGGAGGCAGTCACAACAATCAGTAGGAAAATGAAAATTTTCAGTAGTGTAATATTGCAGGAATTATGAGAAACCAGTCTTTCACTCACTGGAATATGATCTTAGCAGGACCCTTACTGAGTTCTCCCCTGCAGGAATCCCACATAACCCTATGAAACTGCACCTGTTTGCACACAGTGTGAAGATAACCACAGTCCTTTACCTGTGAACACCCGCCACGTCATGCTAGATTTTCAGAGGTACAAAAAGGAGACACACCAAAACAGGTGTTGATCTGCTCCCATCATACAGGCATACAAAGACTTTAACCTGAGTTTGTGTTCAGCAGCACGGAAAAGCACTTTAGTAGGTGCCTCTACAACAGTTGTTTCCCTAAGTTACTGCAGCACCACACGCAGGTGGATGTCAAAGGCACCCCCCTTCTCCCGAACCCAGACATTTAACGTCAAAGAGGGCAAAATGCTTGATTGGAGGATCCTACGCTCCCTGCCTCGAGAAGGCAGTGTAACCCCGGGGATGGAGAGGGGGCAGCCAGGGCAGGCCGGACAAGCGCCGGGCTGGCTCCGAGGTGCTGCCCGCCCCAGGCTCGGACAGGCGGCCAGAGCGACCCCGGGCCGGCGGCCGCGGCACCCCGCCGCGGCACCCCGCTCCGGCACCCACCCAGGTGCTGCAGCTCCCTCTTCACCCGGCATGTACCACCTGCGGCTCCGNGGAGGAACCAGGCAGCCCCCGCCTGCGGGACTCAGCACCCACCCGGGGGCCGGCGCCCTGTCCGGGCCCTCGGCGCGGACACCGCATTCCGCCCGCGGCCCGGGGCGGGTGCAGGACCGGTCGCCACTCACCGTGAGGAGGAAGAGGAGGAGTAGCACAGGGGGACGGCGGCAGCGGGCCACGGCAGGGGGCTCAGCCGAGGGCCGCATGCTGCCGCGGAGGCGGCGGCGCTGCCCAGCACGGCCGCGGCCGGCTCTGCCCACAGGGATGCGGCAGATCCGGCTTCCTGGAGGAGGGGCCGCCGCCCCGGGAGGGCAGGACTGGGCTGGGCTGGGCCTGGCCCGGCCCCGCGCCGCCGCCACAGGTGCAGAGAGGGTCCGGGCAGCACCGCGGACCAAAACTCCCGGTCGTGCTGCGGGGCAGCTCAAAGCTTCCGGGGGCTCCAGTACAACAGGCACCGGGAGGCGACGTGGGAGCGGCGCGTCCTGGGTGGAACCCCAGCGCAGGGTCGCGTCCTCCCTCCCGGCAGCAGCATGGCTCGGCGGGGGCTCCCTTCGGACGGCGGCTCTGCACCGTTCGCCTGGCACTGCTCTACTCTGCCCTGCCTGCTCAGCCCCTTGCCCAGGGCAGGTCTCCGGCCCCGCCGTCGGGCGAGGGTGGCTTTAGGTCGGCAAGGCAGGACAAGTCCCCATCACAGCTCTCGTGAGCGGCGCGGCGGGCGCCAGCGCTGTCCGGGAGGCGCCGCAATTCGCCTGGCCGGGATTGGCACAACGAGGCGCAGCGGGTGTGTAACGGGACCGGCGCCGCTCCCTGAGTGCCGCCGGCTCCAGGCTGTGTTCCGCCACCCCGCGCGGGGGCGCTGCTCCGGGTGGGCCAGGCCGAAGCGGATGCCTGGCGCTCCGCTCCCGGTGTGTCCCGGCAGCCACCCGCGTAGCTTCCGTCTTGCGGCGGCGATGGCGGGGTTGTATCGCACGCTCGGGATCTTCGGAGGGTTCGTGGCCGTGGTGGGGGCAGCCTTTTACCCCATTTACTTCCGGCCGCTGCTGCTGCCGGAGGAGTACAGTGAGTAGCTGCGCGGGGGAGCGAGCAGCCCGGCCGCGCTGCGGGAGCGCAGGCTGCCCGGGCTGGGGGTGTGCCGGGGGTGTCGCTGGGTGAGGGGCGCTCCGAGAGGCTTTGTGCTCGCTTAGGAGATACGTTGTAAAGGGAAAGCGCGCGGTCCTCGTAGAGGTCTTGCCTCAATCTCGAGGCCAACGCGGTTACGAGTGCCCTGTAGCCGCTCTACCGCGGCGGTGAGAGCGGTCGAAGAGGTTATGGTCAGAAGAGCACCTCTCCCATAAGGACAGGCCGAGAGAGTCGGGCTTGTTCGGTGCGGGAAAGAGAAGGCTCCGTCGAGACCTTGTAGCGGCCTTCCAGTACCTGAAGGTACTGGAAAGCTGGGGAGGGGCTGTTTGCCAGGGGCGTGTGGTGACAGGTTAGTTTTTAGCCTGCCATGTGATAGGGCAAGGGGTAATGGTTTTAAATTAATGGAGGGTGGATCCAAACAAGAAAATAAGGAATAGTTTTGGTTTGTTGTTTGCTTTTTTTTTTTTTTTAAACTATGAGGCACTGGAAGAGGTTTCACAGAGAAATTGTGGATGCCCTGTTGCTGTAAACATTGGAGGTCAGGCTTGTTGGGGCTCTGAGCAGCCTGATCTAGTTGAAGGTGTCCTTGCTTGCTGCAGGGGCGATTGGACTAGATGACCTTTAAAAGTCCTTTCCAACCCAAACTATAAGTTGTTTGAGATATCTTCTCCAGCCACAATTGAAAGGTTTAACTTAAAACATGGTAACAAATTCCTTACTGATTGTGATGATTTGCTTTAGCTGGTCTTAGAGATTTCTCTGAAGCTGAGGAAAACTCTGCCAGAAACACAGAACACCTGTCAAAGCCTATGCCAGTCTCTGTAATCGGGAGCTCTTGAGCAGTGTGAGGAGATTTTGGTGGGTGCTCTCTGCTGCAGGAGGGATAGGGCAACACCTGTTACTCCTGAACTTCTGTTAGCTACTGCCAAAAGCAGCAGGGAAAACTGGTGGTGGAACCAGGCTTGTCTCTTTGCTTTAACTTTCATAAGTTGAAGAAATCTGTTGGTGATAACCTGAAGATGCACATGATCAACTTGCTGAGACACCTGAAGAGGTTTCTAAGGAGAAAAAAAGGAAAAGGGTAACAGTTTTATTGATCTTAGAGGGATGTCAGCCTTGCATCAAAACTGAAGTAAAGTTTAACTTGCAAGCAAGTTTTTATTTAAGGAAGCTAAGTTTGTGAAATTGGAAACTGCCCACAAAGGTAGGTTTGCTACTCTTTTCCCGTCTAAAAACTTTGTTAGCAACTCATATTTACTCATGGTGTCCTTCCCAAAAACACAGTATTGGAAGTGTGGCTCAGCATTAAGGAAAGAATAGAACTAGTGGATAACATCCTCTTTTGTGCTTGTGAGCAGATGTTCCCCCAGCATGTTAGGGACTTTCTTATATCTCTGCTTAGGATGTAAGTAAGGCCCGTTAGCAAGTGCTTGACTCTGCAGTTTAATACCAGAATATATAATTCACTTATTGTGTGCTGCTCTCCTTTGATTTCACCTTTATTAATTTCCTATGTGCTTTTCTTGATGCTCATCACTGGGGTGTGAGAGAAGCCTAAGTGTTTGTTGTTATAATGCTTTAGATAAGAACATGGAATTTCACAGTTGCGGTACTTGAGTGGGAGTATTTTACCTTTCCAGCTAGAGAGGGTTTGATTTTTTTTTTTTTTCAGAGTACAGTCTCGTAAGATGTATGACAACTTCCATAGAAGCTCATGTCTCCCATTGGCTTGAGCTGTGGTGAATACTCAGTGTTTCTGTGTTTTGCTACAGTGGGTCTGAAGTTAGATGTTTGGACTAGCACTGAATAGTAATCCTGCAAAAGGCAAGAATGGTTGTTAGTTTCTGGAGTGGCATTCAACTATGTAAACATAGAATGCTATCATCTCTTTCTTCATCTTGGTTTGGTTTTTTTTTTTTTAGTATCTCTCAAATTTTATACAAACGAGGAAAGATAAGTTCAGGAAGAAGACTTCTCTGCACAGCTTGCACACATCTTCAGAGTTTTTCCTAGTGATTTAACAAATAAAATGGAAGATACTTGGAAAAACTGTATGGAATCAAATTGTTAACATGTACCTTAAATTGTGCATGCAGGGGACTTAATTTCATACAAAATCTATGTAATTTATAGTACTTCAGTAAGTAGCCTTGCTGTTTCTAATATTTTCCTGTTTAACTAGATTTAAAAAAGATGGTTTCTTCATAATAATCATGATTTAGTGGCAGTGCTGAAACTTTGAGATCTTCAGCCCAAACCGATTCCACTTGGATTAATTAAAATGGTGGTTTGACAGCTGCTATTTGATTGAAACTGGGGCATTGTCATGGTAGATTTTTGTGATTTTGCTGAACTGTAAGCCTTAACTCCCACCCCATCCTCTCATTCAAGATTGACCTTTTCTCACTGTTCCTTTTTTGGCTTACTTATTTTCCAGGTTGTTTCCAGGCCTCACCCTGGTCTTTCTGTTGACTGTTCTGTCCTGTTACTTCTCTGCACTTGCCTGTCCAGTTAACAGCTCTGTTCACCTTAAGTGTGTTACCAAACCTCTCCCATTTAGTCCCATTTAGATTGATTCCCGTTTAGTTTCTCTCTTCCGATTTTAGTCTTCACCTTAAGACTAAATATCATTCTCTTCCATATCCTAGTCTGATTCTGGCCCCTTGTAAGTAGGATCAGTTATTGTGACATGCCTAGCCTCTGGTAGCATTATTAGTCTGTCTAGGTACAAGCCTAATGTGCAGTGCCTGCACATTCTCAGTGGGATAGGGTGCCAAAACGTTTTGGTTTAAGGTGAACTTAGTTCTGAGCTTCCCCTGAGACGGTGCACCCTACAGGTTCTTTTTAAACACTGAAAATGTTTACTGGTATGGGCAGAAGGTTTATCTGGATGAGTTTTGACTTCCTGCTTACAAGTATCACTGTGCTAAAGCACTTAACTGGAAAGGGAATGGAGAGGGGAAAAAAAGCATTTAATAAAGGGAAATAATATTGTTTTGTCCATTTCTTCTTGGAAGTGATTGATTCTTTCAAACAAAAAAGCCGGAGACAGGCCATTGTAGGGAAAATATCTCTCCAGTACTTCATTTCACAAAGTTTGCAAGCAGTTATTTTGTAGATGCTGTCATGAAATCTGCATATGATAAGATGCAAGATCCTGAAAGGAGCAATGACCTGCAAGGGCCTGGGAATGGGGATCACTGATTCTGGAAAGAATAACTCTTTTGAAGAGTTTTATGTTGAGCATGTGAGCAATAGCTCCTAAACATACTAGGCATTCAGTAAGTGATGGGATCATGGCAGGCATTTATGCATCTTTTATTAAACAGTAGCTGTTATGTAGTCTCTCAAAACAGACTAGTTACTAGTTTCTCAGTGAACTGTGACTACTACATTTGCATTGTGTAGGTGGATACTCATTAGAATTTTACTGTGTGGCATCCAGAATGGATAAATCTTTCAATATTATTTTATTGGGTGTGGTCAATATGTTTTGATTTATTTTTTTTTTAGTGGTGTCCTTTCTGCTCTGTTTTCCAGAGAAAGAACAGTCAATAAACCGAGCTGGTGTTGTTCAAGAGGATATTCAGCCTGCAGGTATACTTGATTCATGTATTTACACTGATTGTTTCAAGGACCTGAATATTTATTTATATGGATATTAAAAATATAGTGAATAATATGTTCAAATAATAATAAACTTACCATGACAAAATATTTTACAGGCTAATTCTTCACTTGAAAATTACAGATTTATTGAAACTTGGCTTACATTGATTTAACTGGCCAAATAAATTGCAGAGATTCTGTTATCTTCATACTTTCTTAAATAGATGCCAGTTTCCACATCAGAGATTTAACTTCCGAACTGGCTCAGAGCAAACAAGAACTGTGGGTGGGCAGAGCTGTAGCTGTATACTATTGCACCCTGGCTTTGTGCAACACTGCTTTACAACTCAGCTGAAACACACTTTATTAGCGCTTTGTCAGTGCCTTCCAGCCTCATGGGTGGAGACATGAGTCAGAAATGTACTACACCAAAAAGAAAATTTCGAGTGCAGTGCTAGCAGCTTTTTTTGATCCTGGATATTGCCTGTAGAAGGTGTAGAAAGCATATGAGGAGAATAAAAATTGAAGTATGGCAGAGCACTCTTGATAGTCCGTTGTTTCATGGAACTGGCTGTTCGTTATGCAAGCCTGGCACTTCTCATTTAAAGTCATGAGAGTACTTGTCTTAATGAAACAGTTCATGTCTGAGTATGTTAAACGGTAACTTAATCCTGTTTTTAGAAAAGCCTAACATCAGCAGCAAGGGAAAAACCAAATAGGATTAATGCCATGTCCTTAGTACATACATCGGTTAAATCATCATTGCAGGAATAGCTTTCCAGGAAAGTGGTGAAATCCTGAAGAGGAGTAGGAAGGCCATTGTGAAATAGAAGGCAGGTAAACCTGTCGATTTTATTAAACATTAAAAAGGACTGAACTGGCTTGCTTATCCAAGATGCAGGTACTTGATGACCAGTTCTCCTCAATGTGACTTTTTAATCTGAGTTTAGATACTGCTGCTACAAGAATCTACAAGATCCAGTGGTGGGAAGTGTAATCTGGACCAATTCAGAGGCAAGGTGCAGTTCTAGATGGCTGTTCCACCAGTATTGAACACCTTACCTATGGTGTGATAGATTTTTCCATTATCTGAATCTTAAGATGAGGGGTTCTTTCTAAATATTGTTACAAGCTTAAGCAGAGTTACGAGTTCAATGCAATTTGGTACACAAGGCTGGAGTAGCAGACCAGTTTATTTTGTTTTTCCTCCAACGGTCTAGTTATGAACTGCTGGTATTCTCAAATTTGATTTGTAGGGTTAAAAGTGTGGTCTGATCCATTTGGAAGAAAATAATGACGCCAGCTGTGTGTTTTGCAAGGCAGAACTGAAGATGGACATCTTCAGCTGTTTCTTCTTTCACTGAAGTATGTCTTTGGGTGTCGCTGGAGAAGAATTCTGAATATTGTGTGGGCACATGAGGAGCAACAAACGCTACAGCCTGGAATCCCCAGAGATAGAAAAGTGCTAGTTTTGACAGAGGATGCTGGGGTGTAATGCACAGACTGTTAGAGCTGAATGATTCTTGAGTTTACAAGTGAATTATTTATTTCCTTGAGAAAAGGGAAGAGGAATTATTTTTGTGGTTAATCTGTAAACACTTGTAGAATAAATTATGAGTAGAATAAATCATGCAGACTGCTGCAGTTTCCTCCCTAGTTTGAGAATTACTTTTTGTGGTTTTATTATGAAAACATGAAAAAGTATATGCTGAGATCAGTACAGGAAATATAACACGGTAACTGTAAACTTGTGTATTAAAATGTCTTCCTTTTAAACCAATGTGGGGTGTTTTGATTTGGTTTGGGTTTTTTTCATTTGTCTTGCTGTAGTTGGGGCTGGTTAACCCTGGTTAGCTGCCGGTGCCCACCTAGCTACTGTCTCACTACCACTCCTCTAGAGGGCAGGGGTGAGAAAATAGGATGACAAAGCTTGTGGGTCTGCATAAGCACAGAGATTGTTTACTAGTTACTGATGCAGGCAAACCAGACTTGACTTGAGGAAAATTAATTTAGTGTATTGCCAATTAAAACAAATTTGGATAGTGAAAGCAAAAATAAATTATCCCACTGCCTCCCTTTTTCCAGGATCAACTTCAGTCCCGAGTCCTCTATTTCCTCTCTTCCCTGTCTCCTGAGTAGTGGAGGGGATTACAATGAGTTTTTAACAGTTCTTAGGCTCCCTCTTTCTCACACTTTTCCCATGCCCATATGTGGGCTCTTCAAGAGCTGCAATTCCTTCAGGAAATACCCAGCTGCTCCAGTGCAGGCTCCTCCCCAGCCAGTGGTGTGGATATCTGCTCCAGCATGGTCTTGCTGCTGTCAATCTCTGATTTGGTGCCCCCTCCCTTTTCTGACTCTGATGTTTGTACTGCTGTTCCTCACTTTTACTCCCCTTTCCTCTTGTTTGGTTGGTGTTCTCACAAAGGTGCTGCCTGGGCTGTGTCCTGTGTGGGTGGGCTCTTGGTGGAGCTGGCTGGAGCTGTTTGTCTGGCATGGTGCGACTCCTGTCGCCTTTCTTGCTGCCAAAGTCTTCACTGGTATGCCTGATACAGGAGGTTAATACCAAATATTGGGGTAGAAAAAGTGGATACTTTATAGGCTTTTTGAAACAAGCACTTGCTCATGGTGCATAGGCAAGTAAGATATTGCCCCTGCTGAAAATCTTTACCCACATTGGATATCAGTCCAGATAATAGCTTCTGAATAATGTATGTGTTTTTAGATTTCAAAATAAACAGTCTGTAACCTAACTGATACTGTTCTTTAGTACTGATGTAACATGTGCACTTAACTTTTATATAGTGTCATATTTTCTTCATTTATTTAGCACTTCATATCACATTTTAAAGACCACTGTAGGATCCTGTTTGTCACGAAGAATGTGTGCACAGTGAGTTGTTTTTTTTGTGAAGTTAGTAGATTTTGGTGTGTTACTTATTTTGGACATGACACGGTTACTAAGAAGGCAGATGAAAGTCTCAATGTTTACGTTGTTTTTTTTCAAACCACCATTCCCTTACTTGCTATTCCTTTTTTACCAGTGGTTATTCTCCTCCCACTTGGGCACACTTCCACTTCTGAGATTTGTGCTGTGGTTTGGGGTTTTTTTAGTCTATTACCAATGTGAGCATTACAGTTTTTTAAATTACTTTTTTCTTGCTGAGAAAACATGATCATATTTGATTCTTTTGAGTTCTCAGGTGATTTCATGAAATGGCTGAAGTCAGAGTGAGTGTGTGCATACACTGTAGGTACATTGACAGAAGTTTCATTACATCACACGGAGCAACACTGTCACAAAATCAGTGCAGTGTTTGCTCTGAAAGGAAGAATCAAACTAAAGAATAAAGAGGCTTTTTAACAGAAACGAGGGAGATTTGCTTTTTTGTTTTCTTGAACAAAATGCATTGATGCATCACACAGTTTCAGCCATGTTCTTTCATCTAAAATACCTTTCTAGTGGAAATACAGCATTGCTTAAATGCATGTGCTCCATCTGTAACTGACATAATTGTTAATTGATTTCAGGTGATGGGATGGAGTAAATTCCTTAGTTTAGATTAAGGAGATAAAGCAATTTTCATTACCTATTTACTTTGTGAAGTTGAGCAGTTTGGTGAGTCTGGATCTTGCCTATCAAAATGTTAGGTGGTTTCAGAACAAGGGCAGATGCTGAGCCTTTCACCTTCATATGAACTTTAGAAAAAAGTTCTTTACTGTAAGAGTTGGGGAGCAGTGGAACAGGTTGCCCAGGAAGGTGGGGGATGCCCCATCCCTGGAGATGTTCAAGGCCAGGTTGGATGAGGCCCTGAGCAACCTGATCTAGATGGGGGTGTCCCTGCTTCTTGCAGGGGGGTTGGACTAGATGACCTCTGTGAGTCCCTTCCAACTCTAATCATTCTATGATTCTATATTACATACATGTTGCAAAACATTTGAGTATGTTAACTCAGTTACTTAGCTTTTATAGAACTGTACGTGTCTCGATTCATTCTAGTGCAGAAAAAGCTTGGTGAGTTTTATAATTGCCTGAACAGAATTTGCAAGTCAAGATCTGGACTGCATCCATGTGTGCTCCAGGAGTTTTCAAAAAGCATGAGGAGTTAGGAAACTACCAGCCAGTCAGCCTCACCTCCGTCTCTGGAAAGGTGATAGAACAGCTAATTCTGGGGGTCATTAATAAGCATGTGGAGAAGAAGGCTATTGGGAATGGTCAACACGGATTGACCAAGAGGAAATCATGCCAGACCAATCTGATAGCCTTCTGTGATGGGAGAGCATTGGATGTTGTCTACCTTGACTTCAGTAAGGCTTTTAACGTAGTCTCTCCTAACATCCTCGTAACCAGGCTTGGGTGGGTTGGACGAGCCAACAGTGAGATGGGTTGAGAACTGGCTGAATTGCAGAGCCCAGAGGGTTGTGATAAGCAGCACAGGGTCTAGTTGGAAGCCTGTAGCCAGTGGTGTACCCCAAGGGTCAGTGCTTGGTCTGGTCTTAACATCTTCGTCAATGACCTGGATGAGGACACAGAGTGCACCACCAGCAAATTTGCTAATGATACAAAACTGGGAAGAGGGGCTGACACACCAGAAGGCTGCGCTGCCATTCAGTGTGACTTGACAGACTAGAGAGCTGGGCAAAGAGGAACCAGAAGTTCAACAAGGGCAAATGTAGGGTTCTGCACCTAGGGAAGAACAACCCTGGGCACCAGAATAGGTTAGGGATTGAGCTGCTGGGAAACAGCTCTACAGGGAAGGACCTGTGAGTCCTGGAAAACAACAATCTCTCTATGAGCCAACAGTGCCCTCATGGCCAGTGGTACCTGGGGTGCATTAAAACCAGCATGGCCAACAGATCAAGGGAGGTTCTCCTCCCCCTCTGCTCTGCCCTGGAGAGGCCACATCTGCACCATTGTGTC
This sequence comes from Heliornis fulica, assembly GCA_013399135.1. Lineage (NCBI taxonomy): Eukaryota > Metazoa > Chordata > Aves > Gruiformes > Heliornithidae > Heliornis > Heliornis fulica. Next base: position 1,252,187 of record VXBZ01005570.1, read on the forward strand.
CAGTTCTGGGATCCCCAGTTGAAGAAAGACAGGGAACTACTGGAGAGAGTCCAGCAGAGGACTACAGAGATGAGGAGGGAATTGGAGCATCTTTTCTATGAAGAAAGGCTGAGGGCTGGGTCAGTTTAGCCTGAAGGACTGTGAGGACATCTGATCAACACTGATAAATACCTGAAGGGCGGATGCCTAGAGGTAGGGGCTAGACTTTTCTTTGCTGTGCCCAGTGACAGGACGGGGAGCAACGGCCACAAACTGGAACACAGGAAGTTCTATCTGAACAGGAAAAAAATCTTTACTTGAAGGAGACAGAGCACTGGAACAGAGAGGCTGTGGGGTCTCTGGAGATGTTCAAGACCTGCCTGGACACAACCCTGTGCAACCTGCTCTAGGTGGTCCTGCTGTCGCAGGGATTTGGACTAGATGATCTCCAGAGGTCCTTTCCAACGCTGACCATTCTGTGATTCTGTGACTTGTCTGTCAAAAGCTGCCAAAGTGACTCTAAACTCTGAAAACAGTGGACTTTGGTTTTAGTGATCATCACTTCTCATTTGCTGTGTTCCACCAATAAAATGAGCTGATTGGCTGTGTCTTTAAAGTGTTAGGATAGAAAATGTCTTTTTCAAATCTTTGGTATTATACCTGGACAAAACTGTTAAATTCACAAGGAACAAATTGCAATAATTCTCCAGAATTTACACTGAAATTACAGTAGCATTTTCCAGTTGGCTGGATACTTGCCTGAGACTCACATGGGAAGTGCTAATCCTGCAGATGGCTTCAGGGACTTTGTGGTAATGCTTTGTTCTGCTTATGGATGCTGGACGTAAGCCTCTCCTAGCTACCCAGTACGGGGTGGAGTTGGAGATTGCAAGTTGTGCTCCCCAGAACTCTTCTCTTATTCTGGAAGTAAGAGGTTTTGCTACTTTTTTTAGCCTGTAACAACTGTTATTTTTCAACACAATCACACAAAGATGTTAGGTGTGTTCGTAATTATACAGAATTTTATATAATTATTAGTTCTTGGGAGGGGCTCGTCTGCCATTTGCAGTTTTGGCCCACCTGTTCTCATTGTTCTAACAGAAAGGTTGGGACAACACATTTGATAAAAATGTCTTCTTAGAAACTTTTTTAAAATGGTTACCTATTCTGCAATTTGGAGGCATTTTGCTTATTTATTCTAGCTGGAATATGAACAGCAAGTGTAACTTCAGCCCTTCAGGGATTGAAAAAAATTTTAAGCACTACTTTGACAACCCAACAGGAAGATCCAGTTATACTAAGTTTAGACCTGCAGTCATATGCTGATAAGTTTTGAAATTACTAAAACTTGTGCCATTGAAAGCAAATCTGGCAGTTTGGTCTAGCACAGCTTAGTTTTGAAGTATTATATATAGACTGTTGGTAATGCAATTAAATGCTCAAGCACAAACACTTCAGGAGGAGTGAATATGGCAAAAGATATTGGCAAGTTGTCAGATTATACATGAGCAAGAAAAATGGAATGTTCCTTGTCAAATATTTTCTTCATTTCTTGAGATTGTTTCCACTAATGAGGGGGGATCTTTTTCTTTCTGTAACAAAGCATATTGTTTAGCCTCAATGGATTATCATAAATTTTACTGTACATATGCCCTCCCACAAAAAACAGTCCAGAAAAAGCAGTTCTTATGACTTGCCATTTTCTAAACCAAAATAAATCATATATTTTCCCTTCTTGCAGTCTAGCAATAATTAACTACTCATTTTCTCAGTACTGTGTACACTCCTACTGACCTTCTTCATGTTAACATGCAGACACAGCAGTAAATGAAAAGCTGCATTGGCTTTTTCCATGGTGCCAGGCAGCCTAAACAGCGTGTTTGCTAGTGGAAGGAAATAATTTTCCAGCTTCTGAGAAAGCACTGCAGAGTGTACACCATTTCCATGTGGACAATGTATAACGGGAGAGAGCAAAAGCCAAAGTGCAGGTCAAAGCATATTAATTCTCTCATTTTCAAATTGGAGCCTATGATCCGAGGTGTATTTGTGCACAGTGCAGGCTATGTGGGCCTATTGCTTTCAAGAAAAATGGTTTACTGTTTAAGATACTGCCTTGGAAATTAGGACTGTTGTTGTCAGTTCCCTGTTCTACCACACTGTTGCCTGGCAGCAAGTAAGTAGCTTAGCCTTCGAACTTCAGTTCCACCTGTAAAATAGCAATAATAATACTCCCCTTCCTTGTGAGGCATGGTGAAGGCACAGGTGTGGGAGGGATGTTGATGCTCTAGAAAACATTTTTGATTTCTCCCTGAAAAGCTTTCTTTTAAAGTTAGGAAAAATAGGTGTGGATTATTGTGGGACTTGGCTATTTCGGTTCCAAGAACTTAAACAGTAATTTGATTTTGAAGAATCTTTTTTCCGAAAGAAAATGAACTTCTGAAATTTCTCAGGATTTATGCTGCTGAAATGTTATGCTCTGGGTATGGACATTTTGTATTTTGAAATTCAAACAGAAAACTCATATGCTTTTCACAAAACTAATGGGTTTTTAAAAAGATCTTAAAATTACATCTAGAGTGTAAACTTCTAGATCTAAATTGAAATGTAGCCCCATGCCAATGTTGCTCCAGTTGCTGAAAAGAGCAGCAAATTGGTCAGCTTTTGGTACCCTCCCAGCCTTTATCTGAGACTGTAATTTTCAGTATTTTGACTTACACTTCCTTTGTCTTCTCTAACAATGGGTCCTCCCTTCTGACCTATGCATACCAAAAAGGTAGCTAAAAATCTAAGAGAGCTGTAAGTGCTGAGCAGGTAAAGGTGGGTGGCAGTTAAAGGAGGTGAGGAAGAACTGGAGATTCTCCAGGGGAAAGCATGTGCCTCCTGTAGCCCTGAAGAAACACTATGGAGGCAAGGTGGTGGAAATAAAGAGAGGAGAGAGGGCACACTGCTCAGCTGAATGACCAGGAGCATGAGGAACATAAATCTGTTGGAATGCAGTCTTCCTAGGCTCTGCTGTTCACAGAGCAAATTGGGATGCCTCCCTCTTCTGCTTCTTCCCCATCAGATCAGGGGTAAGTGTTTCTAGAGAAAGTTCCTAGCCAAGGCAAGGAGGTTATCAGGGGAAGACAGCATCTAAGGAGAAATTAATACAACTATGCTTCACTCTAGCCTGCCTTGAGAGGTCAGAAATCATAGAGTAAGTTGTGATGGAAGGGACCTTGTGCTGAAAGGTATGTTTCAGACCCCAGGCCGTAGGGAAGGCTGCCCCTTTTGCTATCAATTTCTTCCTGTAATTCTGTACAGTAAATATCAGCAATACCAATCAGGGTAGAGGAGGAAGGTACTCCCATTGCTTCAGCAGAAATGCCTGTAGGAGGAGTCCTTCTTCTCAGCCACCCATTCACTCCCAGAACTGGATGGCTCAGGCACAGTTTAGGAATGTATTTGTTCTTCCACCCTGGATGAAGAGAAACCACTGTGGATATTAACCAAAAGCACTTGCTCCCTGGTCTGTTGTCTGTGACTATTGGGGTGCCAGTGATTGTAGCAGGCCAGCTATAGATCCAGATCTCCCATCTACAGTCATGAAGAAGGTTCATACAAGAACTCTGCCTCGTGCCATTAGTGGCTGAACAGCACCATTAGGAGCCCTCTGAAGCCTGGAAAGCAGGTAACAGAATCTTCGTAACAGAATCTGCACTGTCTGCTTGTAGCTTCCTCCTTTATTTCAAAGCCCATTCCCCTGGTCTGTGCAGTCATTCTGTGAGTGGCTAACACAGGCTTACTGGATGTCCCATGTAACAAAGATTTTCTCATAGTTCAGTCCAAAATCTCATGGGCCACATTAGGACCTTGTGGGGTGTTACTTCTCCCCGCATTTTCTGTGCATTTTTAAAATGGGTTATGTGATTTTATGGCCTCTGCTACCTGCTCCCTGCCTCCTCCTCTCAGTCTCTGGATCAAAGCAACAATACCCAAAGCACCACTAGATGAAGACACCTGTAATGAGGCTGTGAGGATCTAAGGGAGGCATTCCCATGCATGAAGTCTGGCAATGCTGCTAGTACTTCTCAGAATTCCTCCTAGCTGTTTTCAGCTGGCAAACTGTTGGCTCATAGCAAAAATTACTTTTCTTTGCTGCACTCAGTTAAATTTTTTCCCATAGCTACCATTCCAGCTATTCTTTTGCACTGGCATTACCTCTCGGGTTGTTTAATCAGAACATTTCATTAGCATACTGCTATTTTTGTGCCAGACAATTACATTAAGTTTGCCCTGGGACAGTTCTTTGAGGAATGGAACCAGTAAAATCCCTCCAAACCAATGACTTCCCATTTGTCATTTCCGCTTTAGCTACTTCCGTACTTGGCTTACAATTCCTGCAGCTACTAATTGTTTCCCACGTGACATCGTTCCAAATGCTTTGCTAAAGTCCAGATGGAATATATCCCCTGAATTTTTGTCATGTTGACAAGCTGGTTACCTGATTAGGTAGCAAGATTAACACTCTGACACATTCTACTTTGGGAATTTTTATTTGTGCTCCTGCTTTTCATTACTTCAGTTTGCTTTGATTCTTGTATGCCCTTCTGGGCAGATGAATGGCTAGTCATTTTCCAAAAGAAGTCCCAGAAGTACACAGACATTGTCATGCATCCTCACTTTCTTTCTCTCTTTCTCTCTTTCTCTCTTTCTCTCTTTCTCTCTTTCTCTCTTTCTCTCTTTCTCTCTTTCTCTCTCTCTCTCTCTCTTTCTCTCTCTCTCTTTCTCTCTCTCTCTTTCTCTCTTTCTCTCTCTCTTTCTCTCTCTCTTTCTCTCTCTCTTTCTCTCTCTTTCTCTCTCTCTTTCTCTCTTTCTCTCTTTCTCTCTTTCTTTCTCTCTTTCTTTCTCTCTTTCTTTCTCTCTTTCTTTCTCTCTTTCTTTCTCTCTTTCTCTCTTTCTCTCTCTCTTTCTCTCTCTCTCTCTCTCTCTCTCTCTCTCTCTCTCTTTCTTTCTCTCTTTCTCTCTAGATACATTCTAATGCATATACAATGAAAGACTGGGTCTGTTAGAAGAACCTGAACATCACAATAAAGACCTGTCTCTCCAGCCCAGGCAGAAAGGAGAGATGTTTGCTGCTATTCATTCCTGTCAAAATCTCAGAAGTTTGTATTTGTCCTGTCTCTGTGTCATTGATTATTGATTCGTAAGAACGAGGCCCGGCTAACAGAAAATTGCTGTAAGTGTAGTACAAGAACGCAAAAATGGTTTTATTTCGTCATTAAACTCACCACTCATCAAACTCATGTAAAATCAAGGACAGTTCACAAGTCTTACTGACAAAATGGGATTAAGTAAATTGTCATATCTGCATTCATTAGCAAAATTATTGAGAGGGTGCAAAAGAGTTTACACCTGGTTCTGGTTTCCACAGGTCATTGGGTACCTGTCACTTAGAAAGGCTCCTGACAAGGCAGGCATGACATCCAGATAATGACTGCTTTGAAGAAGATAAGTTTCCCTTTGCTTCAGTCCTTTGAAATCACAGAAGAGATACAGGTAAAGCTAAAAATAGAGTATTTCAATTGTGCCAATAGTTTTAGTGGGCTAATACTGCTGGCGCTTTGTGATTCATTTGTGAACTGTTGCATCCTTTGGGAACTACCTGGTATAAAAACTGTTTGCTCTGTTGGTTTCTAGAAATTCTAAAGATGTCTGACCTCATGCAGTTTCATGCCCTGTTTACAGCCAGTCACTTTGCCCCATTCTTTCTCACTTATCTTCCCATGATTAGCTAAAGTTTGGATCATGTCTTAAGTCTTAGAAGAGGAAAGAGATTTTGTTCCTGTTTTCTGCCTATGCTGGTAGTACAGAAATACTTAATCACAAACAATGGTTTCATTCTGAAGAAGCATTTAGTATTATCTTGAATAATCTTATTAAGTAATCTTATGATTAAGGGAGTGGAACACCTTCCTTATGAGGACAGGTTGAGGTATCTGGGTCTCTTCAGCTTGGAGAAGAGGAGACTGAGGGGTGACCTCATTAATGTTTATAAATAAGCAAAAGGTGAGTGTCAGGAGGATGGATCCAGACTCTTCTCAGTGATGGCCAGTGATAGGACAAAGGGCAATGGGTCCAAGCTGGAACATAGCAAGTTCCACGTGAATATAACGAAAAACTTTTTCACTGTGAAGGTGACGGATCACCAGAGAGGTTGTGGAGTCTCCTTCTTTGGAGACATTCAAGACCAATCTGGACACATTCCTGTGTGACCTAGTCTAGATGATCCTTCTTGGACAGGAGGGTTGGACTAGATGATCTTTCAGGGTCCCTTCCAATTCCTGACATTCTGTCATTCTCTGATATTACCAGGGTGGGACCAGAAGTTGTAACCTCTTGTTCTCTTGTGTTAATGCATTGACTATCCCATTACCATTCATCTTCCCTCTCAGAAGCATGTAGGGGAGAGCCCTTGAAACTATGTGTGTTCTCAGCGTCTATTCTGTATGGTCAGCTTCACATGGGTATTTCTGTATTGAATCCAGCTGTTACATTAAAGTCTTCCTCATGATTCTAATGGTTTTATCATCTTGTATTACTGTAGAGAACAATACAACAATACTTTATATAAAGTAATGAAGGAAGGACCACATTCTCCTAAATTTGAAGAGAGTGGGGGGCTGGGAAATTACTATATTTAGGACGGAGTTGGTCTTTATATTTGCTGCTGTAGAAATTGAGAGAGCTTTTAAAGAGGAATTATGTGTAAGAAATGACCCAAGACGCTCCTTGGGCAGGGACACCCATGCCTCAAACAAAGTGAAAGCATAATGCCACAAGCCTGCTCTGAATCTTCGGGATCTGTCCAGTGTGTTTCCACTGCATTTGCATTTCATCGATCACAAAGGTCATTAAGAATCTTTGCCAGGAGGATGTTAACTCTAGTTGAACCCTCAGTGCCAGGTCTGAGGTAGAAGCAGTCTTTCCATTATTCTTCACAGATGTGCTGTCTGAAAAGCACTGGTTTCACAAATTCACAACCTATACACTGGAAATCACTATCGCAGGTCATCTGCTCCAAAGCCATGCCCAAAGCAGAGCTAACTTCAGAGTCAGATCAAGTTGCTAAGAACTTTTGCTTTAGGATTATATGTTGTCTTGTAGCTACTCCTTCAAGCTTGGATGTCAGTACAAAACATCATCACCCCTGGCAGGACTCCAGAATCACTACCTACTTTTCTCAAACCTATGTGGAAGTATAACTGTATGTTTTTGTACAAAGCAAAAATGTACTGTACCAGAGTCTATGGTGTGGATCATCTCTGGACTTAGCACCTTGACACTCCTAAGCTGGAAAAAAAAAGCATCTTTATGGTGTTTAAAGAGTTCCTCTTTATCCTGTTGTGTGCTAGTTAGATGGCATAATCAGTGAATGCCAGAATAAGCTTCTGTGCTCTCTTGGGGGTATCAACACCAGAATCTACATGCGATTAACTGGACTTATCTGTCTTTCCAGGAGGCTCCTCCATTCAGCCTGCAGTTCTTTTTGGGAAGAGGAGGGTCATGGTGAAGTCTCAGTCTTTACCTGAGTAGAGGCCTGCCCAATGAATGCTTTTGTTGTGTGTGTAGTGCAAAGAAAAGCTCCAGAGCTGTATTTGCTTTTCCCACCACAGATGAGGGAGTGGTAACCAGCAGTTAATGTGTGAGAGTAGGGGTGAAATGGGCTTTCAGGGATGTGTTTGCACTGTCAGGAAAGGCAAGGAGCTATTTCTGGGTGAACTGGCAGGAGGGCTTTGCAGCCAGAAGACAGCCATGTGGTGGGACATGTGTAATAATCCTCCTCTCTCCACTCAGGAAAGCAAGAACCACTGTCACATTTGCCCAAACTCCTTTTACTCACCAGCAAAAGGACAGGGGCTGCTCAAGACAAGAAGAAAACTATCCCTCCAACACATCTCAAACAGTCCAGACTATTTATTGATCTTCAGCCTAGGCAGTACTCATGTTTCTCTGAAGGAGGACTACTACCATTTGGAAGCCCTCTACACAAGCTCTTTCCAAACACTCCTCTATCATTTCCCTTGGGCTGGAAGTCATTTTAGGTTTGCCAGCTGGGACTCGGCCCCTGGGCTGATTCCAACACCTGAGACTAGTTATGTGTCAGAGTGAGCTGGCAGATCCTGCCCGGACGTTACAGCAGGTCCTGATGTAAGGTGGTGCTTGGAAAGGTGCTGCTGGACTTTTGCAAGGAGGTGGAAAGTGGCAGTGGCAGAGCCGAGTGGTGGCAAAGCAGTGATTTCCAGCTCCTTCTGATGTTTGTTTCCTGGTAAGTGTAATGTTTAAGACTATTCTTAATGCATATGGTGTTAGCAAGAGGTGATATGCTAGTTGCTTTGCCTATTTCTTTTGTTTTGAATTTTAGACTGGCTAAAGATATAGCTACCTCTGTGCCCCAGAAGAACCCCCAAACTCAAAACTAATCAACTGGATAATTGCCCACTCCAGAGTGTCTGAACGTAGAATGAAATTTCTGCTTTAGTATTTTCTGTGCTGCTTATTTTCCACTGAAAGCAAATTGCTTTTTAATATCAAATACATGGTTGAATCTCTAGGGAATTCTGTCTTTGTATTCTTCTTGTGCATTATTGTTATTTAACAAACCCACAAAGAAAAAAAGATTAACCAGTAGCATGAGTGATCACAGCTGAAGAATGCAAACTATATTCCCAGGAAAAAGGTAAAAGGAAAAAAAAACTACATTCAATACTGCTATGTAACCAAGCAAATAAATTATTTTGGAGAAGAATAGTGCTAGATTTCTCTCCTCAAAGGTATTGTATGTAACATAATTAATTATGGAATTATTTTCAACCAGGAACAAGGATGTTTGATTTACCTTGTTTGTTTTTGCTTTTTTAAAAAGTCTTCAATCTATGGAGTGCCATGCAAATAAGAGTTAAAGATTGTGTCTGAACAGTAATAATGGGGCAGAGATCAGGGAGTTGTGGGCTGAGGAGCACTGTCTCACATACACTGATGGCAACAGAAAAAGGCAGACTGGATGGTTTGTCTGCAGTCGTGGTCATAGCTCTCATTTAAGTCTGTTTATATTCAAAGCTCTTGCCAAACAAGATAAATAATCCAGTTTCTGGATTATTTATCAGCTCAAATTGACATAATAAGTTTTGGGCCCATGATGTAAGTCTGATGTCTAAATCTGGCATCTCATAGGGAACCGAGTGGGTTTTCCCAACCTCTCGCACCAGGGCTTGGCTTGTCAAAGGTGTCTGTGTCGAGGGACTAGAGAATTAATGAAGTCTGACTCTTGTCTCTAGACTCTGCTTCTGAGAGTGATACTACTCCATGACTAGTAAAACTGGGCTGGAATCCTTTCAGCACCTTTCTTCAGCAGGGTCACCTCCTTCACAAATACCTGTTATGGCTCCTTTTCCAGCAGCTTCCATCTGACCCGCTGCTCTCCGTGCATCTCCCCAGCACAGCAGGGCTGGGTGGCTGCTCGAGCTGCTGAGTGCTGAGCATCCTCAGAGGAGGGAGGAAGCCTGCCCTAACAGGGCATGTACATTTCTCTGTGTGAGTCTCAGTGCGTGGGGAGTTGTGTGCGAATTCACGAACCCAGGCACAGTTGACACCTGATTTCTCAGTTGTAAACTCCAGCCCTTTTTCCATCACTCAGTGTTTTATAGGCTGAAGAATTGAAATGCAATTAAGTCATGCTGCTGGTCCCAGGCAGCTGCAGAATTACCAAAGAAGCCAGGTGTGCTTAGTTACAGGACATTGTGAGGAATCCAGCTTGCCCTGCAGTTCACATCTCAGTGTCCCATCCTGGCTGACACTTCAGTTGCCACCTGTTTGCTTAGCCCACTATTTAGTGGGCATACAAGTATGCCAGGGGTGTGTGCACCTGTGGGGGATCTCCCAGGAGGCTTGGGATTCTCGGAGAGCTTGAGCCCTTGGGGACGGTCTTCAGTGGACTTCCGTTGCAGATGCTTCTGGACACTGACAGTGTTTCTTCTGCCTCAGTCCCTGGGGAACTGAGGCGCGAGCTATTTTATGATCCATCTGAGAGATCTCTTGGCTGATTTTGTGACCTCCCTGTGGATGTCAGCTACAAATGCTGGATCCCATCTTACACTGCAGTCGTGAGGCTGTGCCAGCATTTGCTCCAAGACACTGATTTCCTTTGGGTTTTTTTTTCCACTATAGAGTCTTTGAGTCTAGTGATTTCAGAAACATTTGACCATGCCCTTCAGACAAATAACTCAGCCCAAAGTATACTTCTGGGAGGAGGCTCAGCAAGCCTTTCATGATGATCTTCAGACTAGTGCATGTGCTTTATGAACTCTCATGTACAACATGTCACTTGGTATACCAGGAGGTCTAGATCTACTGCCAATGATTTCTTGCCTGCTATTGAAACGATATATTGCAAAGTAGTCATAATTGCATCTCATCACTGAGATAAATAAGCCTCACTGGGGATGCTGTTTCTCCTCCTCCTTTGCCGTCTGTTTCCTGTTGTGGCTGTTTTATCCTCACGTATTGTTGGGTAACTCGAGTCATGGCTCCCTAGGATAGGTGGCTGCACTTGTGCTTTGCCCCCTGTGCTTCCTGAAGACAATGTTGAGCTCTGTTTGATGAGAATGATGGTTCATCATTCTCCATTGTGGTGTGACAGTAAATCTTCTCTGAACTTTCATACTTGGGCCTAGAAAGACATGCTAAGAGTTTAGTCCTGTCTCTGCTTAAGCTTTTCAAGACTCAGGAGTCCTTTGAGCAGGAGCCTTTTGTGGGAAATGTAGCTACTTGCATGCAGAGTATCTGCCTAAACAAACTGTCATGGGCTTCCTGGGGTCACATGTGGAGAGCATGGCAGGGAGTAAGATCTCATGGTGATTCAGATGTGTTGGGTTACCTGGTGGGCAACTTGCTTCCAGGCCTTTTGGCGGTCTTTTTGTTGGCTGCAGTTTCTCTGTAGGCGCATCTGATCGGACCTGCAGCCAGCGTGGGAGGTTGTTGGGTAGAGGGATGTTACAGTACAAGTGCAGGTTCTGCCCTTGAAGTACATGGATGAGAGTGAGGCCTGTGCTCAAAGAAATCTAACAAGTATGGGCTGTCATACCTGGGGTAGAGTAAAAGGTCTCTTCAAGTCAACCCCAGCTTCACATTTTCACTCCAGACTCTAGCCTGTTCCCTGAAGGAACAGACCCGCTTTGAAAGGATGGGTGCGCTGCATGTGGTGATTGAAAATATAAGGTCACAGACTTCAGGAAATCTGACTTGCTTTTTAATAAACACTTATTTAAAAATTCCCTAGGAAGCCATGGTAACCTTGCGATGACTTTACTGAGCAACAATGCATATGGCTGCTTTAAGGCAAGGATTTTGCAGGCTGCTATTTTATAGTATTGAATGACTGTAGCCCACTTCAGAACAAAATAAGGCATATTTATTTACTTTTCTATGGTTAACGAGCCAATGTTACTGAGCAGCGTGCCCTAGTATTATATTTGAAAATAATGCAGTTTTTGCTCATTAAAAAAGACATAACCCCATCCCTGCTGTGCTAAACAGTCGGCCTCAAGCTCCAGCTTTGAACAGGACTTGTGCGTTTACTGAAATGGTGCTGTCGATGGCACTTGCACATCCGTGTGTAGTCAGAAATGGACCGTGGGCCCTGGAGGCAATGCTTGTCGTTGGGGTGTAAATACAGTCTTCTCACTGACCAGTAGATGGGGCAAGTGAACCTCCTTAGAGACACGGTCGGGATTTATTTTTTTCTGAATGCAGGGTTAAAATGTAGCCTTGGTTGGCTGCTAGTTCAACGGTCTAGTTTGAAGGCTCTTCACCTTTGTACTGCAAGGGCAAATTACGTACTTTGACGCAACTGGACTATTTTCTTTACAAACATGTGTCGTAAACAATTGTTCTGTTCCTTGAAATTCTGAGATTTAAATGATGTTCCTTTCTTTACACAGGGATGGAAACAAATCTTTTGAAGGTTTTTGTTTTGAGAAGAGATGGGAATGAGCGTTCCCTCCCCAAAACTAGCCAATAGTTAGGTGTTTACAACACTCACGAGGATGCAAAGGATCCAAGTTTTAGTCCTTGGTAGTCCTCCATGTGCCTGTAGAGTGTACAAATGACAAGATCACCTTACCTGCCTTTGGGTCATCTTCTCCCATTCTCTCCTCCAAAAGCCCTTGTCACTCTTATACGTTTATCAATGCACCAGACTTGTGCAGATTACATGAGTGACCTACTCGCTGGACACAGTTGCTTTCTGCTCACACTGCTAGCCTGCTGGTCACCCCGATATATTCATCCAAAAAGAGGCTCAAAATAAGCCAGTCCTTGAATACTGACTGCTATAAGAAGTAACAGCCTTTTCCTGCACACGTAGGAGTGTAGACCTATCAGTTTTCCTTTAGCCACAATCCCATTTCCGCATGTTCTTCTGCATGGTGGCTCCTGAAGCGTGCTCTGTCCACGCTCTTTGGAGCTCAGCTTGGTAGTGTAAGTCCTGGAGCTGGTTGTGTTCTTGCAGGTAGTGTGGGCAGTGCCAAGAGCCATGCACTGTCTTATGCTGAGGCAAACAACTCCTGTGAAGTTGTCCTTGTGGGAGGTAGGAGCATTTGCAGGTGCAGAGCCCAGTGAGGGGGACTTCTGCTTGTTCCAAAGATGAGATAGCATCGTCTGGCTATGTGGGTGTATCTTGGCCTCATGGAAGTGGCTCCCATTGTCCAGCCTTGAATAAAAGGTACTGATTAGGTTTTATTTTAGAGTGGGGCAAGCTTCCCAAGAGGCTTGGGTGGAGAGGTGAAGAAACCTGGATCTGTATTAAACTGGATAGGCCAGGTAAATACCACTAGAAGTGCGTCCACCTTTTCAGATATGTAGGGACAGCCTCAGCTGCTGGGCTGTAACTAGTTTAGTACAGGGTTTGATGTGCCTCTATGTGTCATTATCTGTTCATGATATCCAAAACTGCTCTGGGTGGGAGGGAGTATGGAGAATTTCCTGTCTGGATTCGTGTAACTTTGTGCTCTTGCTTGGAGCCATTGCGGGTTAAAACTAAGATGAGCAATACTGAGTGCAGAGAGGGACAAGGTTTAAGGTGTTGTAAACTGAGAGCAGCTCTTCTGCAGACAGTGAAAGCAACCAGACTCTGCAGATGTCTAAATTGGTAAGGGTCTGGCTCACCCTCTCCTAAAGTATGTTATACAGAAACTAGGCACTACCTTAACCTATTCCATACTTAGGAGGAGCAGTTTGTGCTACCTTTTCCTCAGTCCTGCTTTCTTCATTTTCCATTCCATCTACTCACTGTACCACTGCAAAAATTTCTTTGGTTCCGGTTATATCTACCTTTTGCCTTTGGATGTTTTCATTGACTTACTATCCTTTGAATGAAATTTAAATTCCTCATTGCATTTTCTGCCAGCATTTGCATTTTCTTCATTGTGTGTCTTGACCATTTAGCATCTTCTAACTTCACTCCTGTCCTCCTGGTCTTCCTCTATTTATTTTTTTTATCCTTCTCTGTTCTGAAGAGATGTTCTACTAGCTTTCAGCCCCCCTACTTTCACACTCCTGACCTTCCCTCGAGCTAGTGATTTTTCTCTTAACTTTTTTGCTTTGAGAATGGAAAGGGCTGTTTTACAAGAAGCGTACTGCTCCTGGGGTAGGTACAAAGCATGGCTCAGGCTGCCCTGGCTCCTCAGGAATGTGGGTTGTGACACAAATGCAGTGTGAGGCAGCTGGAAACACCTACACCATGCGGTGGTTTATAGTAAGCCAACTGTTTGGTGACATGCTGGCCTCTGAGGAAAGCTATGCGTGCTGCTAGCCAGAGGTATCTCAGGAGGATTGAGAGTCTGTCTGCTATTTGGCTCCTCACAGACAGCAGATGTTCAGCAAGAAGGTGAAACATGCTATAAATGACTGTATTTACTTGAAGCAAATCAGATCTCAAGGAAAGGCAGTGGTCCAGCCAAGCGTGTTTACTGCTGTGGGGATGCTTTTGAGTTGATGCAGCATCTTTCACCCAAAAATCTCTGAATATTCTGAAAGCGTTAATGTAGGTGGGCTAACGCCAGAGTTTGCAGACATATCTGAGCCAGTGTTTTACTGCTTGTTTTGGATAGTGCCATCCAAATAGCCTATGCCAGGTTTGGTACTGCTATAGCTTCTTGGCCGAGTGTTTCCTTTGCTGTATAGGTGGTTTCTGCAGCTGGTGCTGAGCTCATGCTGATGCAGCTACATTGAGCAAAGGACCCGAGAGGGCCACTGCATGTCTAGCTCAGGTAGGTACATGTGAGCTGCAATCAATTCAGTGTAAAGGTGTCTTTGTCCTGGAGTAAAGACAAGTCACAAAGATACACCTCTCCTACAGCTTCTTCTAAGAAGGAAACGGGAAAATGATGTACCAAGTAGATTATCACTAGTGAAAATAGGTTCGAGCTTGGTTGTGCGTGTCAACTTGCTGAGCTAATACAGGGAAGTGTCGAGTGACCCAGAATGGAGAGAAGTAATCTCTTTGTGTATGTGTGCATTTTCCTCGTGGGCCAGCAGATACCTCTTTGGATGCTTATTTTGAGATCCAGAGGTCACCTGTTAGTCTTCAGCAGGAAGAAGGCCTGTATCATTAGCTGGCAGCAGGGTGTTAATGCAGGGATCCCATGCTGTTTTTTCTAGTAAAGAATGTGCTGCCAAAAAAATATCACCTGGTTTTGGGTACGTGCCAGCAGTTCGGTGGTGAGTTCGGAAGCAGCAGAACTGTACTGCCCTCAGCTGTTTCCAGCAGAGCCCTAGAGACTGATTCCAGCATGATTGAGGGATGGCTCTTCCTCTCTGAAGAATCCTCAGCTAATTGTGGCAGATGGCTCCTCCGTTGGTCTGGTGGTCCTCTGTTTGCTTTCCAGTAGAAGGAAGAAGTCTCCGAAAATTCTTGACAGCTTGCATCCTTCCAACTTGCATTCTATTTTACCAAGAAACTCATGTCGTTCCTTTCTCCTCTCTTGCCCAGCTCAGTCCTGGTGGCTTTCTGAGGACGTTTCCCCCAAATGACCTTGCTAGAACCAAAGTGAAACAAAAGACATTACCCATAATCTGTTCGGAGTCCCTTAACTACAAAATGGTTTTTAAATCTGTGGTTGAGCGTTTGGGTTTTTTCCCCTCTCGTTCTCTCTGCTCCTTGGCTGCCCACAGTGACAGCTGTATCTGTTTGATTTGAGGGACATCTTGCATGGCCTGTGAGTGGCTCCTTCTGCTAATAATTTGTTTTCTGGAGCCTGTTGCCACACATTATAAATAAATTTCACTATTTAGTACTTTCCCTTTTTATTCCCCTGCTGCTGGCAGTGAGTTGCCCCACCCTGTTTTGTTTTTCAAATATATCTTTTTTTTTTCCTCCTTCTTAAATGAAACAAAATCACAAGATTAAATTAACAAAGACTTTTTGGAGGGGTGGTTAGTTGGGTTTTTTTGGTTGTCTTGTGTTGCACTAAATGTTCTGCATACAACAGAAATTAAAATGCAGCTGACATCTTGGAACAACGTTCAGTTTGGTGCTGAGACAGGGAATTATACTTTATCCTGCTAGAAAAAGTCTAATGGTGTGTGCTGAATAGATACAACCTTTATGTAAAAAGCATTTTTAGCCATCTTACCATATAAACTCAGTCTTTTTATAAACAGTCTTAATTTGGCCCATTCTGTGTGTGTACACTGCTAGAATGACCAGGATGTTTAGCACACCAGACCTTAGCTTTGCAGTGGTGAATGTAGGTACTGGAAGTTCTCCAGCTGTGGTAGTATGCATGCCCCTGCAACCTCGAGCTCGGAGTAGGGTAAATATTTAGAGTGGCTGAGCCCAATTTGGGCTCTGTGCTGTTTTAACTAGATTCTTCCTGCCTAATTTAAAGCTGGCTTAGGCATTTCTCCACCACACCAGAGTCACTGCTGAGTACACGTACCCCTAATTGGGTATGATGAAGGCCACAGTCATGTTTTTCATGGTTCCAGGCCTGATGCTGAGCACTTGAGGTTGTTTTTACTGTGTGAATGTGACTGCATATGCATTTTAATCCAGGGAAAAACAGACCGTGATAGACTAATGAAGGCAGGAGGGTGGTTAGATTTGCGTACTTTCTTGGAAATCCACATCATTCCCATCTTCCTAGGGATGAATAACAGGAATCTATCAACCTAGACAATATTCTTTATATTTTTTATCCTTTCATTGCAAAAATAAGTTTAAAATAACACCATTCAAGTCGGTTTTGCTTTGTCTTCTGCAGATTTCTGAACAAAGAACACTCTTCATGCACAGGGTAAAAAAAAGAAGGCAAAGAGAAACTTGCCCTTTGCCATTTGCATTTTACAAACCAGAGCTTGAAAAAAAAAGGATTCGTAGGGGAAATTTGTCACCTTACCATTGCAAATGATGTGAAACCAGAATGTCCTCCCACCACAGCATATGTTTGTGGTGGGTAGGCGGGGGAGATGCAGGGAAGAGGTGATGTTATAAAAATACCTTGTAAAAATGAATGTTTGGCTAGAAGAGAGAGTTTGTCACTTCAGCCAGACTAGAGGGGGGAAACCAGTCAGACAGGGGGCGGATGGGGGTGCGGGGGAGAGCTTATGTCACTTCAGCAAGGTAAACAACTTGACAAAGTGTCTTGGAATTACCAGTCAAATAATTAGCACGAGAAGACCAGATATTAAACAAGTAGGTGGCTTAGAAAGGTAAGAGGAGGGAGTATGGGCTATTTAAGGTGAACAATGAGGGTTAGAAGAAACAGTTAAGCGTGTAGCAAATACCAAGCAGTAGGGTGACAGGTAGGAATCCTAAGACAAAGTGCACAGACTTGCTGGTGGCCACTTTTCCTGCATTTTCATGAACTAAGTAGTATGATTTTTGTTATTTATCCTTATAATAATTCAGATGTATCAAGGTGAATACAGACCAGGGGCTGTATACAGTAACATGACTGCTAGGTGCAGCTTCATAGCATACCGCTAGCATGGCATGCTCTGCACAGGACACTTCCACCCACACACCGTAGGGACAGGTTCTACACTCCTCAGTGTCCAGCACTGTGCAAATGTGAGCGGTCACCAACAGGACCACCCACAATGGCAACCAGGGTGGGAAATGAGTTTGCCATGTTATGCTCAGGGTGTTTGTGTGCTGTAGTGGGAGACTGACATGTCCCCATCTTGGGAGCTGTTGGGTGAGGGAGCCGGTGGGAGGGAGGGTCAGGAGGGCTGAGACTTATAAATATATAAAGGGTGAGTGTCAGGAGGATGGATCCAGGCTCTTCTCAGTGATGGCCAGTGATAGAACAAGGGGAAATGATTCCAAACTGGAACATAGAAAGTTCCTTCTTAACAGAAGGAGAAACTTTTTCACTGTGAGGGTGACGGAGCAGTGGAACAGGCTGCCCAGAGAGGTTGTGGAGTCTCCTTTTTTGGAGACATTCAAGACCAACGTGGACATGTTCTTATGTGATCTACTCTAGATGATCCTGCTTGGGCAGGAGGGTTGGACTTGTTGATCTTTCGAGGTCTCTTCCAACTCCTAATGTTCTGTGATTCTGTGTCTTGGTGCTCCTGCACAGTTCAGGTTAGCAGTAGCAGCTGTCAGCATTGGGAGGGCAGTCTACTTCCTATCTTTGATATTTATAGCTTTTATTTGGTTTTAATTGACTTGCCTTGGTCTTCAGGAAGGTGCGGAGCCCAAGGAAAAATGGTTGAGTGTGTGAAAAAGAGAGACAGAGAATAGGCTGGTGAGGTGCCCTTTATGTCTGGAAATCTGTTACCCAGATGTGTGTTGCCCAGTTTTATGGACAGCTTTGGATGCCTCTGTCCTTTCCACTTCTCCTCATTCCCTGTTGTTTTAATCTCTAAAATGTGGAAGTGACTCAACAGACCTCTCCATGAAGAGGTATTCTGGTAATCAGACTAAACCTGTCCTGCTGCTTGCTCTCTTCTTTTGCTAGTATGTATGTCATTCTCCTGCCTTAGTGGTGGCTTTTGGTGATAGGTTGTTCTCCCTCACCAGTAGTGTGGGATCCTCAGGGTGTTTGGGCTGAGACGGTGTGAGCAAGGCTCTGGTGCTGTACACAACAGGGCTGTGCCTCTTGTGAGGGCTTACGTCACCCCACCCCGTGCTGTCAGAGTGGGGTGTCAGGGAGGAATGGGACTGGTTTTAGTGCAGGCCAGGTTTCAAGGGCTATGGAGGCTCATTGGTGCCCAATTTGCAATCAAGGGCAGAAGAAGATTCAGCCTGTTCTCCTTCTCTGACCTAAAGCATGTTGCTGAGATCTGTTGCACAGTGGGACTTTCCACCAGTAGGTGTTTGTACAAATTTGGCCGTATCTGCCAATCTTCATATGTTGGAGTGCAGTCATTTCGTACTTGCATTCCACAGAAAAGCAGTGGGTATTTTCCCTCTTCAACAATTTCAAAGAAGATACACTAACAAAACATTGTTAGAGAAATTTTGCATGCTCCAGTCAGCAAACTGAAACCTAGAATACCCTCTGAGCCCCTGTCTGTGCAGCTGCCTTGTTGCTTTGTCCTACAGGGATGGCTTGGGGTAGCTGTGGGGATTAGTAGTCTGAGTTCTCTGACTTACATGCATGTAATATTAATGAAATATTTTGGTGGAAATATAGCTTTTACATTTCAGATTTGTTTCGTTGTGCCAGTTGGTGGATTGAAACCGCCATCACAGCAGCTGCCTGGATATCATGTAACGCAACGTGCCTTGATGCCTTGTCATATTTCAGAGTTTGCTCACGGCATGAACAGTCCCAAGCATTGTGCTGGAATTTTATGAAGGTCCAGACCTAGTGAAATAGAGAGGATCTTTTTTCCTCTGCTTTCTCACAAACACACAAGTTCTCATGTCTTTCCACTATGCCTGCCTTCCACAGATTCATCCTGTGCTGTGCAAGTGCTTGGGGTCATTTAGGCCGTGATAAGAAATCAAAAAACACAGAAAGCTTATGTAGATGCTTCTGCATATGTCTTACTGATTATACTGAGGTCTTGCTGAGTATACTGAGCAAATAATGTGATAACTGAAGAATTACAGTAGTGAAAGCTGAGAGCTGTACAATTATGCAAGAACCTTTTTTGGAGATGTTAAAACTAAAACTTAGAACTTTTCAAAGAAATTCAGTACTTGTGATGAAACCCTTAGGGGAGTTTCTTATGTCTAGCATTCAATTTCTGGAGAAAAAACCCAACAGATAAGTTTATTGTGGGTGTCCAATAACCTGGTCATTGAGTGAACTTTCAAATGTATAAGAAAAAATTTTGAGTTCTAATGATGAATTAGAAAAAATAGGAACATGAAGCGAGTCCAGAGGAGAGCAAGAAAGATGCTCAGAGGGTGGGAGCACTTTTCCTATAACATGGGCTAAAAGAGTTCAGCCTGGAGAAGAGAAGGCTCTGGCGAGACCTTCTAGCAACCTTCCAGTACCAGAAGGGACATAGAGGAAAGCTGGAGAAGGGTTGTTTACAAGGGCAGGGAGTGATAGGACAGGGGTAATGGCCTTAAAATAAAAGAGGGTGGGTTAAAATAAGATATTAGGAAGAAGTTCCTCACTGGAACAGGTTGCCTGGAGAAGCTGTGGGTGCCCCCTCCCTAGCAGTATTCAAGGCCAAATTGGATGGTGCTTTGGACGACCTGGTCTAGTGGAGGGCGTCCCTGCCCATGGCAGGGGATTAGGACCAGATGATCATTAAGGTCTTTTCCAGCCCAAACCATTCCAGGATTCTGTGATTCTATTAATTCATTCCTCCAGTATTGTAGATAAGTGTCTTAACCACTGGGCTTTTGGGGAAGGTGCAAGACTGATTTCTGTGGTTTCTTCGTGTGAAAATTCTCACGATCTTCCTTCAATTCTAAAATTCTTCATTCTTTTTCTTTCTATTTGTTTTTTTTTAACCTGAGATTAAAAGTTTATGTTTTTGCAGAATGGTAACTTTGTATTCCAGCCAGCTAGAATAATAAAAGTTGTAGGTTCCTTGTGAGCATGAGGCAAAGAATAAGAGGAAAATGTGTTGTTTCATTGTCTCTGTGTGAGAGGAAAGCCTAGGCTTTGTTTAGAAGTGAAACGTAAATATATTTTTGCTAATGTTGGCTTGTTAAAGATCAAGATTTGACACAGTGTTGTTTCTCCTTGCGAGCTGCTAAGGATTTGGGCCAATTTGGTCAAAATCTACCTTTGATAGATGACAGCAGGATTTCACAAGTGACTTCTATCTCAAGGCAACTTTCCCTTCTCCATAACTAGCAAGTGGCAATAGCATCTTAAAGGAAGGGTGTCAGAGAGCAGCTTGGATTTCTCACTGTCATCCTTATTTTTTCTCTCCTGGCCAAACCACCAGAAGCAGGTTAAGGATGACACAAACTAGCAACAAATCACGGGGTGGAGGACAGAGCATGTGATGATGCCCTGGCGATGGTGCAAACATTTGAGCTCCGTTTCGAAAGCCTGGGTTTGTGTTCAGCAGAGTTCACGAGTGAAAAATAAAGTCGATAACAATCAACAAGCTCAATCTCATTAGTGTCTACCCTTCAGAGAAGAGGCTGGAGCGGATCCTATCAAGCTGAGATTTGGTTCAGTGCACTAGGGAAGGTTCCTAGAAGCATTCCCCCAGCTTCTTCACACTGTGCACTGGGGGGAAAAAAACAACATTTAGCAATTTGTTGTCAATATTTGTATAACTCCTGATGCCACTAAAACTGCATATGCAGGCTTTAAACTAACAAAAACAAAGCCATGGCCAAGCTGGAGAGCTGGATTTGTTTCCATGCACAATTAGGTTTATTTGTTTAGGTCTCATTTTATTTGCTTTCAGATGACTCAGATAGGAGTATTGCAATCCTTTCAAAGTGAAGTAGTGTTCTGTGTATTTTGGGCATTGGGCTTAGCCAAATGTGGAAAAAATTGGCTGCTCATTAGTATTTTCCTATCCAGAGGTTTTTCAAACTTTTGAGAGGAACTGAAGGAATGTCCCTTTCATGCCAGGCTTTTTTTTTCCTTCCCTCTGCACCCCCTCCCCGCTCACAGCGTCTCTCCACATTATTGTTAAAGAGCAGAGGAATTTTAAAACACTCCTCCGTTGTGTGACTGTTAGCAACTGCTCTTATTAATTAATTGCTTTACCATTATGCTGCATGCTTAAATTCTCTCTGGTGTCATCCATAAGGTGCTGTGCTGCTGCGAGTGCCTTTTAACCCATCCCTGAACGGGTGGACGGATGGTGCGCTGCTCAGAATCTCTCATCCTGCTAGACCAGCTCGGGGATTGCTGAAAATGATTTCCTGCATGCATGAAGGGATATTTACATTTTGGCGAGTAGCCAAGTTTTTTTTCTGCTGGGAGTTAGTCACTAAGGGTAGATTATTTTCCAGTGGACATGCTTGCACGCTATCAGCGTTAGAACTGTCTCAAGTCTCAGTACCACGGTGTTTCTTTATCCCCCAGCTCCAAGCCAAAATCCACAGGAAAATAAAAATGCAGAGGCTTTTTTTTGTCTTTTCTGCTGCCTTATATATGAGTAGGAGGTAATGGCTTTTAATTGGTGCTTCAGGCAGCACAGTGTTTTGGGGATTTTTTTTTTTTTTTTTTNTTTTTTTTTTTTTTTTTGCTGGCTGTGTTTTCTTCTGCTGATCATTTTGCTTCTAGAAATGCCTCCTTGGGTGATGTTTCAGAAAATGTAGACAGTATGAATAAATCCACATTTATTCCTATTTCTGTGAAACATAAAGGTTAAAGGATTTCCTGCTCTCACCAGAAGTATGCATCTGATTTATGGCCTTCCTTAATGCTCTTCCCACTTGCACTCATAAAAGAAATACAGTAACAAAGGCTAATAGACAATCTATTTTAAAGTTTGCCCTGATAAAATAAAACTGGAACTTTATTCAGTCTTAAATGTCAATCCTAAAATTCGGAATGTTTTTCTAATCAAGAACAATAAACGTGGAAATTGTCTCCATGGAACAGAGCCGTGGCTCAGCACGCTGCTGGCCCAGTGCTGCACACACACTTCAGGGGCAGATGGAATCTGCATATCATGTAGTCCTCTCAGTGCAGTAACTTGCTCTGTGCGACTGCTTGACCCCAGGAGAGATTGAACAATGCTTAGGATACGTGATTTGTTGTTTTGTTTTGCTTTTAAGAAGATAGGAACCCAAAATATACCTATGACAAATGACCAAGTTGAGGATGGGTGTAAATCTTCAAATACAATAACTAAGACAGAAATATTATAAATGTCCAAGCCTGTGTTAAAAACTAGAAGTAGTAATAAGATGGGGAAATAGGTTGGATGGTGCCTGGAGATCTATTCCATGCCTGTGATGTTTTGGTTCCCTCCCTCTAGCTACAGAGAATGGAGACTGTCAAAGACATGAAAGCCATTTAGGGGTCTTATTTAACACAGTGTCGCTCTGTAACACCTTTAGGGCATTTCGACATTGTGCCTGGAAAGTCCTCTGCTACTCTCGCAACACAGCCTAGTGTGCAGGCTGTGGCTCTCCTGCCCTCTCTCTGCACATACAGTTTTTTGATGGGCAGTTCTCCATGCCTAACCCAAGGTTGAATGAGACTCGGGACTTCACTGGGAGCTGAGAGAGGAGGCTGGATTGGACCTGTCAGAGCTCATATTCTATAGGCCGGTGGCAAAGGTTTAATTGGATTATCAAGGTATGTTGATGATACGAGACACTGAATTAATTTCACTTTTGTTGACTAGTAATCATAAGATTAGGTTTTTATGTATTGAAAATGTGGAACCATCCCAGATGCATATGCTTCAAGTAAATAGGAGAACACAAAGAGACTGTATTAGAGCTCTCTCATCATGTAAGGGACTTCCTACATTAAACCATTAAAGTGTACCATGTATGGGCTCCCTTAGTTGCCATGTACAACTATGTGGTAAGACAGAGACATTTTTGGCAGGTTATTTGTACCTTTTTTTCTTTTTACTCATGCTACATTGTAAGCTACAGCCAGGCAGGTGGTATTTCAGTCTGAGATGGTTTTATCCCTTAATTCCTGCAAATGTGTAGTTAGGTGTAGGCTGATACTAGCTGATACCTAGCTCGTAATGCAAGTATTGAGACTTGGGGGCTTACTTCCACATCATGATGTGCATTACAGGTGAACCTGTTAGGGGAAGGGGATCCTGGGAAGGAAAATTAGGATTAAAGGGCTTTAAGATTTAAAAGCATCACCTTGAAACTACAAAGCACATTTGGGACACACAAGGAAGGCAGACTGTACTTCCTCTTCCAGGTGATGAGGGCCCTGAGAAGTTTAGGACTAGTTAAATCTTATGGCAGCACCAAGCACAGGTAAGATGGTGCACACATTAGTCTTCTGCTATTCTATCCCCCTGGCCTTTTCCATAAGACAGACTGAGGTAAGTCTGTACATCAGTGCATGCTCCTGTTTGACTGCAGGGTAAAGTAAAATAGGTCATGCTGAAACATCTCTAGAGGGGTATAAGTGAATCTCATAGTCTAGGTGATCTATATGTGCTTTTCATCTATTGGATTAAGTCTTAGCTAGGGGTGTGGAAGAGGTGACAACCAGCCATGAAGGACTAACTTAGGTAACTTAGGGTATTAAACAAGGGTTTTAATGATTAGGATAAATCAGTAATGACAGCACCCAATGCTGGGAAGCATGAAGGGGAAGAAGAGTGTAGGAAGATGAACCACCAGTGATGTTCTGAGGACTGAGCATGGCAGTAGCCAGGAAGGCTCTGAGGGCTCAGAAGATGCTTTGCCCTGATATCCTCTGACACTGGATTTTTTTTTTTTGTTGAAAGTATCTGAGGCTTGTTGCACGTTATTTGACACAGTCTCATAAACCAGGATAAACTTCAGACTGTTTTGACCTACAGGCACTATTGTCAAAAAACACTTTTGACCTTCACTAGTACAGATGAAACTGTCATCTAAAAAAATCAATTGCCTTGATAACCCATTTGATTGTTTCTTTGTGATGTTTCGCTTTCTACAGATAATCTTTATGAGCTTATTCCATTCATTTTAAACAGGACCTTTGGTCCAACTCTGATTAATAACCATATTATGGTGATACATGTTTGTTTCCTCATTGCTGGATTCCATAAAGTTACTATCTTTGAACTTTATACTGTTCAACAAAGTAAAACGTATCAGGCATCTTCATTCCAGAAACATTTTGCACGTGTTTTTTCTTATTGTTACTCGCTTCTTTATGTCTGTATCTATAGCTATGTGGTTACTCACTAGCAGACATGAGCTCCCTCAGCTTGTGCTCTGAGCTGTGTCTGTAGTTAGCAGGGTGCAGAGCCCATTTCATAAAATTGCAGCTGTGTCTTAACACATCTCTAACATGGCTACGTAGCTTCCAGTTGGCCCCAAGTTCTGAAACATCTGTCTGCAATGTACCTTGTAAATAAACCCTGTGTGAGTCAGTGTAGTGCCTTCCTAGACAGAGAAGTATGTGTGAGATTAAGAAGCAGATGGAAGTAGCCTGTTTATGCCATGGATGGCACTGGCTTGAGTTAGAAGTCCAGTAGAGCTAAACGATGTCACGTATGCAGGTTGTGTGAATGAGATCATGGTTGTAGCATTGAACAATAGGGCACAAGGGAAGGTAAAACTGCAGGCTGTGAGGTCATAGGATTGCAACTTGAGACAGCCCTTCAGATATGGATGTGGAGAAGAAAATGGCACTGTGCAGGAGAGGAAATCCTCCTCTGACCTTTCTGAGCTGAGGCGCAAAGCAGGATTGGTGGAGAAGGCTTTGATTCATGGTATTTGGCCTTTCTTTTCACCATAACTCTCTACCATTGCTCAGAAATGCAGGGGTGGGGGAATAAAGCACTGTGAAAGTAAGTGACACCCATCGTATTACATGATGTGCCAGCTGTGTGGAGAAAAGCCAATGTGCTGGAGGTCTGTGGTACTAAACATCACTGTATGAGGGGAGAAATCTGGGGAATATGAAACTCCATGCCAATACCTGACCATGCATGGCAGAGCTCTCATTTCTATGGGTAAGGGGGAAATCCCTGTGTGTGTGAGTCAAGATAAAAATCTGTCATATTCACCCCTTGCTAGCTTTATGACTAAGAGTCTTTCTCTCTCTGTTGTGTCTCTTGCTTCCTCTGTCTCATGCTCCACTTTTTCTTCCCAATTATCCCACTGAGGAGACATACATAGTCTTCACACCTCTTCCAGAAGCACAGCACCCCTTGGCAGTGGGTGCTGTGCTTCTCTTGACTGCCTGCTTGCTCTACTCACAGCCACCTGTGAGTACCGTCTAAGCCCACTCGAGCACCTGTGTTAAATGCCAGTGTGCTCATGAAGGGCCCCGCTCTTCAGAAGCGTGTGTGTGAGCACTTTGCATTACTCTTGAGACCCAGGTGTTCTCTTGTGTCATTTTGTTCATGTTTTGGAACAGACTGCTGAGAGAGGTGGTGGAGTCACTATCCCTGGAGGTGTTAAAAGAAAGTGTAGATGTGGCACTCCAGGACATGGTTTACCTGGCACGGCGGTGTTGGACAAATGGTTCAAATATGATCTTTGAGGTCTTTTCCAATTCAAAATTCTATGATTCTGTGTCAAGGGGACAGTCATACCAACAGGCATTATTCCCAAATTGTCCCTTTATAGTGGGATTTCCACTGGGATGACACTTGCTGGCCTTGTGCAGGTGAGCTGGCCTAGGTGTAGTGAATCATGACCACTGCAATGGCCATTTCCAGCAAACCGGAGGTAATGAACCACTCTGAAATCGCCTTTACCATCCAAAAAATGTGCAATTAAACCACAAAACTGAGCTGTCTGCATGGAAACTTAACACTTGCATAGCAATTGCTGCACGTTAGGACACTTGTAGAAATAACCAGAAGCCATGTTGGTAGCTGTCACAGTTTCACAGCAGCTTGAAGAGCTCTTTCTGTTTTCCTCGGCCAAGATGGTGCCAAGATGCTTTTGTTGCCTGATGGTCTGCTGGCAGGAGCCCGCCTTCTGTGTACTGCTGATTGTGGTACTGCTTGCTGCTGCTGGGCATGGCAGCCAGGGGCTGTGCCCCCACCCCAGCCAGGAGCAGGGTAGCCCCCACTCCGGGCACCGGACACCTTCCTAAGCAGGGGCTGAGGCCAGGCCAGGATGCAGGGCCTAAGGCCGGTGGCATGGCGGTGGCAAACCAGAGAGCCACTCTGCTGCGGTGCTGCTGGGGCAAGGACTGCTGGCCCTGGGAGATAATGAAATGGGTGACTGCTGGAGTCTGACTTTCTTCCTGGGTAGCTGGAGATGTTTTAGAAATGCTGATGGCCCTTGGGTGTAGTCAGGCAAAATTAGCATCTGGGCAGGCAGTAAACAAAGCCCTTTGGTCAAGGTGAGTGCGTAACCTCTGCACCAGCCTGGCCTTTGAATATCCTCAAAATGTTTATGTCCATTTGTATTAAAGTCTCCCTGCAAACTGGAGTAGGTTTATGCTTCAGCTGAGCACTTTTAGTGGAAAGAGAAGAACAAGCAGCCCTCAGCATCTGAAAAATCACCTTGCAGAGTGGGAAACATCTGTAAACAGGTAAGAGGATCCCTATGCCAAGGTTAGTTCTCACTACATAAGTAGGAACTGAGAATAGCCTGCTGCTTCACCACCACTGAGGAAAAGGCTGCACAATGGGAGCTGCTTCGGTCTATTTCAGAGGCCTGACTTTTGCCTCTATGCTCAGTAATCTTAATCTGTGGAATGTTTTCCACCCAAGCAACAATGTTGTTAAAGAAAGAAACTCCACTGTTGATAAATTATTTGGTGTTAGCTTTCCAGTCAGAAAAGTGAAAGGAGATGCATTTGTCATGCTGAAATGATGTCACTTTGGGAAGGGAATAATGTTTTTGGACTACAAGATAATTAATGTTTGCTACCCCTGAGGGTTTGATTAAGCTATCAAGTACCAAGTGACATCTTTGCCACATGACACTTCTCTGGAAGCCATAGGCACCAGAGCAGCATTTCAGTGTATACTTTGGCTAATGTGGAGCCATGGCTCCTCCCCAGGGCTGAATTTGTCATGACTCCCATGTGGTGAGGAATCTTTGGTCTCTCAAAATAGGTTATTTCCTTTTTTAGAGAGAAATAGAAAGACACACGCAAAGGATTAATAATTTTTAGGTAAAATTCCTGCAGCAGGGTATTGAAAGATATATATATATATATATATATATATATATATGAAAAAGGGGAAGTACTGAGATGTTGGGCTGTGTTGTTTGGGAGAAATATTTTGCATTTTGCGATCAGTCCACAGGGGGAAATTTTTATTTCTTTTTTTTCTGTAATTGTTTTAAATGCAGCTAACTAATGCTGGCATCAGTGAAGTTCATTGTATTGAAGGAAGTGCACTGATAAAGTGCGGAATACTCACCTGAGACCAAAGAGATGGTGCAGAAAGACAAAGAAAAGGCAGCAAAAAGGGGAAAGACATAAAGGTGATGGAAGAAAGAAGTGACACAAATATGGGAGAAATGGAGACAAAGTGATTGTTAGGAAATTAATCAGGGAATGACCCCAGCACACTAGAAATCTATTGGTTCCACAGGTGAATGGGCTCTGCTGTGGTAGATAACGCTGTCCTAGGTTTTACCACTTCTCTTTGGAAAGGTAAAACCTGTCCTGATCCTCAGACATCTTCAGCCACTATGTCCAAGCTCTTGAAAATGCTGTGCAAAAAAAAAAACTTGTGCACAAAAGCTCTGATAGAGTGCTGAAGACAGCAGGCGGGGTAAAAAAAATAATGGTTTTTAAAGCTAATTAAAGCTAATTAAAACTAACTATTGGAATGTTGTTGCAATTCCATCACGGGACTCGACATGAAATTAATTTTTCTTTAAAAACAAGTGGCAAAAAATTTGGTATATATTCTTAATTTTTTTTCTGCTTTTAAGAAAGATTACCACAAAATTTTATAATGTCCATCTGTCTTCGCATACAAAGAGCTGATTTCCTGCTCTGTAACTTCATGGCTCTTAAGGGCACCACAGGCATGATGCTTTGTCGCTCCCTAAGTTTCCCAATTGGAGGGAAGCTTGCTGAGTAGAGTGAAACAATAGACATGGAAATAGTACAGGAAGGAACATCCCCATCATTCTACTAAACCTGTTGTGATCCATAGTGGGCTGAAGTGAGCACAAAATTAAATTTTCTTGGATTTTCTTTTAAAACTTTCTCTGAATAGATTCAATAGGTTGTTTTGTTTTGTTTTTTCCCAATCCCTAAACTAATTTTGGATACAGCTCAGTTTTTAGGATCCAGACCTTCTACTGGCTGCAGTGTTTGTTTGGTGTTGCACAACTTCAGGCTCAGATTCTTCAGACTGTTTCATTCACCTATGTCAGCAAGATGCCAAGGAAACAGTTTGGGCACACGGGGCCCAAAAAGAAAGTGTTTAAAACATTGCCCCATCATTCAGAATTTGAAGATCAGAATTTAATTCCTTCATTTTCATATGCTTCAGCATAAAACATATCCTGTTTCAGTGATCTTGAATAAAAAGAATTTTGCTGGCACAACGTGGAAAATAGAGAAAATATAAAATAAAAGGTGTTGAGTCAAAAGCTATAGTTAACTGACCAAGTTATTATGAAATTGTCCCTAATACTCTCAACTTTTATTTAAGTATTTTGTTATATAATGATGTAACCTGATGCTTCTTCTTGAGCTTGCTAGGCTAGGGCATGGGACTGGAAAATCTCATTAAATCTCTCATGGCTTCAAGGAAGGAAGTAATTTTTTTTCTGGAGTAAAGTTCCATGCTTGATAGAAAATATTTATATATTCTCTCCTCATGTGAACTTACTTGTGTTGAAAAATAAACCTATTAACTACCGTGGTTTGGCTAGAAATACGAACTCATTCTATTAGTACAAGGAACAGCAATGAATGACAGGCATCCTTACTCCTCTGTCCCTGTACTTTATGTCCCTGTGCTGCTTGCTTTGCCACCATCTTATGTTATTCTCTAGAAGTCTGGTTCATAATTCTTGGAACAGCTCCCTGAAGCAGC
This sequence comes from Heliornis fulica, assembly GCA_013399135.1. Lineage (NCBI taxonomy): Eukaryota > Metazoa > Chordata > Aves > Gruiformes > Heliornithidae > Heliornis > Heliornis fulica. The sequence continues at coordinate 1,281,266 of VXBZ01005570.1, forward strand.
AATTTATGGTAGGTCCTGGAAGACTTTGGGAAGTAAAGTTCAAAGTCCCACCATTTTCTGGAGGGAGGCAGAGTGTAATAATATTTGCAGAGGGTTTTTTTTTTTGGTTTTTTTTTTTTTTTTTTTTTTTTGCTAAGCAAAGACTAAACTATAGTTTAGTCTGGGATAGCAGTTTCCACCACTGGTGTCTTAGCACCAGGAGGAAGAATGTGACAATATACACAGCGTTATAGGAGTCCCCGTGATCATCTCTTCACAGCCTGTTAGCAATCAATGAGTCATTTTGAATTATTAGAATTCTCAAAGTATGAAGGAATTATTTGAGGTAGTGAGATTTCACGTTTGCACTGTGCTAACCTTAGTAAAGCAAAAGTGAAATGCATGCTGCCAGAATTTTTAAGACATCTGAACTTTAGACTCAGCCAGGTATTTGTTCTACACATATGGCAGAACTGAGATGTGTCCACAAGTCTGCTTTTGCACTATTGAAAACATTCCCAGACTTCACAGACAGAGACAATCACCTGGTCAGTACTATTCTCAGTGGAGGGCAGGCAGTGGGATCTGATGCTGCACAGTCTAGTTGCTATGAACTGTTACTACTGGCAACCGTGGATGTGGGATTTATGGGTGAATGTCCTACCCCCAGCTCTGGGAATTCGTTCTTCTCATGCTTTATTAATAAACTGCCTTACTTCTGCTGAAAGAATTTATAGCAGTATGGATTGCTATTGTGCTCGATGAACCAACAATGACTTCTGACAAGGACCTTTGTCTTTTATTAAGTGATGAAGAAGAGTGTGTATGGACAGTGGGGGGCATGGAAAGTAAGGCTGCAAAATATACCACATCTGGTTGGGTCTTTTGTGTGTGTGAGGTTTTTTGTGGCCTTTTCTGAAACATTCCCTGGTGGATGCTTACATGGAAGTACTCTGGTCCAAATGGACCTTGTGTCAGAGCAGATCTGGCAGTTCTAGAATATACAAATAAAGGAGCAGATAGATTACAGAAAGCTATTTAAGTGATATCCATTTCTTTCCCCAATCCCTTAAGAATGTGGAAATGAGGATACAGATATTCACAGAGTTTGTAATTTGTTTAATTCTGATTTATTATTGCATTGGAAAGACAAGTTATTGAGTCAGTGTTCTAATATTTTTTTCCTTAGCTGTTGATAATTCCTTGATCGTGTTTCTTTTGGAAGCTTTTATTCTTTATTTTATTCTTGCAATCTGGAAACACTTCTCCGTTTCTGAACTCTGGTCTCAGACTCTCTTGTTTCTGTAAAGCGGTACCTTGCTTTGATTCGTTCCTTGGCCTGATAAGTTGCATCAAAGTGCCCTTGCATGGCATCTCACCACTGTTCTGGTGTGTCTTTATTCTTGGAGTGACCACCACACTGAAATATAGGGAACATTAGAGCCATAACTGGAGCACTTCTGTGCATTGGGTATTGAAATAATAAAGAACATGCTGAAGAAAGTATTTCAGCTCCTTATTTAAAGAACTGGGATTCTAGCCAGTCATATCCTACTAGGACCAGAATTAGGTAGGATCATAAGATATCCTAAAACTAGATTTTTCAGTCGACTTGCAGTGGCTCATGTTGGTACTTCATTTTAAAACAGTTTGGTCTGTTTTGCTTCATTAGTGTGTTGCAACAAAGTACACCAAGTGTTCATCACAGAGCAACCAGAGAGGAGGGACAGAGGGTCAGGAAGAACAGATGTGGCTTTGTAGATGCAGGTTAGAAGTTCATTCAAGTGGGAGGGAAAATAGCTATGTGTCTCAATGGGACGCAGCAAAATAGGGAAGGGGCAGGAACTCATACATATCTCCAGAACGCCTTGCATCTATAGGATGCAGCTCTCTCTGAAGGGTGGCTTTTTTGCTATTCTGAATTTCCAAAAGGCACAGAAAGCATTAATCTGAAACATGAAACCAGGCCCAAGGTCCTAAGGCACACTAAAATAGCAGCGTTGTTTCATTTTCCAGCTGAGTAATTACTCCTCGGAGCCAGGGAGAAGGAGGAGCTTGGAATGTCACTTGGAAATGACTTCCCACACACACACCTCCACATTTTTTTAAAAGACTTTCCACGCAGTGAAGTCAGTGTTTAATTCTGAGGCACACATAAATGGTGATTAGTATACGGTATGCAAGAGGGGTTCCTCTTCAGAACTGCTGAGGGACCGTGTAGACTAAAATTACAGGAAAGGGGAGAAGCCAGATTATATTTCTGATTGTCACATCACAGAGACGCATTCAAGGTCCATTCCAGTTGTTCTGTACCACTAGAATGGTGGTTTTATTCACTCTGGCCCAGATACATAGGCTGTTACTCTTGTATTTTTGTTATTAGCATGGTCCATGCTAAAAGCTATAGGGTACTGTCTAAAACTAGGAAATGTTAAATATCACACAACTGAGCAGCATTTAGGGTACTCAGCTGAGAGACCCATCTTCATAAGCTTGTGTTTCTGCCTTTCTGTTCTTGACTTTCTTTCCACAAGATTAAAAAAAGCTTTCCTTTTCCTTTGATTTCTCTCATTTATCTTCCTGTTCTAGTCACCACCGCTTTTTTTATCTGCTTGCCTATGTTCCTGGTTTTATTCCTCCTCAATACTGAACTATTTATGGGGTCTGTGATGTCCAAAATGCTATCTCTAAAAATGAGCTAGATGTCTAGTAGCTTTCGTGTTGTTTATGGTATGTTGCCCATACTATGTTTTTTTTTTTAAAAAAAAAAAAAAGGTGCTTATGGTAGAGTTTTTTGCAAGGAGAGTTGTTTAGGGTTTATTTGAAATAAGGGCCAGGAGGTGGTGGAAGACTTTTCTGCATTGGGATTACATTGTCCCAGAGGATAAAGCAGCTGTAGAGGCTCGTTGATCAGAATTCATTTTACTTTCTAGGGTTTAGCCCATCAACTGCTTTAGAATTTAGGAGGAAGTTTTTGAACTATCTTCCAAAGCTATAGGAAGGGTATCTTGACACAGTGGTTTGCATCCATGAGAAAAAAAGACAGGTGAAATTTGTTAATGCTTAGAAGTTGTTTAGCTGGAGCAAGTGAAACTGCCTGAATTTGGACCTGACCAAGGCATGATTTGAAGTGTGCACATCTGTAGGGCTATGATCTCATTTGCATCACAGAGATGTGGTAAGATGGCTTCTATGGTCTGTGTTGGAATGGAAGAGTACCTGCTTTTCAGGAAGGGCAAGCAGGGGAGATGAGGAGGGGGTGTTGCCCTATATGTCAGTGACCAGCTGGAGTGCATAGAACTCCATCTGGAGATGGATAAGGAGCTGACCAAGAGTTTATGTGTTAGGATTGAAGAGAGGACAGAGATAGGTGACAATAGAGAGGGGATCTGCTACAGATCACCCAACCAGGAAAACTGAGCAGTAGAGGCCCTCTATAGACAGGAGGAGTCTCAAGTCCACAAGCTCTGGTCCTCATGGGGGACCTCAACCACTCTGATATATTTATATATATAAATACAGAGTAGGCAGAGGATGTATTGAGAGTGGCCTGGAAGAGAAGGACTTGGAGGTTGTTTGTACATGAGACCCTCATCAGTGTGCTCTTGCAGCCCAGAAAGCCGACCGTGTCCTGGGCTGCATCAAAAGAAGCATGACCAGCAGGTCAAGCAAGGTGGTTCTTCCCCTCTACTGTGCTCTTGCGAGACCCTACCTGGAGTACTGCTCCCAGTACAAGAAAGATATTGAGCTGTTGGAGGAAGTCAAGAAGAGGGTCATGAAGTTGCTCAGAGAGCTGGAACACCCCTCCTATGAAGACAGGCTTGAGATAGCAGGGCTTGTTCAGCCTGGGGAAGAGAAGGCTCTGAGGAGACCTTATAGTGACCTTGCAGTACATGAAAGGAGCATACAGGAAAGCTGAAGAGAGGCAATTTACAGGCCATGAAGTGATAGAACAAGGTACAATGGCCTTAAGATGAAGAAGGGGAGATTAGGGTTAGATATTAGGGAAAAATTCTTCCCTGTGAGGGTGGGGAGGCCCTGGAACAGGTTGCCCAGAGAATCTGTGGCTGTCCCTTCCCTGGCAGTGTTCAAGGCCAGGTTGGATGGGGCTGTGGGCAACCTGGTCTAGTGGAGGGTGTCCCTGTCCATGGCTGGGTGATTGGAACTAGATGATCTTTGAGGTCCCTTCCAACTGAAACCATTGATTCTATCATCGCTAAGGAATGAGGACCAAGTTTTCCAGCAGAGCAAAGGAGAGGAGAGATGCTCTCCAGCCATCAACACCTAGCAGGACATCAGCCTTGGTTCACCACATGACTGTGATAGCTCAGGTCTGAAGGTTTTGGGAGTATTTTCAGACCATTCAAAGCATTTTTCCCCCGTCTGACTAACACTGACTCAGTGTTGCCAAAGTTCAGCTGGAGCCAGTCAGCCATGCTTTGTCAAAGAGCTGGATTCCTGCATGTGTTCTGTCTTGTCAATAACGGTAATAGCTGCTGCTGGTGAGAGCAAGTGTCCTTGCAGTGTAATCAGCTCTGCCCCTGCTGCCCTGGAGTATCCACCAGCAATCTTGTGTAGCTGCTAAAGACAAGAGATAACCTGTGTGACACTGCAGGTGACGGCCTGGACAGAACATACAAATATGTGTCATTCTGAGCACTGCTTCCAACCACACAGAGCAGGTACTACAGGGCAAGGTCATACCTTTCTGTATGCCATGTCTCATGGCTTATCTCACCCCTGCATATGGCTCTGTGTGGGAGTGTCAGCCTTTTCTCTGTGTTAGCGGTAGCCTGAGTGGCAGCAGTAAAGACATTTTCTATTCTGTGTCCCGGAGTGAACCCTGGTGGAGAGGCCTCCAGAAGCCTGGCAGTTGTATGCTATTGGCATTTTCTGGTTACTGCATTTTCAGTAGTTTTGCCCAGAATTGAGATGGCAATTGCAGAGATCATCAGGGGATACTGTTTCCTTCCTGAGGAGTGGAAAACCTACTTATTTTTCAAACAGCTTGATAGGTGACTCTCTCCATCTGACTGAGGCACTGGCTATTTCCATCTTTGGCAGGCAAACGTCTTCTGCACTGTGACCAATGCAGAAAGCCACAGACTGTTTCATAGTTTATGGCTCTAATGTTTTACTGCTTTTCTTGAGCTTTGCCATGTGTGTGTGGGATAGGATCATCCAGACATGATGGAACAGGTAACGGTATCTGTTGAAAGATGAAGGGTTTTTTCTAGTTCTGGTTTGCTTGATCTTACCGGCCCTGCATATTGATGGTTCTTCACATATTCCAGGGCTTCAGTCCAACATCTTAATTAAACTGCCTGGCTTGATGGGCTATTTTACATAGTGAACTAACTATTCTGGTTGTAATTGTGCTATGCTTTTTAAAGAGTGCTTTCTCTCTGATTCAGTAGTCTTGAGCCATCTCTGAACCACGATGAACTTTCTATCAGCATGGACAGCTTGGAGTTGACGTGTTGATGACAGTTAACCACCAGCCCAACAACCTGATGTTAAGGCATTAATGAATGCATATTTCTGTTCTAAGGTGAGTGAACTTTTCCAGAGAGGAGGTTCTTTCTAGAAGCAGACCTGTTTGGTGAGAAACCTCTGAAACACTGAGAGAGCAGTGGTGAAAGGAGGAACTTGGGCTTAATAATGTCTTGATCAAACCAGAAAAGTGGTATGTTGGTTTCATTCCATCAGCCACTCCAGTCCTATGCATGAGAACTGTAGGGCATGTACCTCATTCAGCCAGTGCGCTTTCTCTGTTAGACCACCTCCAGTGAAAACAGACAAGTATTACTTTCCTGCTGGTCTCATGTCCAGTAGAAGACTCTGGTCTAAAATTGCTATACAGCCACCCTCTATTTTCTGTTTGTTAATTTTGTGTATTCTCACAGAAAGAGTTCTGTAGACTCCAGAAACATCAGAAATTGTGTCCTGGACATGGCTGGCAGGTCTTACCCAACAGTCAACCTGCTAACATATCTAAGACAACTGTTAGAGAAATAATAAAGGATTAGTTTCTGTGCTTCATATACTACAACTTAGCTTTAAGGTTGTGAGGATGGTTTGCTTTATTGTTTGGTTGTTTTTTGACTTGTGTTGGTTTTTGTGCTGATTTGTTGCTTTTTTTTTAAATGAGCTGTGACTCTCTGGAATGTCTGAAACTCACTTCTGTTTCTCGTCATTCGTAATCAATTCCAGTTCTAATAAGTATTTTATAAAATAGTAGCTGTGCATTTTTTCCTACATCAACCATTGGGAATAAAAAAATAAATACATGTAGTAGGGCCAGAACGTCGACACTTGTGACGCTTTGCTAAGCTTGTGACTATCACAGTTTACAGCATCTGAAAGTTCTTGTTCTTTTCACCGATTGTATTCTCGACTACTGTTTTATTCAAGTTTAGCCAAAGCCATGTCATTCTTATTCTAGTTCACATTAACAAAGCACATAACTTTTCCTTTTCATTTTTGGCCTCATTAATGATGATAATGCAAAGTTACAAAACAAGCAGTGAAGAACCTCTAGCTGATTATCAAATTCCACTGCAGGATGCACCCTTCTAGAGCACCATGTAGGCAGCTTCTCTGACAATTAACCAGTTCTTTTATGAGTCATTTCAAACTGCAGGAAAAGGTAGTGATAAGAAGCATTTCCCAAGTGATGTGCAAAAACTGATGTTTCACCTACCAAAAATCTCCAAACATTTGTTACTCAATAACCTCAGGCAGAGGATTGTGTTTATGCATCTGCCTCTAAAATATGTATGCCTCAGAAAGGAGTCAAATAGTATTCTGGGCCAGATAAGGCTTCTTAAGTCTCTATAGGCACACTTTTGGGGCTCCTTCAGAAGAAATTCAAGAACCACTATTTCTGAAGCCTACATTCTTTCTCTCTTTTCCTTCTTTTGTCATCTTTTTGTTTATATAAACACAGAGCGCTGTTAGTACTGATTCCAGAGACAGGTCTTGTGTTGGTGAGGGAATGCCCAGCACAAACAAGTCTGCTTACCTCCAGTGTGGTCTTGTAGGTGTGGGAAAAAGATATGAATGGAAAATCCCGTCCTGACCACTATACTAAATTTTTTTTTGTGTTTTGGAATATCTACATAAGGACCTTTTAAACACTGTGAGCAGTGGAGTTGCTCCTTCTTATGGCATAATTTATATTGTCACTACTGTACATATTATCTTCTAAAAGTGGACTTAATCTGTGGTTTGGGTTTGTGGAAGCTGCTTTTTTTGGCTTTGTTATGTAACCACGCTTGCAACTGAGCCAAGTAGACTGCTTGTTTCAATAGGATGATAATTTGCAAGAGCAGGAGGAGAGAGAGGGCCTGAAGTGCCACGTCTACTTGGCCTTGCAAATATGGCACCTTATATCCACAAAGCATTTGCAAATGTGTAGCTAGAAGTGTAGGTGGGAGTTGTGTAACATACTTTAGAAAAGATTTCTCTTCAAAGCCTTAGAAATTCTGTGGGCTCAACATCTTCATCAGAACACTGATGTTTAATAAATTACTATCTGTCAGCTGAGACATGGTAAATCCAGTGTAAATGCTTTTAGCCTGTGGAAAATATAAGGCAATTTGATGTAGCTTAGCCTGCAGGGAAAGACAGCTAAAATAAGTCATACTACCCCGTGTTTGGCCAAAATAAAAGTCTAAAGCCAGGTATTTCCTGGGCCTCAGCTGATTTACAATAACTTGACCTATGATTTTGAGTCCTTCTGCATCTTCATCTACAGCCAAATGATACTCAAACAGAGATCTGGAGGGACAGCTAAATATAGCCATTTTAAAATTTAATTCCATTGCTTTGGCACCATAAAGCTTTTCAGGATTTGCTCTGGCCAGGATGCATGGAAAGAACACTTCCCTGTCAACATAACACTGATGATTTTATAGATTTCTATACTTTGATGTAGCAAGAGTACAGGAGGTCCCCCAAAAATCTTTCCATTGATCTCATGGAGAAAAGTTTTGGAGTACCTCAAGAAAAAGGAGTCGTGATTGGTTTTTGCTACCTGCCACTGAATACTCTTGAAAAATTCCAGGGGGGTATTAGTGAGTTACAAATGTAGGAATTACAGTACACAGTGTATAACTACTAAGTACAGTACTGTCTCGCAAGAAGTAAGGTTTGAATATCACTCTTAGGCCTTGAATACACTGTGGTGTGAAATGAACAGGAGTTACCATTTCGTCATCTTTCAACTGACAATTTCCTTTCAAAATTCAACTTTTACTTGTTTGCTGTATTCATAAAGCTAGAAGGGACATTATGATATACTGTGCTAGTCATTCCACATGACACAGCTAAAAGCCTATTTTTACAAATCCCACTTGAAGCAAGCCAAGAACCCAAGTTAAGCTCAGCACTGCAAGTTTGTAAAAGTCAGTTTTTTGAAAGAATTAGTTGGAAACCTTCTGCTGCAACACACTCTGACTTTAGAGAAAAGTGAATTTGATTTAGATCTGAACTTTGTGTCTTGGCCTTGACTCAATTTTTTTTCCAAGTAAAATTAGTATCTGACAAAAATACCCCAACCCCCTTGCTTATTGGGTAATATAGTTCACTAGTCATTTACAGAAGTGTAAATAGATATACTTGGGAGACTGAAGTATTCTGCATCCTTCCAAAGACATGCAGATGCACAATAGTCCCTGCTGCAGTATGAAGCTTAGCAGTATTATTTTGAAAAATCAACTGATTACAAAAAGTTCTGATCAAAACCAAGATACAAACAGCGCTCATCGATTCAATCAACTGAGGCAATGACCCGTTTGGATTTCATTTCTACATTTTATTTAATGACTAAGTGTAGACACTAAGGAAGAGAATTGCCTGTTTTTACTAGCTGATTCCCTTTCCTTCCTCCTTGGCTCATGTGTCTCTCTGGTGAGTAATGGGGAGTTTGCTTCTCTGGAACACAAGGGGAAAGTTTCAGTAAATTGCAAAAGCATGTTTGTTACTTGGAAGTCTTTTGGCACATTTTTGAGCAAAGTTCATGGAAACCTTAAAACTATTCTGGAGAGAGACTTGGAGGCTACATTATCAAAAAATAAGCACCTACGCAGAGGGACCTGCTTATGAAGAGTTCATTGCAAGATCGAGAGTCTAAGCTGTTGTGCAGTCAAACAGGTGTGCATAAAATACACTGCAGCATCCACAGATGAGGCAGTTTCTATGTATGAAATACACACTCTGGAATTTGCATGTGTGTCCCTGTGTTTTATAAGGGTGGCTTAAGTACCCTGTTTTATCTGAGAATTAAACTCTTTCCTTACTTCTTTCCCCAGCACTTTTGTTTTCCATGTGCGTAAGATAAAAGTTCTTCCTGAGGAGCAACCTAATGCTTCTAAAATGCTCTGCCCTCAGAAGCAGCACAATATGAAACAAGGTAGGCAATAAGCTCGTGCTGGTGACTGATATGTTCTTACAGAGCCTTCATCTCCACGGGACTTCTAAGTCCTCCCACCAGAAACTTAGGTTTTATCAGAACCTAGGGATTTGTAAGGAAAATAATCAGAACTGCAAGATGGCAGAGGGGTTTTGAAAGGGGGGAGAGGAGAGGATGGATGTCCTCTGGCAGGCTTTGAGGTCTAGAAGAATATGCTTGCACTAGTTTTTGCCTGCCTGGATTATATCTTCAGCTGCTCATGTGCTCTCTGATTTGTATGTCTGTTTGCTGGCTGTAGTAGTCATATTCAAAAACCAACAGATTTTTCTTTCCTTAAAATGATCATTAAAAATGGATATTACACTTGCAAAAGGTGTTAACTAGGCACACCAAGACCCCTGGGAGACATACATAAGGCAGAAATACTTTTTGTGTTTCACTACCTATATTGTTGCAACTCAACCTGGAGAAAACAACTCTAATAGGGATGGAAGCTTCCTCTTCCGTAGTCCTGTAGGACTTGGCTTTCCCGACAAGGAACATCTTCTGTGATGATGACTTATGTGATGCAAATAGGTCTTTGCTGAGAATGGAACTAAAACCACATCTTCATTTAATTTCATACAATCCATAAAAATAAATATACCTTGTCATTGGTGAGGTTTTAATTGGAAGCCTGATAGGAAAACTAGTTCATATGCCAGCATCATGTTCCTGAGCTTCTCAAAGTTCTTTGAACTTGCACGTTTTTACCAGTCCCATACCTATCTTGGAGAATTTTGCAACCTGTCCAACAGGCGTGTGTCTGCATGTTTGCAAATGACTTAAAAACACCTTGCAGGTATGGTGGTTGTCAGCAGTTTGCTCTACCTTCCTTTGTCCTTGTCTTGCATACTCACATAACCTGCAACATCCTGTGAGGCTTTTCCTTTCGCTTGTGATTTACCTAAAATTCTTTCCTTTGGTTCTTTCAAGCCATGTCAGATGTATCAACGTGGAGTTTGTCTTCTGAAATACTATATCTTAAAAGCAGGGACTGAGAGGGTGGAGAGGGGGAAGAGAATGATACACAAACAGAGAGGGAAGCTGTTGAAAAATCCATAGATGTGATTTAAATGCCCTGTGCTGGGAGTATGTAAGAACCACAGTCCGTCATCCAAAATAAATTATATTGGCAAATTAGAGCCGTGGGGAGAGCTGACATAAGCAATCTGCCTAACGTGCAAAGCATTAATTTTCTAGAAATGCCCCATACGTGCTGACTAGAACCACCTAACCCTAAAAACATTCATACACATTATTTTAAATAACAATTCATAAGAGTAACAACTCTAACACTGGGTGTTGCCTGAGAATTAATGACTGTTCACGATTAATGGCCCTCAACTGTGTTTGAGCCATCGGCTCCTCCCAGCTAGTCATTAATCCCTACAAACAGTTCTCAAATTCCTGTTGTCCATTTGGTATTGGACAAGCTGAAAATACATTGTCTTCAAACACTGAAAAAGCTCAGTGTAATATAAACTTTCAGCAACTCTACTGCTGGCTTGAAGTTTGTGCTAGGGAAATTTCTGTGTTGAGTTTGGTCCTAAATTATATCTTTTACGTATCTTTTTGATTCTCACAATTAATCACTGCACAGTACCATAGGGAAAGAGGACTTCCATATGCTGCAGTAATGAGAAGCCTCTAAGAAATGTGACTAATAGAGGAAATGTGCAGATTAAGCGATGAACTAATAATTTATGTGAATTGCAAACAGGACTTTGCATATAGTGCACATCTGAATACAGATGAAGCTGTCTATGCAAATAAAAGGACCTGCAAAATAGTTACCCAACTCTCTTCAAGACTAGGTCATTATAGCTCTTCTGACCTGGAAAACGCAGTACTTGGTCATGCACAACATATAGTTAATCTGGGGCTGTGATTTTGGCTTTGGAGTGTGATTTTTATCTGAAGAGAGCTACCTCTAAAAAAAACCAGCGTGCTCATTTTGTGAAATGAGCCCAGCACTCAAAAACATACCTCTTAACCTTGGAGACATAAATCTGCTGATTGCTGAAAAGCAACAGTAAGTGATGCAGGAAGTGACAGGATTGGCATTGGAGCTGGGAGTAAGATGGGCAGAGACACCCACATGGTTCCTTGCTTTGGGACAGCAATGAGTTAAAAACTGGGATTTTCATCTCATGGAAAATATTGTCAATTTGCAAATTGCTCTCTTTCAGAATTAAAACAGTCTGAAACTTCCCGTGGAATGGAAATTCTGTTGAAATATTCTGTAAAAAATGTGTCACAGTACAAACAGAAGACCTCCCGATCCATAAAATGAGTTTCTGCCTTGACTAAGATGCAGCTGTCCATATATCAAATAAAACATGAGAATCAAGCTCATAGAATATTGAAGGTATTGTACAACATTACATATCCTGTGAAACAGCATTGCTACCCTACTGCATGAGATGTCACTACTACTATTTCTAACACACACACCCCAAAAATTACTTTTCATAACAGATTTAATTTTTAAATACTCATAGATTGTCTGGGTTAGGTTTCAGGACAGTTTGAGGCCTCGTCAAAATCAAGTTATTTTGGCTTTAGATTAAAAAAAATAAATAAATTCTTTTTTAATCTGTTAAAGACCAGTGCTTAGAAAAGATAAAGCCATGTCACTCCAGTACAGAGTTGCAGCACTAGTACCTCACACAAACCAGTGCACCCACGTTACCAAACAAAGTGCCGTGTATCTGGTTTGGATTGGCTCCTGTCAGGGCGTCCATCATAATGGTGTCTGCAAGTCTGAGAATGTAAAGCTACTTGCTTTGTGGCCAACCTCTAACTACTAATAAGGGTTAGAGAGAAAGTTTCCTTGGAGGCGGTTCATCCCCTAATTGCTTGCACAGATTTTCTAAAGCTCTTCTCAGATGAAGTTGGCAATAAGTCCTGTCAGAGACAAAGGTTTAGGCCACAAGGACTAAGCTCCTATACTCCCACAACCATGGCTGCCAGTGCCTCCAGGACCCATGCTCACAACAAGAGGTGGCGGGGGGGCACTGGACCAGGATTGTGCTCTTTGTAGAGGCAGGCTTCAGGCCAGTTGTTGGCGTGGGCATAGGCAGAGCAGAGTGTTATCGATGGTAGGCAGATGTTTAATGGCAGCAGAAAGGCTCCACATGCTGCTTGGTCTGTTAGAGGTTCTGTTCTGTGGCTTGCTGCCATCATCTTCAACAGAGATGAGCAGGAGGGCAGGAGTTGTTGAGCTTTATGCTTCTTCCAGTGGTAGGGAAGGTAGTAATGAGGGCTGTCCCTGTAGCCCCTGTCCCACCTCTGACTTTTGCTCTCTGGTCCAATGGCAGAAAGAGTCAGACCTCTGATCTCCAGGGAGGCAAATGTGTTCTCATCTGCTCTGTTGAGAATCTCTCTGTTGAGAGTCCTTTCTGATGTAGCAACCTGTAATTCCCTTTCCTAAGGAACAAGGACTGTAGAGAAACAAGTCTGTGAAAAGGGAAATGGGGACCGAGCAATTTGTGAGATGCAAAGTTATTAGAGTGAGAGGTGTAACAATGACCATATCTGTCTGGAGATGGGAAATACACTGAATGTGGACAGGTGGATTTGTGCTGGTGTACAGTCCAGGACTCCTTTGGTGTGCTGCAACAGTCCAAGACTCCTTTGAACTATTTGTATGTGGCCAAGCTCTGATCTGAAAGGCATGTGACTATACTAACACAGAGTATCTCAGCTTGGACATGGCAACCTGACTTGCAGACCACAGCTGGCTTGCAGCTGGCCAGGTTGGAGTGTGGGCAGGATGGGCTTGAGTTTCCCTGAGTCTGACTAGCCTGAGCAGATGCAGGAGAGATCTCAGATCTCAGCTGCTCCAGAGATCTAGGAGATCTCTGGAGCAGCTCAGCTGAAGCCCAGTGAATGCCAGGTGGCAAGCCTGGTTTAGACATCTTTTGTTTCTAATCTTTTATCAAGTCTATAGCTTGGTGTTTTTCTTCACTGTCATCAGGCCGTTTAGAGTTGGACCTGCTGATCACATAGGTTTCTAGGTAAGACATAATCAAACAAAGCAAGCTCCTAACTTTACTTAGCGTCTTGTGCATGTCTCTTAAAACAAATATTTCAAAGCTTTTAACAAACATTGTAAAAAGGTCTACAAAGGTGTCATTGTTTCACAAATGATGAAACTGAAGGACACAGATGTTTGAAGACAGACATCAGAGAGGGCGTGAGCTTGAGATTACAGAGATCCGTGCTCCCAAGGTTTGGACCCTAACCAAGGGATCGTAGGGAAATGCTGTAACCAATTTGGCTGCCATATTAATTTACTGATATTTGCTAACAGGAATGTTACTATTATGATGCACGCTGGGACTACTGCAATAGTATTGTAGTACTAAGTGTAACATTAAATAGTAAAGAGGCAGCATTCCGGAGATGAGAATGGCAGCCTTTGTACACTTTTTGGGCAGTAGGGTGGTGACAGTGGTTGAGAAATGACAGTGTCAGGCCAAGAAAGTGACGGGGAACTTTTAAAAAGTGGAGTGCCTGAACTGGCAGTGAGAGTTTATAAGATCAAAGATGGAAGTAGGGACTAGCATGAAGTGACATAAGGGTCTTTTGACCTGTTTTGAGATGGATTATTTTGAGGATCTCTTTTGCTTTCATTCTGTCATTTCATTTGTCAAATTCAAGCAGTAGTTGTGATTGTGGTAGTTCCATATCCACTTCCCTCCCTTTAAATAACTGGTTGGAAAGAGACTTTCAGCAAAGCTACTGCTTTTAATTGCATGGTTGCTTTGTTGTTTCTCTAGCATTGAAAAATCTCTTGCTTTGCCTAAATGAAATACTTTTCTTCAATAAAAATAAAGTGGAAACTCATTTTACCAGAATACTATGTTCCTCCTGACTGACTGTGATGGAGAAGCCCACACATTTCTTTTTATTACGAACTAGTATTTCCCCTGTTTTACTGTTCTTTCCTTTTCTGTTGAATCAATACTAAATGTTTTCTGTCGCTGTGCATCACTACAGAGGATACTTCAGTTAGGTGATAGCTACGTTGGGAGCTTTGTCTTGCCTGGAACTGAGAGGAGTGTGCATGCTTGTTTTAAAGGAGTTGTGTAGAAAGCTTACCATGCCAAAAAACAACAGAGATGGACTGGAGTGTATTTTTTCAGTGCTATTTTAAACATGTGGTTATGGCTCTGAGCGACACGGTTTCACCAGCCACACCCTTCTCCTTTTCCCAGCTTCCTCAAACGGTCCCTCAGTGCTAGAGCAGATCCATTCCACGTGGAGCAGTTGTGCAATCTTACATCATCGCTCACTCTTCGCCGCCCCGTTTCCCTTACCTGCCATGAAAACAGTTGCTCTGATACATTCAAGACGTAACCTGAGCATTTTTTAATCAAAGGTTCTAAAGTAGACATTGCTATAATCAACCTATTTGCATTTTTTCTACCCATGACCCACAGGTTCAGATCTTAATTTCCCATTGGACAAATTTTCAACAATACTTTTATCACAAATTGTTGAAAGAGACAAAGTTTTTGTGGGATTATTTCCTCATATGATACTTCATTTTTAATGTAAATAGTTGCTGATGATATACCTCAGATACTTATATGTATTTCAGCCACAATGTGTTGAAAGGAATAGTAAAAATGTTATCTGGATAGAATGCTGTCTAGAACAACGCTGCAATGTTCTTTAGAGAATTAAGCAGAAAATGAAAACACTTACCAGTGGAATATTGAGATAAATCTGCAAAAATAGTAGAGTGGGTTTAAGTTAGGAATAAATTATGAATATGAACACAGAGAGCTTTCATTGTTGTTGCAATTATTACAGACATTTTCCGAAGTGCCATTTTATATCGCTTGTGTCACCATTGTACCTCCTCATTAATGCTTGTGTTTTTATACACATTCCTGTGGCACAAAGAAATAATTTTGCTTCATGGATGAGGAGTTGAGAAACAGAGATTAAGCAACTTACACAAAGTCACACAGGAAACGTGTGGCTAACCCGACATCTCTTGAATGCCAGCCTGGTGGTGCAACTGCAGCAGCGGCAGCTCTCAGCTTGCCAGAAAAAGCATGAGATGTGCTAAAGTCTCACATTTGAAATTGCATAAAAGTCAAGATGTTTATTAGATTTTAATATATTAAGAATGGTGTGATGCATACCCCTATGTCTAGTGGCTATGAATCCTTAAGTTCTACCACTCACGTTACCACAAATTGCTGCTGCTCGGAACACGGGATTTTGGAGGAAGTTCACCAAGTACTGATGTACCATTATGGCAAGGGGTGCCTGTTCTACTCAGGTAATTATTTCTTCCTTACCATTGTAAAGTGCAATCCTGTAGAAAACTTCCCAAGTCTAATCTAGCTCTGGTCACCAACAATGGTTAAGGTGTGTTCTGGGACTGCCCACTTTATGTGCAGAGTCCAGATACCTTACCCATAATACCTCATATTTCTGTAACATAAGCAGTGACTGCTATTAAAAGATTTTCAACAGCTTTAGACAGATTGTGTTGCAAAATTCAGTTGGGAAAATATAGTTATTCACACAAGTCTTTTTTATGTTTAGCCTATATCTTTGCTATTATGTGGAAATGCTCGTGTAATAAGGACATGCACTACTTTGCAACGGGTCCCTTGACACATGTCCTTCTGTGGCGACTGGAAGACCACAATGTACAAGCATACTGAGCTCAGCATGTGGCAGTCCCTCTAAAGGCTCCTCCAAAACCTCTTAATCAGGTTTTGGTTTCAGTTTTTCACTGATCTTATATGTCTCAACCCCAGATCCACCAGGGTCTAAACACCTGAAACATCAATTCTGTCTGCTGTGCTTCAGCTGCTCTATCACAGCCTCAGGAGGGGATGCCTGATGGGGATCTCAGGGACTTGAGCCTATTTTCATTCTCTCACGTGCCATGTCTCTGGGCAGAGTACTGTGCTCAGCATCTACCAGCTCCTCGGCTCGTTCCAGGCAGCCATGGAAGGGTCCGCCGTTTGTTGTCTCCTTCCATCTCCAAATACTGTCTTTTAATTTCCAGCCTATGACAATGAAATCTCTCAATTTCTTTAATTTGTTGCCCCCCATATTTTGTTTTCTCCCCAGTTTTTCTTTTCTTCACATGCTTTGCTGGGAGGTTGTGGGGAGAGGATATTCAGCTTTGTTAGGGACTGGCTAAGGCCCATTACTTTTGGAGGAAATTCCACTAGGAACAGTGATCTACTTGAGGCACTCTGGGAAGAGTGGAGGAACAGGACAGGCAACCAGCAGTATTTCCCAGAGTACTTTCATGCACACCCACTGAACCTTCTGAGATGTATGTAGCACATATTCTTCTTTAAGTGTGATGAGGGTTTTTTAATTATTTTTTTTATATAATGATAGGGGTTGGAAGGGACCTCTGGTGATCATCTAGTCCAACCCCCTGCTATAGCAGGATCACCTAGAGCAGGTCACACAGGATTGTATCCCAGCAGATATTGAGACGGATAGAGATGTCCAGAGGAGACTCTCTGGGCAGCCTGTTCCAGTGCTTGGTCATCCCCACAGTGAAGAAGGTTTTCCTCATATCAAGATGGAGGAAGTATTTCTTAATAGTGCTTTCAGGTAAAGGTTATTCTGAAGGCATGCAGTGGCATGTGGATTTAATTAGGGATATTACTGTAAGCCTGATTCTGGACAAAAACATCAGAAGATCTTCTGAAGAAAACCTTCTGAATAGAAAACAAACACAACTTTTTCTTCACAAGTTCTGGCTGTGTAAATAAAGACTCAGCTGGTATTCTCTGCATTAAGACAACAGTCCATGTAAATCAGGTTTAAGGTGCTTGCACAAGCATCCTGTGTTAGCTTTTATGTCCAAAGGGAATACTCATACAGAACTTTAAAGTGCATTAACCACCTCAAATAATTTAACACCTAACGAAGAAAGCTGAGGAGCTCTGCAGTGAGACATCCAGTCTGAGTGAAGTGGACAATTCCTTCCCCTTTGATTCATTACCTGTGTGCAAAGTTCTTACTGTGTGCAATCATATGTATAGAGGGGCTAGTGAAAAAAAAAAAAAAAGAAAAAATATTAGGGGCTTTGGAGGTTGAAAAGTGCTGCTTTCAGCACACACATTGCAAGAGAAGTAGTCGGGAGATACATGGAACAAAATCAGGAAGGATCGACCGTACTTAAAGGGTCAAGAGCACGATTGTGTGGGTGTCCAACGTAGGTAAGCAAGGTTGGGGAAAGGACTTGGGTCCTGGAACAACTTTTTCATGTGGTAGTGTCGCTCAGAGGCAGTGCTGGAGGAGTCCCTGTTCCTTCCAAGCTCTGCTAGAGATCTGACTAATAAAGTCTTTGCTGCACAGGGAAACGAAACTAGAACTCGCAAACTGTCAGATTTGCATTGTAAGCTTTGGTAATAATAATAATAATAATAATAAGCTTAATAAAGTGAACAATATTGCCCAGCTGTAACCTGTATTACTAAGGAGGTCATAGAAAACCATGTTGGTAAGAAATGATTCTATGCTGGATTCCCCATCTGTGAGGGTGCTCCTATCAGGTGTAGAGAATTAGCGTCAAAAATGAGTCTCAGTAGCTGCCCACAAGTCCTGTCTTCTCTTTCTCCTCATGAGGTTTGACCAACCTTGGTAAATAGTACAAGGTAAAGTTGTGGTGTTTGATTGCATGACAAGAAGAGGGGAGAAGCTGTGGTTAGTCAGTCTGAAGTAAAATCCTACCGCAGTTGAAACAGTGTTCAGATGAGGTAAGTAGCCAAGCAAAGATTAAGTTCCTTATTTGAAAGACAGGTCTTTCATCTGATTTATCTGCTTCTGCTAGTTCTTGTACAGCAGTAATCATCTCTTCTTTTGTTATTTATTTGGCCTTGATTTTTTTTGAAGCATATCCATGAAATCTTTTGCCTGTAACGTTTCTTCATGCCTTCAAGATTTCAGTTAAATACTTAATTTCTTATGTTGCTTGGGTGCTCAATTTCTTCGACATCTCTGTTTACTTAAAGAGAAGAGAGGTTCCAGCTTTCTTGGGAGTTACCCAGATGAGTGAGGTCCTGACTGCGGAGCAAAATATTTCAGCTGGATTCTGTTAGTGGCCTTATATAGATATATACTGAGAGTACATACTGCTGAAATGAATGCAAATTTCTGCTAACTTCATGGGGTAGGTGTTCAGAACTTCTTCTCTAATGCAGGTGGTAGAGGGCTGAAGAACTGACTGTTGTCCATCTAAAAAATTCCTCTGTTGATACTCCCCAATGGCACAAAATAGAGTAAAAGACTAGATGCAGTGCTGGACAGTGATGAAATTGCATTATTTTCTCCTAAAAATTAATAAGGCAGCAGAAATGGAACCGATATTGTCCTATGGTTTCTTGTGCATTATTTCATATGTGGATTTCTAAGAATGAGATGCATGGCTGTGTCTTAGCGAGCAGGGAAAGAGCAGGTTATTTAGACCTACACTGTGGGGAAAGAAGGAACACCTAGGTGTAGCAGATAAGGGGCAGTGGTAATCTGAAGACTTATATACTTGACAAAGCTAGTTGGAAAATTCCAATATCTTTCTGCCACTAATTCCATTAAGAAAAAGTTTAATTTTTTTTTTCTTTAGAGTCTTGATAAAAAGCAGTCTGTAACACTCCAGTTTTTTGGTTTAGGTTTTTTTTTTCCCTTGTTTCTTTGTTTGGTTTGGTTTGGGGTTTTTTTTGAGAGGATTTCTGGTTTTCCCTTGATTCCTCAGCACTTGAGAATGGTTTAAAGGTGTGAAATGCTAGCATCTCTTTATTTTGTCCAAAGTTAACGAGAGAATTGGAAAACATTTGCACCTTTATTTTAAATGAAAAGGTGGGAGAACAGCAAGACAGAATTGGAAGCTTATTTTTGTTGTTATCTTTTCACTAAATTCTTAACATTTACTGATAGAAGAATCCATACACTAGGGAACTCCTGACTAAGAAAAGCCCAAAGTCTAGTCCTTCAGTACAATCCTTTTGATGTTGGAGTAACTTGAATTTTCCACTACATCTGACCCAGCTGAAGCTTAAACTGGCACAAAGGGCAGGAGTGGTTAAGCTGTCCTGGCCTTGATTTGTCCATTTGTTGAATAAAATTGCTAAAGGGCCATTGAGAACACAAACCAGAATCGGGACTTGCTGATTCCTCAGAATCATTTGTAGTTATAAGGTGCTTCTTATGAACCTGCCAGCCCAAATCATCCTGCATCTGAGGTGGAGGAGTGAGAAAGGCTAATATGGAGTCAAATAACCAAATAGCTGACTTTATGTAGAAATTAGTTAGGTCCTGTAGACTAAGTATTACTATTTTGTTGTTCAACACAATTAAATGGTGAGATCTCCATGAAGTCCTCTGGAAAGTTTGATGAATGAGTTGTAAAGCTAATCAGCCCTGTTGTGAGAAGGAAATTCTGCAGTTTACAAAAACCTCAGGACACTAGGTAAATTTACAGATATATCCTTGCCCTGACAAGACCAGATAAAGCCCCAGCACATTGTCAAATCCTTGAAATCTCTTCCACTGAAAATGGGAACTAGCCCTAAGTACAAGTCTAGTGATTAGTCAAGGACTTAAAATCTACCTTCTCAGAGCAGCTGCATCAAGCAAGTTCTGTATTTCATCACAGGGGCAGGATCTAACCTGAGTCTGACCCATAATAGTTAAAGAAAAAAGTTTGCTCTAGAGAACCTGCAAGCAAGACTGATTAACATTAGTAATGAGCATATGACATAAGTTGAGCTGTATTTACATTTTCCACTCTAAAAAGTGAACAAGAAACAACAACCAAAACCAAACCAAACCAAAAACAAAACAAAACAAAAAGATGGTGGCAGTGGAAAGCAATTCAGTATTTATAGAATTCAGCCATGTGAACAAAAGAAGCAGCTAGTATTTCAGTTGGTGCTATAACAGTTGATGACTTTATGTGGGGGTACATTATTGTATACCTCATTTCCAAATTACCTAGCTTAGTCAAACAAATCTTTTCAAAATGTATCAATTAGATTAACCCAGTGCATCAATCAGCAGCATTCAAGATTGTGCTGACTTCAGGTTTTGTGGTGTCTTCTTTACAGTATTGTTGCTCTTATAAAAATTGTTTCTGTGGTCCTTTCAGATTTCCAAATTTTGCTGCATCCAAATTCTTCTAACAGTGGACATTTTGGATAGTTAGGGATAACTATTTCCAAAACCACATTTAACTTATTTATTACCTCATCCCAGAACTTATTTTACCCTAGGGCACAACCAAAACACATGTAACTAATTATCCTGAGAATGTCCACAGCTTCAGTAACTATGATGCTTTTCTTTTTTTTTTCTTCCTTTTTTTAACCCCATTATTTTTCATTCTTTCTCATGTCCATTAAGTCCTACAGAGAAACCTTTGCTGCACAAATTCTACCTTGAGTTCCTGTGCAAACTCATTTAAGTTTCAGAATGTTCCGTTTCATCTTTTCCTGTTCAAGTAATAATCTAGAACTTGGACCACAAACTCTTAAGCCTCTGTCAAGCATTTTGAGGGTGTAAAAAAAAAAAAAACCAAACAAACAACTGAGTCACAAAATGAAGGCACCAAGTACCAGATTTAGTCAGTTTAATCTCCACTTGTATCCCTGTGCCTGGTGATTCCTCTTGGCTACACACAGTTGAAGATGCAAGACCAGCCAGGAGGAAACATTAGGCAAGAGGAATAAATTGGAATTTAACCAACACAAATCAGATTGTATGTCTCAGATTTTGATTTTAAAAAAAGTACCAGAAAAAGAAAAAAAAAACCAGCACAAAATGTCTGAATTTTTCAGGATAGAAAGCTGTATTACCAGTCTGAAGTTTGTTTAAATGCAGCTATTTTCACTATCTTATTTCCAAGAGGGGGAAAATAAATACAAAAAACTTAGTGAAGAGCAGTGGGGTCATAGGAAAAGTGAAGTCAGACCATCCCAGTCAGAAATATTTTGCTTGAATTTCTGTAATGTTTTATGATCTTTGATGTCCTGAGTTCTTTATTCTAACAATGCGAGAGTGTTTAAAAACCAAACAAAATGAATCCCACAAACAAACAAACAACTAAAAACCTCAACAAAAACCTGTAGTAGAGATTAGAGAAACTTTCAGGCAGATGGACACTAAATCTCTTTCGGATGTAGAGATTTTCTGTGTCAGGGGAGAACAGCATAGACACTTTCGGCTTGGTCTTGGGAGAAGGAGAGTTGCACATGAAAAGCATGCTGGCCCCAGTGTAAAGAATGCAGTGTAAAGAATCAAACCTCTTCAGTCCAAGTATTGGAAGCAGCTTGATTCTCATGGAGAGGAATTCCACTTATGCTAATTTATCTTATCAAGAAGCCTGGTAAATTAGCCTGAAGCAGCCATCACCAGACTGTCTAAAAACTGGATGTGCTTAATGTAGAGAAGGTGCCAAGTACTTTCAGGTCTCGGTTACTTTGCTGAAGATGTGGGAGCTCAATGTATTTCACATTAGGGCTCTTGGCTAAAGGTAAAATTCTGGTGTCTGCAAAGGCAGTGGCAAATTAGTGAGGCAAGATTAGGCTAATTGGGCTAATAAAGGACAGGAACTTGTCAATATGAAAGCAGTTTCACCGCAGCATTCTGTGCATCTGATAACAGAAGATAACTCTATAGATGAAATACATGTGGTTGCTGGTAGCATTGCCATGTGGAAATGAGTTCTCATTGGAAATGTTTGGTTTAAATCCTGTAAAAAGAGGATTGACTAGCTGTCACTTTATTTGTACACTCCCCTCATAATTTTTTCATAACTATGAAAAGGAGATGTCTGCTTTTTTTTAATTAGCCAAATGGCAACAATATACTTGATTCCCATAAAAGACATACAAGTCAGCGTGCCCCCCCCTCCCCAGATATTAATCTTCCAGACAAATATAGCAAAAACAGGCTTAATGGAAGACCAAGAAAGAGCTGCTCGAGATTTCTGAACTTGTTTTCACGTGGAGTTTCCACTTGCTGTGTTTGCTGGACTTTTGGGGGACAATTTTCTTTGGGAATGCAAACTACATTTGAGAGGTTTGATACAGAAACATATCCTGCGTGGTCTTGCTCTGTGTGTGCATGTCATTTATTTCACTTGTTGTCCGTTGAAGTTAATGAGTCTATCCACAAGAGTAAACATAAGACGATAAAAATTTCCCTGTTCAGACCCTAACTCACATCTCAAGATGTGTGACCAAATGTCGGACATTCCACTCAGAAGTCCAGATGAGCTCATCTCAGATAACTCACTGTGTTTCCATCTGGTTCAGATTTGAAGAAAACTATTTAGTTGGAAGAAGAAAAATACATTTTGTATCATCTTAATGCCGAACAGATTTAGTGACATACTTGCTTATTTAATCTACAGCATTGGAGAGTCTAATGAACTGAGCAAGATACATATCTTGGCTCCAGGTCTGTTCTAAGATACACCAGAGAAGCCCCAACTGACTTAAATGGAATAGCATATTTGTTAATGAGTGCAAAATGTATTCCAATGGAAAAAAAAAGTGTACGAGCAAGGTATGAATATAAGTATTTCAAACTATTGGAAATTACTTAACAGTTAATCTGCATTTATGTCTTGCGTGTGCTTTTTTTTTAGAGGAACAATGCTGTTTAGTCAATAAAATGTCTGTTTTATTCAGCTGAGGAATTTAAGCATTTAACTCCCACTCCCGATAGCTGGAGAAATAATAAGTATGTGAATCTTCCAAATTCTGATGAGAGAGTGAAATCCAGTGTTATGCTGCACATCACACGCTGCTGTTGTGTTTGCCAGATGGGTTACCATTGATATAACACAGCCTGGGCCTGGGGGATGCCAAGCACCTATTAAAGAGTCGTGGCCATCTGCTACATCTCAGGAAAATGGGCTTTCTCAGGATGGCCCAAATATGTTTCTTTTCTGTTGTATTGAAAACACAGAGGGACAATTGACATAAAAATTAGGTCTCCCCATAACCAAACTTTTATAGGCAAATTTGCACCTTCTGGTAAATTTATCTGGAGAAACTACCAGATTATGGCAAATGCTGTAATCCTGTTTAGAGTAGCCTTGTCATTGGAATAAAAAAATCTTATTCTGTCCATCTCCAGCTACTCATTCATTCCCAGTTCTGCTCTGTCCTTTTGTGCTCTTGCACATTCTTGGGAGGCTAATGGCAAATGGAGTTAATGGAGAAGTTCAGCTAAAGCTATCCTGTCATTGCCTGGGAAGTGACCATATAGGCAGGAGATGACGGTGGGAAAGAGAAGTATAAGCTGCCTCAAGGGCAAGATCTATGGATTAGTGGCAGTTCATTTTTATGCTGGTTAAGATATGTCACACTTGAGGGTACATTTTTGCCTCTCAGAGGCAAATGGGCTACTTGGCCGGTTCAGCTACAATAGGAATTCATTTTATTGTCTCTGGCTCAAGATTCACCCATAACTCAGTTATTTGTAATTTATTTTTTTATTTTTTTTTTAATTCCACACTAAGTAATGCATCTGAAACCCTATAAGTAAGACTGCAGAAAAATACAAGTGTTCAGAAAACTGTGGGTCTAGTTTGTGTTTAGGAGTTGGCTTTGTTGAACAATTTCATTTTCTTAAGTTTTGTGGTGACAATTATTTTCTACAGTTGTATTGTCATCAAACTTGTGGGATAAAAGACTCGATTCTTGAGCATCGATATTGGAGTGCTGTTTTCAATGCAGCTGATGAGAGAAAAGATTAGAGGGCTGCTTCTTTTCAAAAAAGATTATACAGGAATGAATTTGTACAGAGAACTTTATTTGGGCACTCAACTGTAAAGCATTAGGAGTCTTTTGACAAATCTTTCATTGTCAAGAAATGTCATTTTGTGGCAGCGTTCAAACATCGAAATGTCAGTTCACCAAAACTTGGCAAAACAGCTTCTCCAGATGATATATGGATCAAGCTAAAAGAAAGGCCTTGGCTTTGTCCCTAGTGTGGAAAACCAGCTTTCCAACCCCAGTCTGGGTTAGCGAAAGCTTCCAGAGGGCTCTCGCCCTTTGTGGGGAGTGCAGCCGCTGGGGTCCTCCTCTGGGGGTTTGTCTCAGAGTCATGCTTCGTTTTGGGTGGAAAGGCCGCGAATTGCATTTGCATGCACACAGAAACACATCTTGGAACTAGATGCAGTGTAATGAAACAGAAGTCCAAGTTTCCAGCCAGCCTTCCTCGCTGTGCTTTGTCGTCAGCTGAACTCAATGGAGGAGGAAGTAAAAGGCACTCTCCAAAAAGAAACAGACTTGAGGGAATGTATTTGAAATAGGCACAAAAGCCAAATTTCCATTGCCACAAAATGATTAGGGAGAAGAACTTAGAGGCTGCGGAGGTCTGTCCTCTTCATCATGGACACCAAGAAAGTGGGAAATTTCCCTCTGAAGGTGCCAGAGCATTTAACTGCCTTTCTAAATATTGTATTGAGGCTGAAGTGTGTATTGTGCCACATGCCCTGGTCACAGCAGTGGCACAGACAGGCAGAAGCAGAAGAGGCACATTTGCTCTGAGTTCTTTTTACTACAACTATTGGGCATAGAGATTCACAGGCATTAACGTGATCTTCTCTTTTATGGCATGCTGACTGTCACTGTTAATAATTACTTGGACATTTTTGGACACCTGAGGTAAACCTCCTTCTTTGCCCCTTGCTGTGCAGCTGCAGCAAGTTTCTGTGAAGATTGCTTCACTGCCTTGTTCTTAATCATTATTTCTGGTACAACAACAAAAAAAAAAGCCAACATTGATTTTTGGTATTCTTAGAACTGACTTCTAATTTCTTGAGGACAACACAAGACAAAAAACCTTGAGGAGAGGGAGAACTTGAGAGTAAACAGCAGCAGAGTCCTTTTTTCATTCTATTTCTTCCAAGCTTGTCCCTAGAGAAAGAAAAGTCCAAGAAAGCCTTATCAGCCACTCCGAGACCTGGCAAATTTACACTGGTGTAGGGCTGTCAGAGGCAGCCATCTCAGTTATCTTGCCGGCTGCAGGCTTGCAGCAGTGCTGCAAAAGAAACAGTTTAGCACAGACTAAACAGATGGCAAGAATAGAGAAAGATTAACTGAGCTGGAGAAGGAAGAGGAGATAGGAGGGAGAGACTGGGAACAGGAACCTGAGCCTCACATGCTGGATATCGTTCAGAAGTCAACAGAAGCTAGTTAGAAATGGGGTTATCTTTTGGATCCTTCCCATTGACTCTGTCTCTCCACATCATCTCTTAGCAGTAGGAGAATTAGGGCCAAACAACGCCATAAAGAACCCTCAAATCCCAGCAGATGGCGGGCATTTTGTGCCGCAAAGGTAGATCTCACTCCTTGCAGCTCTCTTGGTGTCAAACTATGGACAGAAAAGGGCAATAAGCCAAATTTCCTTCTTGTCAGTTTTGAGCTCTTTTTCTCTCTCTTTTTTTCAGATGTAATCTCACCCAGCATTTCATTCAGCAAGGATTTTCTCTGAAATACTTAATCCTTTTTGCATATAATCTTTCATGACTTTATAATTACTATATATAACAGGCAGAGGAACACTTTTGTTATTTGGACATTAATGTGTCCACACAACATATCCTGTTAGTTTTGAATTGTTGGTTTTGGTCCAGTGACTTATCTACTATTAATTTCCTTCAAAAATAAATAAACTATTACTTTGCAAGGATTTTTTTTCTAAAAAAAAAAATTCTCTCCCCAAAAATCTGATCTTGCCTGCTATCAGAACACTGATACACCAGCAGTCCTAGGGCTTCTGGGACAGTGGACTGCCAGTTTCTAAGTAAGCCTTTCAAAATATCCATCAGGTGGAAATGACCATGGAATTGTCACTGTCCTATGTGCCTATCTCCTTAAAGATTCATAATAAACAGAAATAACTGTTCCTTTCAGTAGCCTCAGCAGAACCAGTTATAAGATGCTAGCCATGCCCTAGGCAGTGTGTCCAGCCATGGAGCAGCAGCACAGCGTTCAGTCTGGGCACCGGGCACCTGGGACCCTGGCTAAAAGCCATGGACTTGGGTCCTCAGCCTTCACGTTGGCCTTGCTCTTGTTGGACACAAGTCTTGCAGCAGCCATTCCTTCCTGCCGTCATGTACAAAGGGAGTGAGAAATGAGAGTATTATGCAAAGAACACTGCAGGGAACAATAAGCAAAAATTGTTCTATAGTTGGAAAAGTGTCATCATCAGATTTCCTCTTTTTGCTTCTGTAAATTGCTGCAGTAGGAGAAGAGGGGAAGGGAGAAGGAAGGAAGTGGGCTTATGGCTAAATTTTTATTAGCCATTGAAATAGTGGTCCAAACATAGACTAGAACATCTTCTGTTAAGAAACTTTTTTTTTTCAAAGTTGTCTCAAGTTCTTCAGAGTTTAATTCTGGGGTTTCTACATTGTTTGCTTCAGTGACATAATCAATTCTGAAATTTAAATAAGTGCATATCATTTCTTCATGGTGCAAAGGACAACCCTGTTACAAACAGTTCAAGAGGCAGAAAAATAGTATGTTCTAGTTCATACAGTGTTCCATGTAGCTGATGGAGAAACTACCATAAAAATGGCCCAAAGAAATAAGGAGACTGATGGAAAAGACAGTAGCTCTTTTATATTTAGTTCTAGATGCTAGAACTTTGAGCGTTGAAGGTCCTATGACTCTGAGTCATGCCTGTGTTCTCTGAGATATGTTGGCTTCCAGTCCAGCTCTCTCTGCATCATTCTCCTCTTAGGTTACTCATGTTAAATCACGTTTCAAAAACCCACTTTCTCCCTTTACCAAGTGATACCATGAGTCCCACCAATAAAACATAATTGGTCTGGGTCTCTTTAGCTTGGGGAAGAGGAGACTGAGGGCTGACCTCATTAATGCTTATAAATATATAAAGGGTGAATGTCAGGAGGACAGAGCCTTCTCAGACATCTCTTCTCAGTGATGGCCAGTGATAGGACAAGGGGAAATGGGTCCAAGCTGGAACACAGGAAGTTCCATGTGAATATAAGGAAAAACTTTTTCACTGTGAGGGTGACGGAGCACTGGAACAGGCTGCTCAGAGAGGTTGTGGAGTCTCCTTTTTTGGAGACATTCAAGACCAATCTGGACACATTCCTGTGTGATCTAATCTAGGTGATCCTGCTCAGACAGGGGGGTTGGACTAGATGATCCTTTGAGGTCCCTTCCAACTCCTGACATTCTGTGATTCTGTGTATGGCTGAAATGCCATGAGGTGGGCCACATGACTGGAACGTGAACATCTGAGCTTGGTCCAGGCAAGTGGAGTGGGTTGGAGAGGTGCTTCATGTTGTGGTGTGCTCATCCAGGTCTGCTGGTGCCAAAGAGGTCTGGTAGTGCTGAGCCTTACCTATGCACACTGGTCACAGCTGTGAAATCCTGAAAGAGGAACCAGCGACTGCCATTTACAGACCACCTGGCCATTTAATGCAATTGTCTGGGACATTATTTAGTAGTAGAAAGAAAAAGAAGAAAAAGAAGAAAAAATCTTGTGTGGCTACTATTTGGACTCACTAGATATATAATGCCAAACTCTAAAAATAAGACTAAAAATAGGAGCTCAGTCTGACAGAGGAAGAGGAGCTCTACGATTTTGTTACTTAATGCAATCAGAATATGGCATGAAATGATTAAAGGAAAAGAGTGAGCCAGTTCTCTAAAGCCTAAAGCAGTTCGTGGCATCCTTAATTAGGAACAGAAACTTAACATGAGAACTGTTAATGAAAACTGTTCAATGATCTACTGCTGCTGTGTCCATGTGCAGCATAAAGGAGAAGTTAAAGGAAACAAGACTAAGCTACAAGTCAACATATACAGGTGATAAATGGCAGTTGGAAGGATAAACGGACTGTTAAGCATCATGCCTGTCCTGTGTTCGCAGTGAGGCAGGCATACATATTCCCTTAGCTGGACAGCAGACAGAGTCACACTGTGCCATCAACTACCTCGTGCGTGTCTGTAGATGCCCCCATCGCAGCACGCCCCTCACTGGAACTGAAGCACGTGTCTGGTGCATGCCGGGCGTATGGGAGGAAATTCTGAAAACTGGATTTCAGTTGAACAGACCTGATTACTCCAAGGCATATATACTCTCCTGTCACAGCAAGACACCTCCCTGTTTATCCAACCCACTACATCACTTACCCCCATTCTGCTTGTTGTTCTTTCACTAGTAAAGGTGAAACGGAAGGAGCAAAAGGGGAAAAAAACCACAAGTTTGAAGAAGAAAAAAAAATAACACCAAAAAGCTGTTGCAGAAGGGAGATTATTTTGAAATTACTAACATTTTTCCCTGGCTCTAGTGAGTACATAAAAGAGTGGCATGTTCTGGTGCTTCCTACAACATTAAGGTTGCAGTCACAGAGACTATGAGTGGCTTTATTTTGCTTGTGGGTTTTTTGGACAGGCCTGTTGATTTTTCATCTTCTTATTTCCATTAGAACTTCACACAGAGGAACTTTGCACCTCCTTAGTAACTAACATTTAAAATAGAAAGATCTCAACATTGACCTCAGTGCTTGCTCTCTGCCCTCCAAAACTGCCGACAGTATAGAGAGTGCCAAGGAAAAGAAGCAGGATGTGCAGGCATGGTCAAAGAGAGGGTCAGCTACGTGAAGACCTGAATCAGGAAAGAGGCTGAGCAAATCAAGGTCCAGCAGAGGAGCTGTCTCTCAGCGACTTCTGTAGCCACGCTGTTGTGAACACCGCTTTTCCTCTCTTTGCAACAAAGCTCTAATAACAGCACTATCTAACTTCCACTTTTTATGTTTTCTTTGGAGACAAAAACTGTCAAAAGGAAATTCTTTTGCCTATGGCCAAGTAATGTTATTCAAAATTCCTGTGTTAGACAGAGGTTGCTAAAATCCCTTTGGAATCTCCCTTGTGCAGTGTTTATGTAAAAACACAACATGGCACTATGTTAAATCACCATGGTTGAATGATGTCTGCAATCCATGACATAAGGAATATGGATCGATCATATGGATTAAATCACAATAGATAGGAAGCACTAATACAGAATATATCTTCTTTAATTAGGAAACCTTTCTGTCTCAGGTACTCAAAAAGTGAAGTTAATTCATGTAAACATTTTACATCTGGGCAGACTTAAATATGCATCAGTACAGAATATTTTGAAGTTGCAGCTTCCTAGGGGAAATTCAGTATATTTTTAGGGCCAAACACCAAAGCCAATAGGATTTTCGTCTATAGAATCAGTATAAAACAAAACAGCCCCCATCTCTCCCCTTGACTATTGACGACAGGCACCAGAGTTCCGCAAAGGAAAACAGAAAATGAGCGCTAATGAATTTTAAAGTGAACTTGCCAAGTTACAATACTGTTTTCATTGAAGTCTCTTCTAAGATTTTTTCCAAGGTGTTCACAGGAAATAAATAGCTTATGAAAGCAGTGGTATGATTTCAGTGGAATCACTGGCATACCCAGGAGCCCAAGTCAAAGCATTTTGCTGTGAGTGAGAGTCTCCATAGCCACTGAGAGAATAGCACACGTTTCATCGGCTTGGGGGTTAATTTGGCAGACAGATGATCCATTCAGTTCCTTTGAGTACCTTTCCATGCAGGGATGACCAAGCCAAGCCTGAACCTTTTCATACCAAGCTGATAACTAAAGCCAAGTTTCAGGTACTAAAAGATGGTCCCTGAAGGAGCAATCCAGGTTTCTGGAAGCAGGATAATCTCATTGGTGAGGTACAGAGGCTTTCCAGGAGGACTGACTAGCCAAGTAAGCATCACTGTGTTTTCCCAGTGCCTGCATTGCTGCTACTTGGTTAAGTCAGATAGATGAAGTTATAACTGCTGGGTCTCAGTTTTTGGGTGTGAAATGAAAGCAGAAATAGCCTCCTCCTGCCTTGCACACACATGAAGGGGAAAAGGTTAGAAGGCAGAAAAGCATGTGGGTGTTTCTTGTGAAGGGTACTACACCTGTCTAGTACCTCTCTTTCTGACAACTTTGTGAATGTTGAACATGATCGATGCCAACTGGCAGTGTGGCGTCATAGTTTTATCCACAGTTCTGCTTTTATTCTGTTTCCCTCCTATTAGTCACACACATGTTTGGAAAGTGCAAGAGTTCAGAGCAATGAAGAAAAAGGGGAGAGATGGAGTTATCACAGAACTGATCCTGGAACTCTGTGAGTTACAGAAGGCTTCAAATGCAGTGGAAAACTGGCTGGGTCAGAAACTTTCTGGGCACTTCCCTTTTCTGATGCCACCACAGCAGAATGTGAGATGGGAGGCACCCTGTGTTAAATCCTGTCGAACTCGGATGTTTCTCTCTTGACCACTATGTGTTTCTATTGGCAGAGCAGTCACAGTAGTCATACTAGACAAAAGGATGCCATTGATTAGCCTGCTCAGTTAGAAAGTTGGATACACATAATGACTGGTTTTGTGCATGAGCAGGGAAATATGGTGTCCCGCAAGGTAAGGAGAAAGCAGATTTCTGAGCAGGTTAAAAATGCAAACCTTCTCTCTGTATCGCCTCTCCCCTTGCACGGGTAAGATGTCTCACACAAACTCTGTGATCCACATGCTACTGACTCATTTTCCTTCTCTTAGTAAGATCACTTTTAAAGCAAAATTTCAGTCTTTAAAAGCAAGTCCCTGCCCTTTTATATTTAGCAAAAGTAAACTACTTCTCAAAAATCTGTCTGAATTTCTCTGCAGTGGGTTTGTGGAGGTTATATCACAGGTCTGACAGTCATAGCGAAAGAGGAATATGACCTGCTCCATATATGAACCAAGAAGTCCACTCTTTGCATAGAGTAAGTGAATTTCAGATGAAAGATCTGAATAACTTCCTTTTTCCACTTCAAGCTAAAAATAAGTGCCTGCCCCAGAAGACAGAGGGATGCAGAGGGATGGGGATAAAGCAGGAGACTGGCAATCCCGTAGTTCAGGAGGTCAAAGTGCTGCAAGAACATCACATGCTGATACTGTCCACCAGGTCCCATGAACAACTTGCAAGTGCTTCTTGTATTGATTAAATATACCCTAAATCTTTCTGCACTGTTACATGGTCTCTGTCCCATTTCTTATTCGTTTTTTTAGCAGAAAAGAGGACCTGATGTAAGAAACGTTAATCATATGGTCTCTGCCTGGTGCTAGGAAGAAGCAGAACTATGTCCTTTTCATTGAAATAATTTTGCCTGCCCTTCATGCCTAGTTTTGAGAGGTCTCGTATTGGGAGGCGAAGAGACTGCATTTTTAATCTGTACTCCTAGCAATTTATGTGACACACATGGCTACAATTCTGGGCCTCTAAACAGAGCCTGAATGCCTCTCTGGAGACATTTAATTTGTACAGCAGGTCCGTGCTGTGAAGCACCTCATGGCGGCTGTTTCCTAGTTATCCAATTCAAGCAGGTGGCTGAAGCATGTGCTGTGTCCCACCTGCTCACAAGTCCTTCCCAGGAGCTGGTGGGGAGACAGGAGTGTTTGAATCTGACTGAGCTGCAACCTGGCATGGGGGTGTGCAGGTTGACATGCCTTTTGCACAGGTGGGGAACCTATGTCTCATACCCGTGGGCTTTCGATGACAGTCTCAAAGATGACCAATAATCTCATTGATTATTATCTGCCTTTTACTGGGAGGGTGGAGCTAAGTGGTGGAATTCCATATGTAAATTACCAACCTGAGAAGACAAGCAGTTGAGATGGCGAAGAGTTTCTGTACGTGGCATTGTTTCAACAGCTTGTAGAATAGCACAGTTCCTGGTTTTGACATTTGAGAATTATCTTAAAAAATTGGAGAGAACTCAAAGAGGAATTTCAGCAACAGCTAAAGAACTGGAGGGTGTACAAAGACTCAAAGGAGTTCAACCTATATATTAGGTAGGTAATAAAGTTAAGAAAGAGCCTGCAAATCATGCTCATTGAGGAAGAAAAAAATTGATAATATAGGGCTTTCTAATCCAATAATCAAAAGTACAAGACCCTAGCAGATGAGATCTGGGGCCTCCTCTAAAAGCCTGAGAGAAAAGAAAACCCTTCCCAAAGCTCTCTTTGGTTCAGCTGACATGGTCATGTAGGGAACTTCCTTCTGTTGAATCAGTACAGGCACTGCCTCCATCAAGACAAGCTGAGGCCACAGCCCTGGTTCGCCCTCAGCGGCAAGGACACACTATTGTGTCAAACAGACCATGCATTAGAGCAGAAACCAGGCAAGATAATAGCTAGCTGTATAGCTGGCACGTCACCTCTGCATGGCTGAGGGATTCTCAAGAGGTCTGGATTGATTTTTAGTATTATAAACAGGGCCAGGTAACACAGTCCTTTTACATCTATGAGGACTGAGCAAACACGGGCAAGACGGAAACAAATCTCATTTTGCCCCTTGTAGAAAATACTTTTTTTCTTTTTTTTCTTTTTCCCTTTTTCTTTTTTTTTTTCATTTTCAGGTGCCCTGATACTTGATTTTAGCAAAGTAGGGTCTGAGGCAGAGTCTTGGAAATCCTGTAATTCAGCTTGCTCCCACACATGTGTGACAAGTATCAGAGCAACAAGAGGATTATTTCTGCTCTAACAATAATTCGGAATCATAATTTCAGGTGAAAGAAGGTTAGAAAATTTCACCTAAACTTAAAGTAAAATGTTGAAAGATTTTCTACCACATACAACTCCAAACTGGTAACAGACCCTGCCATCAAAACCAGCATGGATCAGAACTCAGGCAGCAGACTCCCACTGACTGCAGAAAGTGCTGGGTTTATAAAACTGTCTGGAAATTTTCTTGTACAGTAAAAAAAAAGAGGGCTGCTTACTTTTAGAACATTTTCTCTTCTTGAAATTATAAGATGTAGTGATAAAGTATTCAGTGTAACAGTGTATGCTGAAAACATTTTCTGGAATAATAAAAGAACTTTCAGAGAATGGAAAAAGTCATCACAAAATCTTTAAAGAAATTCTATAGCTGCAGCTCTACTGATGCATGACTTCACTCTGGTTGTCCTAATATAGGGTAAAGCAGGCTTGAAAAAATTACATTCTCCATAACAAGGGAAAACTAAGGGAAAGCAACTGCAGAAAATTTATTGCCAGTAAATTTTCTCCAATGATTTTTGGAAAAGTAACATTTAACTGGTCAAATTCCAACTTATAATTAAATTGCACCAAAATCCACCTCTTGCCTAAACCGATGTACACCATCATACTATTTCATACCTCAGTGCTACCTGCATTCCTTTACTCAACAAAAAATTCTAATGCTGAACTGGTAGATTTGTTTGTAAACCATTTTTTAATTATTTAGGGAAAAGTTGCTCAATAAGGAAGGTACAGACAGCACACAAATTCCTCAGGTTTAGTTTGATGCAAACCTAGCTTATTAATAAAATAGTAACACAGAACTATTGTATCATCATGATAGTGGGGAATAAGATAAAATCTATGGAATAAATACATTACAGTATAGGTTATAGCAGTATAGGTTTTATTGCAAGTGCAATAGTTTACTACAAGTGTAAGACCCTTAAATATTGTGAATATCTTTAATGTAATATTTATAATGTGC
>VXBZ01005570.1:1319561-1350791 GCA_013399135.1 Heliornis fulica
TACAGAACTACACAAGACCAGGAGAGGCAATGCCAATGTTTATCTTTCTCAGCAAGAGATTTGCACAATTTCAGTCAAGGATTACATTCCTGAATCTGAGCTTCTTTTTGTGGGACACCTTGTAGAAACTTTAGACAACATGTAAACAGGTAGGACATATGGCAAAAAGTCAAGTTCTCATCTTTAGCAACATCCATTAGAAGGAGCTGCATTTCTGAAAGATTTGAATAGTAATGTGTGTTCTAAGTAGCACTGTGAAGGAGTCTTGAAATATTAATGTATACTGCTATCTAGCTTGGGCAGGCCATTTAGGTAATAATGAAGCCTCTTGCTTAAATATTGAATGATAGAATTTAGTTTATTTTCATAGCTTTTAAATTCCTGGAACCATAGAGTAGATATCTGATTTTTAACAGGCTTATGTCGTACTCTGAGGCCTTTTCTTTGCTTTAGATTTAGGACTTTTGCTTTACTAGCTTGAGGGTGAAGTGCTTGGAACCAATTATATTTTCCAGTGTTAACTCACACCTTAAAAAAAAACCACCTACATGCCTATTTGCTAAAAATTCTAGATATTTATTGTGCAGAGTGGACATAGTTCTGTCTTCTCCTCACCTTTACCATTTCAGTGACCCAAGACACAATAAAATAAGAATCAATGCTGTTTACTGATGACCACTCATAAACGGTGTAGTTCTTCTAGAAATTGTGCTTTAACTTTGGGGTTTCATAGTCCTGGCACAGACTCTGTAGTAAGACACACATTTCATGCAGCTAGTGTCTTGAGTTTTTTGAAAACAAAACCAAGGCCAAGCATCCAGATATTTTCTCAAAGAAACCTTCTTGTTCCTAGGTGCCTGGGTTATTAAACACCATCAAACTAACTTGGAAACTTAGCTTCGAAATGAGCATCCCACTTCAATGTTAGTAGGCAGAGAAACACCTAGTTTTCCCATATCTTCATCTGCATGTCAATCATCTTTTCTATGTTAGGTGTAACATGTTCTGGTTTTACAGCAAACAAAGATAAGGACGTCTTCCTCTACCCTACCAGCAGAGCTAGCACTTCCTCCATCCAACCACGTAGGCTCTTTCTATCAACCTCAGCCCAGAACTCCCACCAGTCCCACAAAATGAGGAGTAGCGTTTGGTACCATGACAAGCTCCCAGCAGCACTTTGGATGCACCACTGCCAAGTGTTCACTGGGGAAGGGACAGACAAGAGGGCAACCTCCTACTCCAAACTGGTCAGAAGAGGCATTTCACAGCAGGAGAGGGCGCTTACCGCCAGACGGGTTGAGAGAGGACAACCCAGTCTTCTGCTGCAGTTACATATGTAATCTCATATATGATTGAGTGGTTTGCACTGCTGTGGTCTCATCTGAAAGGTTCACACGCTTGAATGATAAGGAGATGCCGCTGTCATTTTTCCGCCCTTACAGTTGTAAGGTGTTAGGAGCCAGTTGGACCCGTGGGACCTGGGAAGCAGTGGTGGGCTGGGTACACACCAGAGCGTCACTATGCTTCTCACTTTCATCTGCTAATAACCTACTATGAATTTTCTCTACCTGTTCTTATTTAAATCAGTGGGTTTTTTAAAGGGCTCCTGCATAACTGCTTCACTGTGATGAACAATGATGTGTAAGTCTATGCTGTGTGCATTTGTTCAGCATTTTCAGATCAACTCTGTCTTTACAGCAAAACCAGAAAACCCTGCCCTCCACAGCCTTTGCTTTTCTGAAAACTCCTCCTGGATCTTTCTTAAAAATAGGTGTCCTGTTCTCTTTTGTCTCCTCTCAGATACAGAAGACCATCCTGGAGTGGACATCTGATGACATCTTTTGTTTTCAGGGAGATATTTAAAAATATTTGAAAAGTACTGCCAGTAAATATCCATGGTATTCCCTGCAGAATAACTTGTTCCCAGAAGTTGCCATAGGTGACATGGAAGTTTAGGAATGATAAATGTTTCTTTTTGCTGACAATTTCATATTTTCTTCTGGCTGCTGACATTTAGACTAAGTTTTCTGCTGACATTAGAAAAAAAGTTTGTAAAAAAGTTTAAAAAAAGTATTTTCCCTGTCCAGACATTCCTGGCCAAAACATCACTTTTGTGCTTGCTTTTACATTCTTAAGTTCCCAGTTGTCCTAAATGAATTCTTTCGTATTGATCTAATGATTACGAGGTTCAAATTCTCCCTGATTATTCTTTCACTTTATGCCTTCTGTCTGTAGGTGTAGTAGGAAAGCTTAGATGTTTCCTTTTCATATTTGTTGTAATTCTACTTTCTGTCCATTTAGTTGCACAATAACTTTTACTTGACTTTAGGATAGCTGAGGGCAGGTGTCTGAGCAAATTCATGTGGGTTGTTTTCCTCCATCTCTTCTGCAATACAAGTTAGTGATACTTTCCTTCACATACGGTTCTTGAAAGCGCATCTGCCCCATCAGTTTGGTGCCTTTGTTTCCATGCTGCTTTACAGCAGTGTGGCTGTGATTTCTTCACCGCTCTTACATTGCCAGCCTTCTCTGTTTCCCTGATCACACCTACCACTGTCCATCCTCTCGAGTTCTGCGTTTGGCTTCTCTCTTAACATCATATGCAATGTCCCTCAGTTCTGTACAAAGTCAGTTTAAGGTTGCATGGCCACAAATGAATATATTTTGAAATGGCATTCCTTTCTAGAGCTAATATCCACTACAAGACTTATTAGTTCCAGATTTGCACAGAATTTTTAATGCTGCTAATTCAAAACGTTTGAATTTACTTTTATAACACTCAGACAATTAAAGGCAGGCTGGACAACAATGAACAAATCTGGGACTTGTTATGATGACACTGTTGTTATAACAGTTCTGGTTGTTTGTATTTGGAAGTGAGAAAATTGAAAGCTATTCTGAATAAAACCAATGCTTGCAAGTGCTAAACTTTTAAA
This sequence comes from Heliornis fulica, assembly GCA_013399135.1. Lineage (NCBI taxonomy): Eukaryota > Metazoa > Chordata > Aves > Gruiformes > Heliornithidae > Heliornis > Heliornis fulica. The sequence continues at coordinate 1,322,498 of VXBZ01005570.1, forward strand.
CTCAATTTCATTGCCTTTGGCTTTTCTACCATGGAAAAAATATCCCTACAAAAGAAAAGAAAACCACAGAAAATCAGTTATTGAATGTCATTGTCTGGCTGCCAATCAATAAGTAAGCAAGAAGGGCACAAGTCTGCAATAACACAGGAAAGAGAAAACAAAACATGCAGGCCAAATCCTAGCAGATCTGAAAAATTAAACCAGTCCGACCTCAAAAGCCAGAACAGTTGAGAAGAGGCAATGAAAATGGTCTGCAGAAAAGCCTACTGCACCTCTGTAAATTGGAAAGATTTGTTCCATCTGCTGCTGCCAAGTGAAAGGGAAGAGAGTTCTGCAGAAACGCACGCCTGCCAGCATAGGGCTTTGTGGTACTCCTGGTTCATCACCTCAAGTGACAGGAATCTGCACCCAGCTGTTCCAGATGGGCAAACCTCTTCTGGGGTGGCACAGACCAAGAAAAACCTCTTGCTTGGGGTTCATGTCTTCCTTCCCTAAAGAAAAACCACAGCATGGACACCTGCTGGTTGCTGTTTCTTGGGGTTCTGAGTGCCTTTTCTGTACTTTGCCCGTGGGGCCGGATTGCCTGTTTCTGTGCTTGGACCTTGGTTGGGTGAGATGCCGCCTGCGGCAGTGGAATTGCGTTGCAGTAGGAGGACCCACACCATACTTTGTCTCGCTTCTCCAAATACCCTGTAATAGTTCTTACTCTCTTGGTGAAACAGGCGTGGGAGGTGTAATATACAGTGAAGGCACACTTGCCAAGAGATTGAAAATATTAGAGAGGTGGAAAAAAAAATATGTCTCCTAATTTCTAGTCCCATCGTCTTACAGTGCCAAATGCCATTCTGCCATATCACACTGTCTCTTCTACCTTGACATCATATTGTGTTGTGTCTTGTTTACACCTCAAAAATTTTAATATCTGCAAGGTTAAAGGACTTGTTCCTGAAGGCTTGGGTGGAGGTAAAACAGAGAGCTGGAAGCACACACAGCATGTTGAAGGTACATTATGAAGGGACTCTTCCCTGCCACTCCCCACCCTCCCACCCCCCAAAAAAAACCAAACCCCAACCCACCCATTCTAATATGAACAGAACAAAAACTTCTAGCAGAAAACAGTCATCCAAAAGGTTCCTCATTTTGCTTTTCTTTTCGGGAATTGGTTCAGCTTAAGGAAGGTATAATATTTGAAATATTAAATTCCATTTAAATACTTGACACCTTGCATTAGGTGTCAAGGAAGCTATTTTTAGTGGGATTTTTTTCCAGAAGCCCTCCAGAGACATATGGTAGCTATGAAGTAGCAATGCTTTGCTCTCTTTTCCCTACTCATTTGACCCAGAAAAATGGGTGCAGGGGCTTTCTGGTTTGGAAACATAGCACCCCAGCACCATCTAAATACATATGTTGTTAGCTGCAGAAGATACTAAAGCTAAGGCAACACTAGATGTTCAGGCAAATGTCAGCTTCAGAGCCTTCTAAAACTGCATTTAGGTGTATCCTGAAATGATGGTGTAATTCCAAACTCAGACAGGTACCACTGGGAATGTGTTTTCCTTCTCAACACAATCCTATATTGTTCAGCCACAGGAGCACAGGAAGTTTAAGAGTTAGAAAGCTATGGGCTTTTCCTTATGCATCATTAGCCTGTTATTTCTTGTAATAAGTGCTGTTTGTCAGCCTTAAAAGGAGACATTTTACCAAAAAAACATGCAGAGAAGGGCATTAAAAATCACAGCTGCTGTCTTCATAAAGATTAGCAATGGCTCTACAACAGGACAGAGGCCTTACCAGAGTTGCAGAGGGAGCGCAAATTATTTTTTTGAATTTTCAGTTCTTATTCAACATAGACAATATGGAAAAACAAAGAACCGGGCTACAATCCCTTCACAGAGTAAGAGTTTCTAAAATTTTAAACATAAAAAGCTGGACCTTGCCAACAGAGTTCTACCTTTCCCTCTGTTAGGGTAACCCTGTGCAATCTGCTACATTGTGAGAATGTCTCTCTTTGAATCTATGAAATCTTTCTTGGCATCTAAATACCAACATTTACACTGGAGGTGGCCAAACTCCAGAATATCTGAAGGGATGAAATTTTGGCAGTTTGAAATAATTTATGTGCAGATTAGAGGGGAAAAAGCCTGTGAAAATTCCCATTGAGCTGGCAAAGTAAAAAGAAAACTAAATATATATATATTACAGAACATATTCTGGAAAAAATACTGATGCATCTGATTTCCAAAAGGAAAGGTGCTCTCCAGGGATTGCAGCAGCAGTTTTGAGAAAGTGGCTGCTGGTCAGGGCAAGCAATAGCGAAATCAACAGGAATCCTGTCAGCATCTGCCACGACTTTGTGACTCCAAGCAGGTTTGAGGAGCCTAGAAAGCCAGCTGGACTGGGAGCCTGGAAACCTTGGGACCCTCAGCCCAGGTCTGTCTGAATTAGCAATAAACTACTGCAGCCTCCTCTGTGGCAGGATGCCTGGCCAATTTTGTCTTGAGCTAGGGTTGCAAGCTGACCTCTGCAAAGATGGAGGCCAAAATAAAGACAGAGCTTCCAGGGAGGGCTTCCTTGCTCTTGGCACAAGTAGTACCCCGAAACCGCCTAGCCCTTGGCCCCAGGACTGCTGTGCAGAGGCTGTTCTGGAGCTGTGGCCCCTGCAGCGTGGGCTCCTGGGTAGAAACCACACAGCAGTGCCACTGCAGCCCTCCGGGACCAGGAGAGAGCACATCAGGTCAGACAGATTTGTAGAGAAATTTTGTAACTTTTTTCTTTTTAAGCCAAGGACCTTACCTCTGAACCAATGCTTCCAGCCTGGCCACATGTGACATGTCAGAGGAAAATGTTAAGGCCTCAGACTGAACAAAGACTGTATCATAATTTCACAGTCAACAAATATGTCTCTAAAATGCCACAAGACGCATTTTCTGTCATGCCATCAATACTATGGCTTTTAACCCTACAGAATAGGATAAAAGCTCTTCCTACTCGTCTTAATTATCCCACTGAGCCCAAGCCTGGGATTTTCTCTCTAATAACTGGGTCATAGCACATTAACAACTATCTATATACCACACGTCATCTGGAAATGAACTAGTAGAAGGACATCTTGCCTGAACCAGAAGCCTCAATGGGTCATCTTGCCTTTGACTTTACTACCACTATAATTATTTTTTTTTCAATGTCAGAGTTCAAAGGACCAAATTAAAGCAGGTCTGTACCTGGGAACTGAGTACAAACTGAAGAGCAACTGTACTCCTGGATCTAAACTGCCAAGTAAGTTGTCACACAACACATCTAGGGTTTTATTAAGATGATGCAGTTGTGGATCTTGGTTGAAGGCAAAGCCAGTACTCCTGTCTCTGAAAGAAGACAGTATCAGTTTCTCTGAAGGTGTAATACTCTGCTGCTTCCCATCTCATACTTCTGTGAATAGAAGACATTTAGTCTTCACCGAGCTAGTGATCAGCCTGTGAAACTAGAGTCTCTTCCCAGCTGGTACTGCTGCAGAGGAAGCAGATGCAAAGACACTGCAGAAGACAACATCTAGCAGTTTATTGGCTCCTCTTTCTTCTTTGGTATGGTATGTGAACAAATACGTAAGAAACATTGCCCTAACAAACAGAGCAGACAATTAGTAGGGAAGAGGAAAAGCTTCCCATGTTCACATGACATCATAGGTCTTTTTTCCCCCCTTTCCACAAGACATACTGATTTGAATGTGGACCAAGCTCATGATTCACATGCAGCATGGGCCCTGTGCTGCAGGGTCTCTGCCCCCTTCCCCATGTGCCTATAAAGCACAAAGTGGTGGGAAAATACTGTGGCTGCTTCTTACAGATTACTGTACATTTTTGTGATAAAATGGCTTGTGGGACTATCAGGATGAACTCCAGCTGACTGCTTTCAGTCCAGCAATATTCCATACAGCCAGGAACTAACCCTTGAAGCATTTCCTTCTTTCCTGGAGCTCTGCAGAGAGGAACACTGGCTAGTTATCTCTGCATCTTGAGTACTTCTCTGTATTTCTTTAGAGAAAGACAAAGAGGCATTCAACAGGAATTTGCCTGTATTATATAGCTTCTACTTCTGTTTTTGCCATTACCACGTATCAGCTCTGGTTTTGTTCTCCAGCCAAGTTCTTTTCATATTTTCCAGATCATTCAAGTGCCTGCACCCAGTGCCCCAACAAGGTTTAATGAACAAGCCAGTACTACTTTTTAAGCAAGCAATTATTTTTGATTCATCTCTTCAGATCTGTAAGAGAAACAGGGAATTAAAGAAACTAATGGAAAGGAGTTCTTGCTGTCATTGCCATGTGCTGGCTCTGAGCCAGGGCCTGTCTAACATTTGCAGGAGTCATGAGCATGAAATGAAGGTGGACAGTGGCTTTTCTGTAAAATGAGTAACAGTGTTGGTCCTCTTCCACTCTTCTCATGGAAAGAAGTCAGAGAGTTCCTGCAGAAGAGCTAAACTCAAAAATATTCCCAGTCAGCCTGCCACAGGGAACCAGGATGTCTTCAGAGAGAATTAGCTCATCCAACCTTTCTCCCTACTCCCAAATGTGTAAAAAGTTCATAGATAGGGGATGGTTTCTTTGGGAGTCTGGCACCAGTGATCGTTCCCATCTGAAGTAGCTCAGATCAGGATTAGGTCTTCTGGATGAAGATTTGGGTACCAAAATCCATTTATTTCAAGGTTTTCATTTCCATTTCTGTTGGTCTGGAATACCTCCAGATATGAAATTTCTGTAAGCCAATGACCTATCATTGTCAGCCTTTAGGAGAAAACATCTTTGTCTGTCTCACAAGATAAACACAGAAGAATCTGCTAGTTTCTCACCGAGTTCTGACTGAATAGCATCATTTTTTGGTTTCCTTTTCAGCTATGGTTTTTGTCATCTCTCTGACATCTCAGCCCACAAGCATTACTTTGTTTTTCCTGTGTCATTGACAACGCTTTATGTCTTGCATCGGTGTATTGGATCATGTTACCAACAGCCAGTATCACTGACATGATCGTGGCCATGGACATAGGGAAGTAGCAGGTGCTGTAACCTGTAGGTAACTTCAGCATCTTTGGTCTTCCCTTATCTAGGGATGACACAGTAAAAGTAGGATCCTGACTTTAGTCTCCTAAGTGTATCTCATTTAGATGTCAAAAGCAGATAGCTTTTGTCACTTTTCTACATGGTTATGATGACAGAAGATAATCCTTGTCTTTTGGTTTTGCTTCTGGAATCTGACACTGGACATGAAGTGAATTTATCACTGCCCTACTTCTGCTGCAGCACTGACCAGTGCCAACCATGGGCTCCTGATGACTAGGAGGTTGAAAGAAATGCCTAGGATGTCAAAAGAAATGCTGTCACTAATAACTCTGTATCTTCTCACAAAGAATTCATGCTAGACCTCTTCAGTGCTGTGGCTGCTTGCACTTGAATATTCTCATTTTCACTCTGGATGATGCTACAAATCTAATAGTTACACTGATACTAAAGTTTACATTGTGGTTTTGCTTACGTTGTGTGTCTTCAGGCAGATTTAACATGGCTGTTATTGGAAAATGAGTCAGCACTTTCCAAAGCTGCAACCTTGAGTCCCCAAATGGTTAGTCTAATGAGAACAGATTTGTACTGACAGTCAAGGTCTCCTGAAGCTTGGGTAGCTGGGACTAAAGTACCTGAGATGCTGATACAAGTTTGCAACTTTTAATCCCCCCAATAAGGTGAACGGGCACTGGTCAGCCCATACAACACAGACTTAAATGCAATCAAAAGAATTTGAGACAGACTCTAATTAAACATGCTTTGGTATCTAATCCCTCTAATATTTTGGTGTCAGAAGAGCCATGAGGGCTGGCTTAGCTGGCCAAGGAAATGCAGGCTGCTGCCAGTATCCCAGCACTCATTTTTTTGGCCACATGGCAGAGCTTGACCTGAAAATGGGAACTATACCTCTGTCCTAAATTTTATCCCATTGTTCCTTCTTTTGGAATTGTTTTCTATTTGCATCAGAAGTCCCCAACTTTATCACGCAGAGCCATGGTCACAGCTCCAGGCAGCTCTGCATGTTTTGAACTTGATTGCAGCACAGCATCTTACCACACCTTCCACTTTCTGTCTGGGAACATGTCCCTGTGCTGACAGATTTGCTTGTAGGGACAGGAGTCATTGCAAGTATTCCTCTGGACTGAGAGAAAAAAGTAACAGTGCGGCAACTTTCTAGGAAAGGCTTTTTTAAAACAAAAACAAAGCCTATTGACTGGAAATGATCTAAATGTAATTCTAGCCACAGCCAGGTCTCTTGGCAGCGTGAGCTGCCAGCTTTCCTTTCCTGTTTTTTTTCCCCTCTGATAACATATGTAAACAATCAGTAGTACACATCAGAAGGTTTTTCTTAGGCTTACGTAGGACCTGCAGCATAAAGCACACACATGATACGGGATGGTGAAATCTACTCCATCAGAGGTAGGACTCACTTTGTCAGAGGGCAAATTTGCGCTCGTATGACGGTAAAACAGCATGATGGTAGTGGAACTATTTGCAATTCGGGGAAACAGATGCTGAGGACAGGGTCAGATGATTGCAAGCCTCTGCCCAAGGCACAGCGTGACATGAAGATTGCATGGTCCTGGCTTCTCACACCCATCCCATGGTTCATTCCCATTTGCTCCTCACAGGCTGACGGAGGCAAACAGGTCATAACTGCAAAAGCCAAGGTTTTGGAGGGTTTGATAGGGTCTTCATATTTTTTCTCCTCCTGGCATGTGGAGTCATTTGATAAAGTTTTCCTGGAGAACTGAAGCTACAGAACACTACTGAACGTCATGATGCACCCCAGCATTGCTCACAGCTTTTGTTTCTTGACTGCACACACCAGCGTCAGTACGGATGTCAGTATTTCTTCAGAGGGACTTACTTCTAAATGAAAAATGAGGTAGCAATAGAATCAAAACTCTAAACTATTAAAAGAAATTATATGTATCATTTCAGACAAGTATGTCTTTCCCAACTGCTCATCTTCAATCCTCCATCAGTTCTACGCATACTCTTAACTTGGCTGACAGCCTTTAAACATCTTTGTGCTTGCCAGACTGGCAATTTGGGGCAAGGAAGGAACATGACATAGAAAGATAGAAGAGACTGGAAATTAGAGGTGAAAACCAGAAAATAATTAAAAACTGTAAAAACATGGGCAAAAGGATACCCCAAATCCTTCCATTCCAAAATGAAATCTCAGAAATCATGAGACAATGAAACTTGAGTTGGGTAATTAAGCTTTCTGCCTTGTACGGTCTGACCTGGGAGGCTCCAGGTTCACTGACAGCAGAGAGTGTGAACAAAAATGCGTTGTACTGCCTTTTTTTTTTGTTCTCTGTGCAGATGTCTATCACACACACAGATCTGTGCCTGTCAGAGTAATTTCTTGAACTGTCTGTTGTCACTGAAAGTGGTACTTTGCACGAAGCAGCACCAAAGCATCTATTTCTTATCTCCTGTGCTGCCAGGACTCCCAGACACTGCAACATGTGCCAGCAGGGCAATATATATCACTGCACAGTAACAGGCAAACAGGCAGCGTGTAAGCAAGGTATATATGGGAAGTTAGAAAGGATAGAACGTTAGCCTTTTAGCATAAAAATAAATTATTTCTCCTATATACTTTGAAAATTCAATTTCTTTTAACTAATGCTGACATTTAGTGGAAAAACATTACATTTTTATTTTTTGGTTTTGTTTCCTATGATAATGCATAAAACTGGAGGAGTACATCTGGCCATGGACACAAACACACACCTCCCTAACCTTTTTTTTTCTGAGCATACAACAAAGGTTTTATATTCATTCATGTAACTGCCTCCTCTGAGACATTGACCTGGCAAATAGCCTTGATATTAAAGTAATTGTGAATGATACTATCAAATGCACCTCTGGGTCTAACAGTCAGTGCTTCATTATCTTAAGCGGTATTGAAATAGAAGTGAACGATGCCATTCTGGCACAGTAAGAAATTAATTAATATCAAGACAATTCTCACTCGCTGAATTATTAAGCAGAAAAATAGGTGTATTTTTAAATGTCATTTGCCAGAACATTTAACACTAGGATGTCAGATAGAGCAGGTCAGAGCAATGTAGGTACATGGCAAAGCGATACACAGGTCATAAGTCACAGATGAAATGTACTGTCCTTATACCAGGAAAGTAGTGTGTAAGTCATCCACCACTTCATCCTCCCAGCACTGTAGACTGGAGACTGTGGGTATAAAAAGGTGCTCAAACACTCAAAAGGACCTACAATGTGTGTTCTTCTCTCTGAGGAGTTTTGATAATATTTCACCCACTAGCTGTAGAGCACACCTACTTTGTAGTTGACTGTAGGCAGCAGAACATGTGATGTCCACAAGGCCATGGTGCCCCGTATTTAAGTCCACTTTTCCTGGTTACTGTGTCTTTGTCACAGACTGTAAAGCCAAGCTATCTGCATGCACACCTTCTCTCCTATTTTAAAACTGGTCAGTTTTCTGCTGCTCATTCTTAATGTCCTGTTCTGCTCCACTCCATAAGGTAAGAACAGGGAAAAGCTACTAAAAGCTGGGCTGTTGTTATTTCATTTCTTCAGACTGACTCATACTCTCCAATCCCTTGTCCTTAGGGAAGATACAAGGAAATGATGTAATTATTTTGGGGGTTTTTTTTTTGTGGTGTTGGCGGTTTTTTCATGCCTTGGACTTTTTCTTTTGGCATCGTCTGCCCTCGGCCTGGTTTTTTAATTAATCTGTATGGACTAAGCTGAAGTAAAAGCCTTCACCGTCTGTCTCCGTGTACTCTCTTGTAATAGGGACGTAATGGTTGAGGAAAAGAATTGATCTCCATGACTTATCAGGTGACCCATTAACAATTGCTCAGGAGTTCCACAAGCTTTCTTTAGAGATCAAATTTTAAAAGGCTGACCAAATTTAAATTTAAAAAGCCTGATTAAATTAAAAATGAAAAACCCAAACCAAATCTATTTGAGAGATGCAGTTGTTATAATTCCTGCAACTTTCACTTGTTGTCTACCTAGGGTGGAAGGTAAGATACTTTACATTTTTGTGTTACGTGGAGAGAAGAAAATCAGAACCACCTAGGAGATGTTCAAAATCTGAATGCTGGTTTTACAAACAGCTCCTGGACTTTCAATAGACTGAACTGAGAACTTTTGTCTGAACAACTTTTGTTTGAACAATTCCAGGCCAGATTAAAAAATAAATCTGTAGTGTTTGACTATTAAGAAACTTCTAGTTTTCAAAAAAGGAGGTCAAAAACTTTAAAAAAAAAAAAAAAAGCTTCTGATCAGGAAACAGATTTGTGTTGTTTCAGGAGCAGAATTAGAAGGGGAGATAAGGTGTATTGAGGCAGAGGAAGCCCAGGAAGTAGAAAATGTAGATTTGAGTCCTCTCGGTCTCTGGAAGGAGCTGAGCTGTCTCTGAAAGGTTGCTAAACTAAAACAACATTTCAAGGCATAAGTGTAAAAGATATTATAGAAGCAGGTTTTAATTAGTGTGTGATGTGCCAGGAGTTTGAAGCCAGTTGACTAAAACATCTTAGCTCCCCGGGAAGCAGCATCTTCCAGCTTCCTGAGCAAATTTAGCCTCCAGTCTGGGGACGGGAAAATTACAACTCAGGACACTATCCTCAAAATATTATTGGTAGGAATCTGGGCCAAAATGGGTAATGCACAAAAGTGGATGGCAGCAGTTCCTCCTTATGCCTTTCACAGAGAAGCCTTTCCTTCTCCATCCGCTCATACCCAACTCAGCTCTTGCAAGAGCCCTGGTGTTGCTGCACCAAAGCCAGGCTACCCATCAGGTCTCAATGGCAGCAAGCTGCGAGTTGACAGATACAGCTCTGAATTGTGCAAATGCAAAATTGGGGGTGCCAAAGGAGCCCCCAGGTTAAAATAGGGGGGCTCTTGGGGAGCTGGGTCAGCTCCATGGCAGCGGAGCACATCTGCCTGAATGCCCAGAAGTGCCACCATTCCCTTTGGCAGCTAGCAAGACAACCTGGAAGGCAGGTTGTAGGTATAATCCACAGTGTAAATGTGGGTGCTCTCTGTTAAGCTCAAACAGAAGCTGAGCTGAAATTCCAACGGCACATACTCAGAACTTTAGGACTTAATTGCTATTTTAAGTGACCAAATCCCTTTATGGATCAGACCCCAGTGAAGAAATTCAAGAGTATTAGAGAAAAGCTCGTAGAGTACACTATTGTAGGAATTCTCTTTTTTAGCAGTTAAATGCTTTTTCGATACTCACCTTACATTGCTTTCTGTTGGCTTTCTGGAAACATGCACTCAACTCAAAATGTGCCTGGTCATTCTGAAAGCAAATGCGAAAATCACATTTGCAAGAATTAACTGAAACTAGATTTTGTATTCGTACCAGCAGCTTCACTAGAAACCTGCCTGAGCTCTGCCAATCCAACCAGGGAACTGAAATTACACAAATGAATGTGACTAATCAAAATTAAAACATTCAGTGCAAAAAGTTAGCCAGAAGTAGTAAGCAAAACTCAGAGGAGTGGTTTAAGAGCAAAGTAATGATGCATTCAAATAAATAAACTAGAAATTGGAAAGGTAGATTGTTAAGTGGTGAACTCTTTCTTCTGCTCATCAAAGCATTACTGTTCCTTTGCTCAGGGGGGAACTGAATGGTAACAGCTTGCCAAAAGCCGAAAACCATTGGCATTTGAGAGTTCTGGCTTCTGATCATACAGATACATCGAGGTGCTATATTGTATCTGCAATCCTAATGTCACTTGTCCTGGCCTCTGGTGAGCTAACTACTTTTTTCAGGCCTCAGATCTGATACTTTTCCAGTTTTGACTGATGCTGTTGGTTGGGGTTTTCCTTGAGAAATGTAGAAGCAGAAGAGAGAGGTTACTTTTCCTGAAGCTTTAGAACGTATCAGCTTTTCAAGTTTAAGTATCAAAATAAGTGAGTTGGAAAGAAAATCTTTGTTCAGATGGCAAAATATTTTTTGACGTGTACTCATGGCTTTAAACATGTGAGAAGTCTGTGATACAAGCTGAGGTATGAAAGAGAAAAATTGATCCTAGCAGCAAAGCCGAACTTTTAATGTGTGTGAAGTTTTCAGTATCAGCTGCTTAAAGATCCCCAAGTATCATCATTTCAAGTTACTACATCTGTGTCGTTTCTCCTGCAGACTGTCCCAAGTTAGTCATCTAAGGGAAGTGATCAGTATTGTGGGGCATTTTCTAACTGAGAAGACAGAAGGGACTTGATTTATTTTGATATACAACATTTAAGGGAATGCATTTTCAAGTACATTGCTTTGAATTAAGCTTACATGATTCCAGACTTTTTCTTTCTTTCACCCTTTCTGCATTCTCATGAAATCCACTTAAGATTCCTGATTTGGCAAACCCATCACTTGCTCTTTTTTTGAGAACTGGAGTAAAACATCCTTGATTTACATCACAGTTATTTAATCACGTGGTTTGGAAGCTAATTTTTCATATTGTTTTTATGAGGACCGCAACCATTATCACTTGATAGAATAAAATCTGCTTTTCTGAGTTGCACGCAAAGGGTTTCTCTGCTTATGTAACAGTTCCATGTAGCTGGCTTTGGTCTTTTCATCATTAAACACAGAGACCTTACCAGAGGTCACTGGCCAGTAAAGTATACAGGCAGATCTACGAGCATTACCATGCAAAATTCTGGGTTTGCATACAACAAAAAATTATGCAGTGTTTATGCCACAAAAATATATATGGTTGCCTATACATTAGCATTTTGGTTCAGAGCAGTAGCGCGGTTTTGAAATAGATCCCATCCCTTGACCATCCCCATTTGCTGCAGACAGGTTTGGTTCAGAGAGCCATTTCCGTGCAGAGAAGTGAATTCCCTTTGCAGGGAACTCAACCAGAAGCGCTGCCCAGTGCTCATGAAACATACTCCAGCCTCCAGCAGGGATGTAAGAGTCCAAACCAGCCAGTTGGCCTCTGGATGGCATTAAACCACTTGCATGGTGAGAAGAGCCAATCCAAGGGATCAAGTTAAAGGTAGCTTGAAGTTCAAATCCTCGAAGTGCTCATAACCAATACGATGTTTCTCAGCACTAACTACTTCAATATGGCAATCTATTCCTGTTATGATGAATTACTCATTAATGTAGACATATCCAGTTGTGAGAAATACCAGAAAAAAAGAAAAAAATCCTCAAAAGTATCAAATAGGTTTTCATACAGAATTTTGAGAACTATCTCTAAATGTTTGTTTGCCATGCTGGTAGTACCTCTACAGCCCTTGTTGTTACCTCCTCCTATGATAGAAGAAGTACAACTATGATTTTACAGATGAAGCAAAATTCCTTTGCTTTAAATTAACTTTTCATATGGAAAAATCCTGAAACGGTACATTTGAAAATACGGTATTAATTTTGTTCTACTGTATGTGAACCAAACAGATGAAATAATAAACAGCATCTCATTCTTAAACTACTAACAGTGGGGGATTTCTGATGAGACAGATGCGGTGGTGGTCTCATTTTACAACTGCTAAAGTATCTGTATGTTCTTTCAAAATTATAATACATGGTAACTCACTAGTAAACTCTCACAAGATAATAAGTTCCATTCTACACTACTTACCATTGCTACAGAGAGAGAGAAATTGATCACTTATCTATTAATAGAAGATTGTGTAGATACCATGGGTCATGCTCAAATTGTTTGCTTTGGAGAAACAGATTTTTTTTCTTTCTTTTTTTTTTTTTACATAATCAGTAACTACATTATGGGAGTAATTTCTCAAGACTGAAAGTCTTACTGCCAACTTAACAGAGCAAATGGAAGCATTTTATTTTAAACCCGAATGATACCTCAGAATTTTTCAAGAAGTCTTCATTAACTTCAAAACCGCAGCCATCAGAGCAGCAGCCCTCCTTTGATAAAAAGAAAATCCCATTTAAGGTGATTACAGCAGGGTGCTCAAAGGCAGATGCAGGTAAATTGAACTTACCCATTTACAACTTGGGCAGGACAGAATTTACCCCCTTCTTGGTTCCTGACTGATATGCCTCTAGAAACTAACAACAGCACTTCTATTCTCCTGCTTCAGTCTTTATGGTGCACTTCTCTGGTCTTTCAGAATGTAACAAGAATTCCTAGAAAATCTGTAGACATTAGTGCTCTCTCCCAAGCAATATTCCCTTCTGCATGTCTACCCTGCCAAGTTGCCCCCAATAAGAGTAGTTACCTGGAGTGAAACACTTGGTGCTGGAACCCTGTGTTTACCCCATGTAGGTTTCAGTGCATTTTATTTTGAAGTAGCCCAAGCTGGACCCGTGGACTGAAGGGCCATGAGCCATGTGAGGGCATCTGGGGAGCTCCTTCCAGTCTAGTTGCTTTGTAGCAAATCTCAGCTCTTGCACCCCCAGACTGCCTTTCACCCTGAACAAATGCCACAAGCAGGGACACTTGGTGATTACAAAAATGCTACCATAGGCATATACCCAGAGCTCTTGGATGCCCCTCTTTGCTGTCCCACCACAAGGCCAGGCAGACAGTGGTAAAAGAAATATAGCCTAGCTAAGCTGCTTCAGTCTGAGCTATCAGCGATATCTGGGTTTCTATTCTCTTAGCTGATGCAATGAAGTACAAGGGAAAGGAGAAAATGAGCTGGCTCCAGGGCTTTGTTTCAGGCAGCATTTATTTTTACTCCTCATTGCTCTGGGAAACAGTAAGATACTGTCCTTCTGGCTTCCAGGGATCTTTAACACTTTCTGCTTCTCTCTGAAACAGAGGATGAGGATGTGAACTGTCTTGTTCACAGTACCACATGGTCCTCAGTGTGGGACCTGGCGTCTTCCAGTCACTCTGTACTTCATAACGGTATCTGTCAGAGTGGGAGACTAAAGTAAGCATTCCTGTATCTCAGAGAGGCAATGTGAGTAAAGTCTTGCTTTTTTTTCTTGAGTCTTGTTATTTCTACTATATTCTGTGATAAATCAGTGCAGAGGTGTCAAATATGACAACGATGGGGTTTTTTTTCACCCCTTTTGCAGTGATTAGCATATTTTCCTTTCGATTTTTGTTCTCTGGCCTTGGGCTTGCTCCCACATTCCCTTTTAATACCACTCCACACCCCCCCCTTGTTTTGTCTCCCACTTTTCTTCTTGTCTTTTCTCCCCCTTCCTTGTTTTGTCTCCCTCAGGTTCTTTCATTGTCACATTGTGCTCCTTCAAATGCCGCACACATTTTGTCAATGGAGCCTCTGTAGTGGTTGGAAAACGAGAAGACCCTGTACTACTGCTTGCCAGGCGGGGGACCAGGGTTTTCTCAGTTTCCAGCTGCTTTTGAAGCAGCACTGATTGGTTTCTCTCGCTGCTGCAGAAAAGGCTGGCACACGGGAGCAACAAATTCAGCATGTCCTTCTGGCCTGTTTTCAATAGATCCGCAAGTGCCAGAACAGAGCTGGGGAGCAATTTGATGCTGTCTGCTCAGCCATCCCACTCTCCAGTTATTGAAGCAACAGTCTCCCCTTTCGCCTTTCCACCCTGTTTTCTTCCACTACTTCTGTGATTTCTCTCTCTCGGCCACATCTCTTCCCAGTGCAATACTCCAGCCTCGCTCGAGTTTCTGCGGGACTTTAAGGACAAGATTTTTCTCTTGTGCTACTTTTGCAGCAGTACTTAAACCAAGCAACGCAGACTTCTGTCACTCAGTGAGGTGCTGCTACCCAGCTATTACCACAGTGCAGGGGCTTAAAAGATGCGAGTAAACCAGAGTAATGTCAGTCACTTTTGAATCAGCATAAAAGGCATAACAAAAGTTTGATTAAGAGTTGATTAAAGCAAGACATCCTTTTCAATAATCCTTTCAGAAGATTTCTGTAACAGGGTAAAGCGACACCATAAAAAATGGGAACAAATATATTTAAATGGTAAAAGCTTTGAATATCTTTTTCTCCCTCCTGAGGGTTTAAGCGTCTCCAATACACTCCTGTACTGTTCACTTAGGAAATACCACTCCAAGGACTTATCCAATCAGGCAGAATCAAGGGGCTAAAAGGCAATGCTCTAAGTAGGTAGAGCAAGCAGCAAGAAGGGATGGAAGAGCAATAGAAGTCCTCAATAATCATATGTGTGCCCTAGGCCAGCTGCAAATCACTAAACCATTGCTTTCCTAAAGCTACATAATTGTATTTTATGAATCCATTATTTTCTAATGGCCATTTATCTGGCCATTACGCATTAGAAACTGGCAGACATTACTGCAGAAGCAATTCAGAGAAAAGATTTGGGAGGAGATAGGTTAGTAGATTTGTAAATGAGTTCAAGGCAGATACATTAAGAAACAGGATATAAGTGGTTTGGAGGTAAAAATCAGGCCAAGGCTCCACCAGGCAGTAAATCCAGAGTTACAACAGTTAATCCCAGATCAAAAATGCCACTGCTTCTTGATGCAATGTACCCAACTGGTACAGCTTAAGGTAATAGATTACATTTGTTCAAAACGGCAAATCCTTGCCTCTGTGCAATTTGGGTTTGATCCAATCTTACTTTTTCTCCCAGAGTTGTCATTGAGGCATCGTAAAGAACAAAGCTGGCATAAACAGCCATTATGTCTATGTATAATGCACTCTGGCTGATTCAGCATACATTTCATTGTGCCTGATCTAGACTGAATGTGTATTGCCCAGAGATCTGGTAACTCGGGAAACCGGTCTTTCTAAATACATATCTGCAGCCTCAGAGATAAAGGGTGATGTTGATGAAGTAAAGAGGCAATATGAAAAATAAAACTGTTATTCTGACCTAGATTTTCCCAACAGCTCGTCTCCCACTTAACTGCCTAAACAGAAAGTTTCCAGTGAAGCCCCTGGATGCTGCATGGTTTCAGCATAAGCTGTATGCTTAACTGGATAGCCACTGGGATGGGCAATGCATAAATTCATTTCATCCAGGCAGTTAGGAAAAACAAACTGAATTATTTTGTTCACACAATGATAGATTTACAAATTAGAAGTCAAGAATACAGTTTATCCAGGGCACTGTTTATTTTAGGTATGCCACAGTGTGGTTCAGGGGAGGATGACCATGCCATAGAATGAACATTCAATTCAAAATGCCATAGAATATTCAATTGTTCATTCGGTAAAAGCTTTATTTTTATCAGAGAAGTTATTTTATTAGGCAGAATGTATTCTTGTGTTTTGCATTTCTTAGTAAACACAGGACTTGTAAAATATCTCCTGAATCCTGAAGTCCCTTAGTGATCTGCAGAACATATGAAACCAGCCCTCCATTCCCCCAGCATTATTTGAAGAAAATGTCTGAACTGTGTCCAGAAGGATGACTGAGAAACCCTGTCTATTCCCTGTGCTAACCCAGATTTACATCAAGCATGTACAGTTTAAAGGTATTTTATCCCCTCATTTTATTACTGGTGTCCTAAGAGAAACCACTTGGCCAACTTCCCATCCGTCGCCTTCTCCTCTCCAAAAAATTACAGACATCAAGATATTCATACTTCACATACATTTTAGTATGTATCTGAACTATTCATAGAATCACAGAATGCATTTTGTTGGAAGGGACCTCAGAGATCATCTAGTTCCACCCCTTTGCCATGGGCAGGGACAACCTTCACTAGAGCAGGTTGCCCAAAGCCCCATCCAGCCTGGCCTTGAGCACTGCCAGGATGGGGTTTGCCACAACCTCTCTGGGCAGCCTGTTCCAGTGCCTCACATTGACTACTCTTCTGCAATGTTTTGCTTCAATCTCAGTTTCACAGCACTGGATTGTAAGGGGGGAAAAAATCCTTCTTTTAGTTCTGATGCGACACTGAGAGGCTGCCTAATTGCAGTACAAACCCACACAGTTCAGCTCCATGCTGAATGGCTCGGAGCAGGTGCCCTCCAAGAACAAATATGTAGCTGAGCCTAGTGAAGTTTTCCAAGGGAGCTTGGCATAGGCTGCTCTGCATGCCCCACAGGCTGCAGAACCAACTTAGCAGCTCCAAAGATGGGGTGTCCAGGTGCCAGCAAGGCCAGGGAGGTGGAGTCTGGAAGGCAAGTGGCTGCAGGTACCTGGAGGTCTCCTCTTCTGTATTATGCTTCAGGCAAAGCATCCAAGGCAGCTGTCAAACATTACACGGACTAGAGAGGCTCTCTGCAAAAATAAAAAGCAACTGAGGATAGGACCTTACAAGACTGGGTTTGCTTGTGCCAAACCCACTAATTATCAGCTGAAATATCAAAGATTATGTATGTGGTAGTGCTGTGACAGACACTGCAGCTATGTGAAGCAGGGAGTACAACAGTCCTTGATGTGGTTTTGCTAGTACAGCATGGTTTCTAGTTATTTGTCAATAAGCCTCACTTTAAAAATGTCCTGGGTCCAGCTCCACCTGCCCTTTTCATAGCTTTCCAGAGCTGCTGCCCATTGTTCTCATCCCATGCTGGCACTGATGCCAGTCTTAACAGTACTGATGCTGAGACCAAAGTAATAAACTCAGCTGAATACTGCTGAGTTTGTCCCAGGCCATGGATATGTCTTTGCACTGGGCTCGATTGCTCCCCTGCTTCCTCTTTGATGCAGTGCATAAACACACGACTGCCCTGCAGCAAGCCAGCTTAGATTGCAAAGAAAGGTTGTGCTTTACCTCTATGCCTTAATGCACAGCAAGGAGACCCCACGTCCAGTTGTAGGCACTGCAGGAGTCATGTCTGTGTGTGCATGTTCAGCCAAGGGTGCAAAACAGCACTAAGTGAAAGGTTTGCAACACCCCACAGTAACACCCGGTGTGTCACAGTGTGGTGCTGAAGCAGCTGGTTTTAGCAGAAGAAATGCATTATTCACTAGCTGTTCAGACCAAAATGATGCTAAAACTGCTCATTTGGTTTCAACATCACAGTGACACAGTTGTGCTGGTCCTGTTTCCAGGAACGTTCAGTTTATGTCAGCCAAGGCTCTGCACCTCACTCCAGCACACAGCACAAGCCCTGTAAAAAGAGATAGGCACAGACAACCCAGGGTAAGTGGCAGAGATCATCCTGCTGCTGTTACAGAATAATATATATCCAAGTGTTTAACATTTATCATCAAAGATTTTCCCATTTAACTGTCTTCTACAGAGGACTTTGTAAATAGGAAAAGGGGAAACGCAGAGACCCAGGCACCCTTCAGCCATGCTATGTCAATTACAAATACAATGATCACTAGGTTTGGGCTTATTGGTGACAGTTTTTCTTCCCTTCAATTTGTGTTACAGACAGAAATCACAAAGCTGTGATCCCCGAGAACCTCCTTTGTAATGCATATCAACTTTCGTTGTGCGCCTTTGTTCCCAATGTGATGGAGCATTGTGGTGCCTGTGTCCAGGGAGCAGGTTCGCTTTATTGTTCTTGTAAATATGTACTGCTGGGCGCAGCTCGGTGCAAGGCATTGAGTTTGTGCATGACTGACGCCGACCCGGACAACTGCTCTGACCCCCAGCAGATGGTGGTGCAGGGACTGCAATGATCTGGAAGTAATAGCATGTGCCATTTCTTTTTGTTTGGAACAGACAGCCAGACCCTGCGTTTCCCTCCCCTGCGCAGCAACAGCTGTATATACAGTACAAACTGGCAAAACCCTAACTGTCACTCCAGCCTTCCTCCTCTGCCATTAATCAGAAAACCTCAGGTGCTCAGACTCCAGCGAGATGAAACACTGTACGAACAACACATGGCTCTTTCCAACGTTAATAGAATTGTGTGCATTGTGATATAGATCAGTTGCTTTCCTAAAATAAAGTGAGCAGCAGTTAAAGGTATCCACCACCCCCAATATAAAAATTGGTAGTGGTGGATATGCTGGCTTCTTAACCTCTACCCAGAAAAATTCAGAGTATGGGAGTCAGTTGAATATTTTAACTTCAACACTACAAATAGCCTCTACTGTAGCTTCATTGTCGGTTCATTTTAGTAAGTTTTCACTGTTACTCGGATTTATCAGGGACAAACGTGGGTGTTTTGAAAGGAAGGTATAAAATGGGTGAAAGTCTGCAAGTAATGTGGGTTTTTTTTTAAGCCATGGGAGATTTATTGCTTCAAAATGATAGTGGAACAGTTGGCATTTGTTTTTGTAAGTGAGAGTCCGGATTTTTCATAATTCATTGTATATTGGGCATCTCATCAGAGGTCAAAAATGACAAATAATAGCATGTTGGAGTTAACAGTCACCCACTGTATATTTGGCCTGTGTTATCAAATTGTCCTGCCTATCCAGAAGGGAACTTCCTTGGGATGGACAAAGTAACTGCTCCTCATCCCTCTATCCCAGCCCTAGGTGAGCCAGCTATCAAAGAAAGGGGCTGAAAACCAGCTGCACTCTAAACATTCTATTTGTGGGTGCCGTAATGGTTCTGTGAGGCTTTCAGCAGGCAGGTCAAAGAAAGGAAGACTCCCAGGACTCAAAATGAGGAACAAAGGCAGGGCAGGAGTACTGGCAAGGAAATGCATTTCTTTTTTTCCGCAAACTTTAGAATTTTCCCCCTCTCTATACTGACATAAACACCTCTTGAGGATTTCACAGAAAAGATCCTCAACCTATAAGCCCATGTCCAAACTGTCAGGTCATTCCTCTGAGACATTGGGCACCTTTACATTGTTTAATTGAGAGCAATCTTCATCTTTCTGTCCAGGAGAAACCTGTTCTGGGTTTTCCTCCCTTAAACTCCTCATGTTAATGAAATATTCCTGAGGGGGCCTGTAGCCTCCCAGGTCACAACACTGCAACACTGCTGTCAGGTTACAGTCAGCTTCTGCCACTGGGATGATGGCTGAGATGCATATTTCTCATTATCTTGCACTCAGAAATTTCATACTAGACATGAGAAATGAGACCAGCTTCAGTTTTGACAAGCCCCCATCAATGTCAGAAAATCCCTGCTCTCCTCCAGCATGAAACCACATCACCCATCAGGGTTGGGTCAAGGAAAAAATGTTTGAATTTCTCTATGACTTTTACTGAAAATTACTGTTCAGTCTGAATTCCTTCCAGACTTTCACGATCTTGTTTCTAGTTGCACTACCTATAACAACAAGCACTTAAACAGAAGTAGCTTTACTTTCTTGACTAATCCCATTAGCTTTAATGAGCCTAATCGCATGAGTAAAATTATGCATGTGCTTAGCTCTTGGCAAGGTCAGTGCCAGTAATGAGCAGAAAAACAAACTGATAATGAAGCCATGAGTAATATGAATGGCTGGATATATGGATTTCTAGAGAAAAGATATAGCTGCCTGGAACATTACAAATGAAACACCACTTGATAAGACGAAAGAGTGAATTCTGAACTGAGTGTGACAATAAATACAATTATACAGAAATCCTTCAGTTAATTAGCATCCATGGTGTGTTGTCAGTTACCTCCATAACAACTATAAGCTCATTACTTTAGTTATGACTTATCTGTTCATCCATTCATTTATACAAAGCTCATCAATATGATATCCAACCACTAATGAACTTTAGCATTAAAAGGTCACGTGTAATCCCCTAAAAGGAAAAAATTCAAAAGGTTATTTTATTCACAAGTGTCAGCCACCCTGGATCTGAGCAATGAAATTTTCTCCAGCAATTTATATGGAATTTATTTTCATTAATTACTGCCAGAAATAGTCATTCTCTTTTCAAAATGAGGATTATGGAAAACGGGCTACAGAACAGCAGAAGTTCAAAATGGGAGCGATATGAAAGTCAGACCAAGCCCACAAAAACTAAGATTTGTGCAACTGTTCTTGACAAAAGAAACAGTTCAAATAGATATCAACATGGCAAAAT
The DNA here is from genome assembly GCA_013399135.1 of Heliornis fulica. Taxonomy (NCBI): domain Eukaryota; kingdom Metazoa; phylum Chordata; class Aves; order Gruiformes; family Heliornithidae; genus Heliornis; species Heliornis fulica. Next base: position 1,343,335 of record VXBZ01005570.1, read on the forward strand.
TACTAGATAATTGTTTTTTAGGATTATGTATTCTTTGTCTATGCCTTTAGACTACTTCAAAAAAATCTTCTGTTTCAGGCATGTGTAACTTCATCAATGTTTTAAATAAAGAAACAGCCCAAAATCAAGCATTATCTTCATAGCCTGAGGCCGTGGACAGACTGCTGTAAGCCACTAAACACATAAAATTCGTTTAAATTCTTCATACAGGAACAGCATGAGGCTTAACCATCACTATGTTCTCCAAATAGTGTTTATGTAGTACCTACTTTTATACTTTTTGTGAAGCAATTAATTTCCTAACTCCTGTTGCTACTCATAACTAGGAAAATTCCTTTGTGCATGTATTTGTATGTAGAATTAGAGGCTAAGGATTTCTATATGTTCTTCCACTCGACATAGTGTGTGGTTATGACTGGGACCTAGACTTCCCAAGTACGTAGTAAAACCGGCTGGTTTATAATATCAAGTAGGTTTTCAGTGGAAGTTTTATCAAGGGGTTATGTGTAGTTTGTGGTTTTCTTTTAGAGTAGGCTGCTGAGCTCCTTTTTTTTTTTTTTACCTTGTTATACTTCAGCCTGAAATTCCCTTAAGCACTATATCCAGCAGAAAAAATGTGTATAATAAAGAGAGTGGGTTTCTCCTGTTTTTTGTCGAACCAAATGAGTTTTCATTCTTTGGAGGCTTTTCCAGAAACAGATTTTACTGGCAGGTAAAGGTGAAGCATGTCAGCATATGTTTTCTCAAAGAGCCTCATGAATGGGAGAGCAGACTAGCTCAAAAAATTGGCTCTAACTCAATCACCAAATTAAGATGCTCAGGTGTGAGCATGTCTCTGGGAAACTAATACGCATCATGAAAACAACAGAACTGAAAGAGCAGTTCTGGTTAAATAGTTTTTTCTTCACAGAGATATATGTCCTCACATTGGTTCAAATCTGTAGCATTGCAAAATAAATTTGTGTTTATAGATGAATGAAATCAGTAAAATGCTGAGTAATATCATAATCTTTAAATCTTTCATCTGCTTTGTTAATTACTTGTGATAATTCACAGTCTAACTGACTGGTTCAGTCTTTCCTGTCCTCTTGATTTCAGTGGGATGCAACTAATTTCCTTTGGCATATTCTGCTCAAAGTCAGCCCTACAGGGAGAGACAGACTGGAAGGGAGCTGTGTCGTCTCCAGCATGTTTTGGAAGCGTGAAGGAGATTTTGACACAGTTTATCCTGCTGTACTCCTTGTCAGTAATGACCTCGTAATCCTTCGTCCTGCGGTTTAACCTCAGAACTGGTTTGGTGGGTAGTCACACTAACTGTGGCACGAGGTCAGAGCAGCGTGGGAGCCACACTCCCAGCAGCACCAGTGTGGGGCTGGGTGAACCTTGGCTTCATCTATGTCTGTGATTGTGACAGGGTACAGGGGCTCTGCCAGCCTCCAGGACATAGTACACTCCAGCTAATTCACTGAATCATTTAGGTTGAACAGGATCTTTAAGACCATCGAGTCCAACTGTAAACCTAGCACTGCCAAGTCCACAACTAAACCATCTTCCTAAGCACCACATCTATACATCTTCTAAATACCTCCAGGGATGGTGACTCAACCACTTCCCTAGGCAGCTTGTTCCAGATTTTGATAACCCTTTCAGTGAAGAAATGTTTCCTAATATCTAATTTAAACCTCCTCTAGCACAATTTGATGCTGTTTCCTCTCATCCTATGATTTGTTACTTGAGAAAACAGAGTGACACCCACCCACAGCTATAAGGTTCACTGAAGTCTGGTGGCACCTGCAGTGGCACACCGAGCAACTGGAGGACTTTGACAGGCACCCACCATGTGTGCACATGGAGAGGAGCGCTGTGTAAGAGAGGTTCAGAGATGGGCTTCCTGAAGAGCCCAGTAAAAATAAGAAGAGAGACACAGGATAGTTTACACGCAAACAGAAAAAAAAATTGAAATTCCACCTAATGGAAAATAGGTGAAGTTACTTTTCTGTGGTAGTGTAAAGAACAAAATTCTATACAATGCAAAGTGTCTTAACAATGTGTTCTAGAAAAATATTTTAAAATAAGAGGTTACTAAAGGCAGTCATCAAGCTGTTCACACAGGTAACCTACATAACCACATGATGTTATTACTGTTAACCTCATCTTCCCTCCCCCTCTTCCTTCCTATTGTTTGCTTTTTGCATCTTGCCTTTAGATTATAACAACACTAAGTGGAGGGACTGTACTTGCTTGCAGGGCAATGCCAGAGTGAGGCTCAAGCCCGACGGTAGCTCTTGGGAGCTACCACACCAAGGCACACTGACATCTTATCTGGCGTTGAGATGCAAATTCAGACTTTAAGTTGTGCTGCTATCCCCTCTGAGGTTATGAGGCACAGGCAAAAGCTATTTAACAAGGTTCCTGCTGCAGATGGCTAACTAGCCTGTCCTTTCTCCCTATCATATTCAAGACAACATTGAAAATCTTTTGAGCTGTGTTCAACAATAGCTTTAATTTCAAACAGCAGAAGCACTTCTGACATCAAGTTGTCCAGCCAGCAGCTGAAGCGATAACTCTTGTTGGCATATACGCCCAAGTTCAGATCTAAGATAGGCTCTGTGGGCAACTGCCTGTTTATTTTCTTTCCTAGATACGTGGTTAAACCACATTGTACATCCTGTGCTTATAAAATTCCAGCAGGGTTGTATCACAGTACCTATTACTAGAATGTGTGATTTGCACCACCTGATACAAACTGCAACATCTTGAGATAAAGCTGTTGCTCATAATGAAGATTCAGATAACTGTGTGGTTCTACTACCTACCATGCTTTTTAAGGTTGCTGGATTTTATAAATAGTGAGGATCTTACAAGGCACACTCTGAGTTATTTTCTGTAAGAAAACAGACTCAACTATGAAGAGGGGTCTTGTCCCCTTGTGCGTCTCTTACATGCTTGTGCTAAGCATATTACAGACATGTAATATCTGTGCTCCTACACAGCACAGATGAGCGTAGGTCTGTTGTCTTCTCATCTTTCTCCTAGCCAGCAAGGCGGGCAGCAGTTGCCAAATGAGGAGCCAGACAGCAGGTTAGCTAGTGCTATGCCCAAAGGAATCTTAGGGGAAGCCCAGAGCCAAGGCTGTGCTGGAGAAAGTTTGGTCTGGACTGGTTGAACAAGATGTTGAAATCTTAAGTCCAGTTATCACATCTTGACCTCAGCACTCCCTGCTCCCATCTTCCCTTCTGCTCCAGAGCTGAGCTGCTCAGTACTATTGGTCTCATCCCCATCCACGTAGAGGGCCTGGCCAGAAGCAGAACAATGACTCTCGGGGCTCTTGCAAGGCTCCCCATCCTCTCTCCTCTTTTCCACCCAAAGTAAGATCCTGAGAGGTTGGGGGAATCGCATGAATTCCCAAATGAAGTTGCTGGCACTCACTTAGCACAGACGCATGGACCTGGCTCTGCCCACATCTGCATGTCCTGGCTTCCAAAGAAGCTGGACGTGGTCCTGCCCACCAATTTACAAGTGATAGTAAACTGGATTTACTTCTTCAACAGCCTTCTGTTTTTGAAGGTGGTTAATGCTTCCAAGGATCCAGCGGGAGCCACCAAGAAGAGCATGTCCCTGGAAGAAAAGTGAAGCCCAACATTTGCTGAAATCATGTCCTTCAAAGGTGCCTCCAAGCCATGGTTCAAACTGGCTCTAAGTGATGGGCCCTATTCAGAAACCTTCTGCCAACCTCAGCAGAGCTTGAAACAAAAGTCAAACTACAGATTTGCATAGCAAATACTAAGATTTAAGTAGTGCAAACCTTGTATTTAAATATGCTTTTCTACCTCAGCTCTGGAAGTGTTTACATTCATTATGGACCAAAAAGCGGGGCCTAGTTTACCCGGGAACAAGACGCTTTCAGTTCCCAATGAAGTCCACAGGAATTGCTCACACTCTACTACATGAAATACAAACTCTTAGGAGCAAGAAGAAAATTCAGTGCATGAACACTAAAAAGCCCTTGGTCATTTTATTATCTTTCCTTCCACCAGCTACTCGCATAGTTTTAGGCTATTGTTTTTTATTTGAATAGTACTCCTGGCCTTTTGAACTACAGATTGTTTATAATCAAAAGGGGATAAAAAGAATTCAATGGTTGTTTTATAACGTCCCTCTGTCAGTGACGGAAAGGACTATAATGGTTTCTCTAATTATTAATTCTTCAAAATAATATACCTTTTCCAGTATCCAATTAATCTGGTTATTAATCAAAATGCTTTCTTTGTGAAATATTAAGAGTCTAGACACTGCAGATTATTGTGTGCTGTATTTTTAGATTTTCCAGTTCGATTCAAAACACACTAAAAGAGGGGCCCCAGAAAATGACCATCTAGAGACAGTCCATGGCAAATATCCAGAAACCATTCTTAATGGAACAGAGTTAGCACTAGCTGAGATCATACTTTAGCCTTGGGAGGAAAAAAAAAAAAAAAAGAGAAAGAGAAGATGTTTTTAGGAAGAGAGTTCCAAAGGGAATATGAGTTGCTCTCTGCAAACAATACAGAGGATTTCCAGTATGCATTGTGCTTTTGCCGAGAACTGTGCCTGTGAGGGAGCCAATGAAAGTCCTTTCATATCTAATGAGGAGGGGGAAATCATGATGGGAAAAGTCCCTTAATGATAGCAAACAATAGCTGTTTGTACAGTGAGTAGAATGACGGCAAACTTTGTTGCCAAGCAATCTCTTAAAACACGATTTTACTCATCTGAGACATTATTAATTGAATTAGTCTTAGGAGTGGAGAGCGTACGTGGGAGAGAAACCCAAAATCATGTTGACAGGATTAGTGAGATGTTATCTTTTTCCCTAACCTGGGGGACAGAAGAGGTATGGAGATGCAGTAATAAAAATGATGTGGGTTTTGGAATCTCAGTGGATCTTTAACCAATGACGCATTTGTGCTTCAAGTCAGGTTGACATGTTATACTAAATACATAGAGGAAATTGAATGGACATGACAGAATCCTTGATGTAAAAGGATTTTCAAACACTGTCTTCTAATGGATTGTCAGATCCTCACCTTTAAACTGTAATGTTGTTAAATTAATCCAAAACTGGGGTTGTCTTTTTTTGTTACATCAAAATTTCAGAGCACATCCAGGTAATTTCCTTTTGCAGCTACTTTCTGTTCCAGTGCCTATGTTCAGCAGGTCACCACAAGGTTCACTTTATTGGTTGGTCATAGCACACTCAACAACTTCTGTTTGCTAAACAGATATATTTTACTTAGGCTTTTGTCTGCACATGACAATAAAACCTGTGAGAACACTTTTCATTTAAAGTTGATTTTTAAAAAGTTATGTAACATTTCTACATAGGAAACCTATTAGGTCTTTTTAATTGCTGTGTCTCTAGATTGCAGTCTCCTATGGTTGTTTTTTCATTTGCTATTTGGTTTCTGAGCTCTATATGGATCGATTTTTAAACTCCATAAACAGGAATGAGAAGGCATTCATCCTGTACTGCCTGGCGGAGCTATCAAATGCAACTACAGAGAAGTTACCTTACCTTGGCGGGGTTTGACTTTCCTTACAGCTTTGTTAGAAAACCCGAGATGCTTGATGGTTACCAACCCAAGTTTGTTTTCACACAATCACAGACTAGTCTGGGTTGGAAGGGACACTGAGGATCGAGTTCCAATCCCCCTGCCACAGCCAGGGCCACGAACCTCCAGGCCTGCAGCTAGACAAGGCTGCCCAGGGCCTCATCCAACCTGGGCTTGAACACCTCCAGGGTTGGGGCATCAACCACCTCTCTGGGCAGCCTGTTCCAGCACCTCACCACTCTTTCCATAAAGAACTTACCCTGATATCTAACCTAAACCTTCCCTCCTCTAGGTTAAACCCATTCCACCATGTCCTACCACTATCTACCCTTGTAAAAATCCGACTCCCCTCCTGTCTATATGTTCCCTTTAAGTACTGGAAGGCTGCAAAGAGGTCACTCCGCAGCCTTCTCCAGGCTGAACTAGCCGGGCTCCCTCAGGCTCCTACTGGTTCAGGGCAAGCAGACACGTCACTGACAGGCCCTCCACAGAAGCTCCGGGTCTGACTCCGGAGGGATTCTTCCTTTCACACCGGGTGGGGGGACACCCGATAATCTCTCCGCCATCCCAGCTCTGCCGCACATCCCAGTGCCTGCCGCACTGCCCTGCCCCACCGGAAGTCCCTGTGGCTGCTGACAGGCCACGACGCTGCTGAGTGCGAGACGCGCCAGGCCGCGCATGTGCCGGGCTCACACACCGCACGAGGCGGGCGGCCCCACACGTGCTTCCCGCGAAGGGGGGAATTCCAGCTGGGCGGCAGCCACGAGCTCTCCTCGCCGGCGCTCCCGTCCGTTACCGCGATCGACCCGTCCCCGCGGGCTGACAGTCCCCTCTCCCCGCCCGCACGGTTTCTCCACATCCACGCACCCCCCCACGTCCCCGCACCGCTGCCGCCCCAAACCCCTGGTCCATCCCTCCCTCCTCGCCGGCATTGGAAGGCGCAGAAGCGAGACGCGCGAGCTAGCAGTCATAGGGATTCCCTCGGTCGTCCCCCTCCCACACACCACGCTGCGCCCGCTCCGCTCTCGCGAGAGCCGCCTCACGCTCTGCTCTGCCCGCCGGCCGGCGGCTGCTCGCTCTCGCGAGAGCGGCGCAGTTCCCACGCCTCGGCTGTTGTGTCTGAGGGGAGAGACCGGGCGCTGAGTGGGCGGTACGTGCCGGCCCCCTCCTCCCGCCCCGCGCGTGTCTCACTGGCCCGCGCACGCGCGCTCCGGCCTCGGGGAGGGGGGCGCTCTCGCGAGAGTAGGAGTTTTGGCGAGAGTTTGTGGAAGATGGCGCCTGTTGTGACAGGGTAAGTGCGGGGGGTTCGCGGCGCCGCGCTGGGAGCCGACTGTTTCTGAAGGTGCTGAGGCGCTGGTTGCTCGGCTCCCGCCCGTCGGCGCCTCTGCCGCTGCTCTGGGGAAGGAGGGGCTGCCCTCCGGACAGCCCGGCAGCAGGCCCCGGGGCGCAAACCCCGGGGGGCTGGGATCCCCCCCTGGGTGGGCGCACAGCAGGAGGCCCCCCGCGTCCCGGGGGACGGGCCGCGAGCGGCCGGACTCTCCGGCGGAGGTGCCGGCGTGGAGGTCCCGGCAGCGCCGGGCGCTTCCTTCGCTCCCCTTCTCTCCGACACGGGCACACCGGTCGGGACTCCGTACAGGGTCAGCGCTCATCCTCGCTGCTCCGGAGGGAATCCCTCTCTGAGGGTTTCCTTGGGAGGCGCGGAGCCCGGTGGGGAGGGAACCCGGGGCTGGCACAGGCTGTTCCCCCGTCTCTGTCACCTCTGCCGCGGGAGGGGAAACCCAGGGCTCCTTCGGCCACAGACCGGGAGCGCTCGGACAAAGGCTTCTGCTCCTGCGGCTAGGAGAAGGTGACCACGGTGTGCCTGCT